>VXBB01001401.1:387602-489207 GCA_013399915.1 Illadopsis cleaveri
CAAGGAGAAATTGGAAATTGTTCCCGATCACTTTTCCTTTGCCCTACCTGCTGAGAGGGACTGGCAGGTTTGGGCCATTTCATTTGACCCAGGTAACAGAGAAGTTGAGAAGAAATCATGGGGCCCTTGGTAATTTTCTTTTATTTTGAGAACAAGGTCATAGAACCATGGAATATCCTGCGCTGGAAGGGACTTACGCAGACCAACAAGTCCAACTTCTGTCCCTGCACAGGATACCCCAACAATCCCACACTGTGCCTGACACCATTGTCCAAACACTCCGTGAGCTGTGGCAGCCTTGGGGCTGTGACCATTCCCTGAGGAGCATGTTCAGTGCCCCACCACCCTTTGAGGGAAGAACCTTTTCCCAATATCCAACCTAAACCTTCCTAATACAGCTCCAAATATTCCCTCAGGTGGTATTCCTGGTCACAGGGAGCAGAGATCAGAACTGCTCCTCAGCTGCCCATCAGGAACATGTTATGCACATGAAGTGATGTTTGTTAATGACACTACAGGTATAATCTTAAGAAAAATCAACAAGAAGAGCTCTTGGTTGCTCAGCAGCACCCAAATTTAACTCCAGAAGCAGTGCCAGGGAAGAGGCTACTTCTGGGCAGATGAAAAATGCCACGAAAGCAGCAAAAAACAAATTGCCTGTGCTGAATTGCTCCTCTGCTGCCCAGAGAACCATTTTAGTTTGATCACACCAAGTCCCGGGTGGCCCCTGCCCTTCCTCAGCTCATCTCCATAGGATGTTGGCTGGAGGCAGAGCTTTTCCCTGCTTCCTCCCCAGCTGCACACCAGGGTGACACAACCACGACGACAATGCAGGGAGGGTCTGACAGCCTGAGCTGTGGCTCAGCTGCAGCCACAGCACTGAGCAGTGGCCACAGTCAGTCTCACCAGGACGACACAGCAACAAAGGCAAAACTGGCATATAACAGGCAGGATTTGTCATGGATCCAAACAGCACTTTTAACTGGGATGGCAAATCAGTGTGTCAGATCCAGCTGGATAAAGCAGACAATGGTATCAGACACATAGCTTTGGATGCTCAGGAGGAAGATGATGCTCAGCCTTGCTCAGGGAGCTGAAGGCCAGATTCCCAGTAGATTGTGGTGGGATAATCCAGTGCCATTTCTGGCAGCACAGCCATACGTGTCACCCCAGAGCTGTGCTGGGATCTGCCTGCAAAGCTGTGGGTGCAATTTGGGCCCCAGTACTCATACTGGTCCCACTGGGAGGGTGGATTTTTGCAGGTTTGCCCCTGCAGCAGCATCAAACTACAAAGTGATGGCTGAGAATCAAATGCATGTAAACTTTCCACAACAAGCCAACAGATGGGCATTGATCTGTCCCATCACTGCTGTAGGACTGGAGGGGAAAAGGGATTTTTCACATGAGTAGGAAAGTGTTACCCACATAGTCCTTCCAGCCTGAGGGTAAACCTCCCACTCCCTCTTATCACAGGAGAACCTGCTGCCAAACAGAAGTTCAGAGGTGCTAAATCAGATCCTACCTCCAGATATCATCTCTGTTTCACCTTAAGAGAACCAAGTAGGAGCGGGTAGCAATGGAATTTTAAAAGGAAAATTGCCACTTTCAGACAGAAAAATTATTACAAAACTTCAGAACTCCAGCCTGACCCATCACAGACTCAGGCAGAGCTTGTGGCTTATCTTTTAGCAATGAGAGGAGGTTTTTCAATAGCAGGCAGGGCATAGCTCCAAAACACAAATTCCAAACTCAATGGAGAGCCTGTCTGGGAGGTGGGCAGCCCTCCATAACAGGACTTCCCTGGCACAGCTCAGTGTTTCACCTTAGAAATCTCCAGTGCGTGTAAGATGCCTCTACTGCATTGGAAAGGATCCCACTAAATCTGGCACCCGCCTTCCAAAGGGGAAAGAGCTTTGTTTGTATCAAGGCAGTGTTCAACACCTGATACAGCAGCCCCCCTGAAAACAAATTTTATAGCTTTAAATCTCAGCTAGTCTCTAAGTGCAGCATCCCCTTGGCTAGAAGAACGTTCATAGAAGGGATAGAAAAGTAAGACAAACAGAACAGCCAACCAGCTCCTAATATTTAGTAATTATCCTGGCCCTCATTGCCAAACTGGGTTTTTCATTCAATGTAAATATCAATTCTAAAGTTTATCTTCAAACATCATGTATCATGTGGACTCCTCATCCGTGGAAGTTTTCAAGTCCACGTTGGACAGGGCTTGGAGCAGCCTGGGATAGTGGAAGGTGTCCCTGCCCATGGCAGGGAATGGAATGAGATGAGCATTAAAGGTCCCTCCCAACCCAGAACAGTCTGTGGTTCTGTGGTTTTCACCTCCCCACTCCGAAGGCTGAGGCACTCCAGTTTCCAAGCACAGCCTGGGCTGATAGCCAGCAAGACATATTTCAGCTCAGGGTTTGCTAGAAGGTACCAGAAGCAGCACGGAGACCTTAGTGATTAAATGCCCCTCTCCTCGAGCCCTGCTGGATCCTCAGAGCAGCAGCACATCCCACAACCCACAACCTGCTCTTAGTAGACATCGCTGACTGTGAGGAGAACCCAGGGAAGCATCTGGGATGACCTGGATGAGTCCAACTGCTACAGGTTTATGGCCATGTCAGACTTCAAGGAAAAGTATCTCCAGGAAAGGCATTTTCCAGCTTCCCAGCATCCTGCTGCTCCCCCTTCACGTGCTGCCTGGAGTTGCTGGCATTTGATTTGTGATTACTGCCACAAATACCGGAAGAGTATGAGATGCATGAAGACTTTTCTGAATATAAAAAAGAAACTGCCTTAATCTCATATTCAAATATTAATGGCCTTGCTTTAAAAGCATCTGGTAACTTCCAATTGACAAAACCTAAATTTAGCCCAATGAAGTCAAAACTTCTGATGCTGAGATGCTGAAATGTGCACACTCAGAAACCCTTCCTAACAAGGGAATGGCCACGTGAAAAAAAAGCCAAGTAGTTTTAAATAGTGAAACATAAATCTCTGGAGATCAACAGCAAGCCAGCTCTGAAAGCAGCAGGGTCTAAATGTGCACTTTACAGTAATCCACTACATTTCATTCTTCAATTCAAAAGCTTGGAAGTGCAGGATCCCTCAAGTTCAAGCTCCTTGGACTACCCTAACTTTACAATGAAGCTGCTGATCACCATTTCTGAAAATGCAGCTCAGCATGAGGGTCTCCACTTTTTGCCTAAAAACCCCCATCTTCAGTAGAATAAAACTGCATCTTCATTGCTGAACATCTCCCACCTATGGCCAAGGGAACACTTCTGTGCAGAATTTGAGAAAGCAGACGTTTTTCCTTGCTGGTAGAAAATTAACCCAACATCTTAAAACCTTCAGGTCTGTTGCAGGCATCTGAGGTAAGGAATGAGTGACATGAGATGTGTCCCAAAGCTGCATTCCTTGTAAAGAGATGTCAGTTTTGTATCACCTTGCACAGATGAGTCACTTATTAAATACTTACAGTCACTGAACAGTGGCAATCTAAAATATTTCCAGTATTTCAGAGGAGGAGGCTGCAGCGCTCATCCAGAGCGTTGTAGTGTGACAGGTATGAACAAACCCTTTCATACAATAAGCAGGACACAAAATACCTCAGGTGACAGCCAGGTGTTGCTCCACACAAGTCAAACTCACTTTGGGGTGCAGAAGGGCAATCCTTGGAAGTGTTCAAGGCCACGTTGGACAGAGTTCTGAGCAAGTTGGTCTAGTGGAAGGTGTCCCTGCCCATATGGCCAAAAGATGAGCTTTAAGGTCCCTTCCAATCCAAACTATCCTGTTATTTTACGATCATCCCCACCCAGCAGCTCCATCCCCCCCAAATCAGCCCCCTGCTGAGGGGTGACCTGGCTCAGCTCCCAGCCACAGCAATGTCTCCATCCAGGTGGCAAATATGAGTGGGAATTCTGAAGATTAAAGTGACTGTGGCCAGTATTAATGGGTATGTTCACACTTCTTAATTAAACCAGGGTGGGGACCTCTTGCACTCACCCTCCCTCACGTGGCCTGAAGTTACTCTCGCTCCCCTGGGGAGGAGTGTTGTGTACAACGACCTCCCTGTAAAATTGTGTTGCTGGCAGCTCCACCAAGGCGACTTGTTTACATCCATCCTGTAACAAGCTTTACCAAAATGACCCATAATTGCCATGTGAATGACAGCATTGTGCAACTGGCATGGAAAGAATTTCTTCATAAAGCGCACCAATACATACGAAGTGTGTGTGTGGGTAAAGCAAGAGCAACACAGAAAAAGGTGCTCAATCCAGGCAATCCCCACAGGAGAATTCCACAGGCAGCATGGACAGCAGACAGCTCAGCCACACTGAGGAATATATATGCAAATATTGACTAGACTATGCAAAGGCTTGGTTATTTATACCACCTTCATTTCCCTCAGTCCTACCTCCTGACAAGTAAACAGACTGCTTCGCTCTGGCGAGTTGTGCAACACAGAGAGGTCCCAAAGTAAACACACAGACTCCATACTTCATTAGAGGTGAACTTGTTTACAGAGCAGGAATTAAAACAAAACCACAGAATCCGTCAATATTCTATATGTACTGACATACCCCTCCCTGACTCAGAACATTCTGCTCCTACACTGTGACTCATCTGCTGCGTGGGCTGGGGACAGCAGAGATCTCGGTTTCCTGGGATTCTCCAGCATATCACACTCCTCTTCTGCTCCCCACCACACTGCTCATGATGTCCAACATCCACCTGCCAGTGTTACCTGCCCGTGCTGGGAATGGCCACTGGCTACAGAGCCATGGCACAGAGCTCAGTGCACAGTGCCATGTGCCTGAATGAATCACATGTGCCAAGGTGGGACTGTGAAGGGTGGGGGAAGGTGTGACTCATCTGCCAGCTGATATAAAAATAAACTACTACTGAATCAAAAATGCATGACTTCTGCACACGATGTGCACAGGTAGACGCTGTCACTATGTGGAAACTTGAGCATTGGCTCCATGCAGCCAAGAGAAACCCGGAAGCACGCAGTGCTCCATTTTACCTTCCAAAGGTGATGCTTACAGGGAAGGCATTACATATGGCCTGAATAGGGAGAGATTCCAGGGGTGCTTTGAAATGTGATAACAAATCCCAGAATGGTTTGGGTTGGAAGGGACCTTAAAGGCCATCTCATTTCACCCCCTGCATGGGCAGAGACACCTTTCACTAGACCAGGTTGCTCCAAGACACATCCAACCTGGCCTTGCACACTTCCAAGGACGGGACAACCTGTGCCAGGGCCTCATCATCTTCACAGGGAAGATTTCCTTCCCAATATCCCATCCATCCCTGCTCTCTGGCAGTGGGAAGCCATTCCTCCTTGCCCTGGCACTCCAGGCCCTTGTACCAAATCCCCTCCAGCTCTCCTAGAGCCCCTTTAGGCATTTGAAGGGGCTTTAAGGTCTCCCAGGAGCCTTCTCTCCTCCAGGTGAACACCCCCAGCTCTCCCAGCCTGGCTCCAGAGCAGAAGGGTTCCACTCCCTGAAACATTTCTGTACCCTCCTCTGGACTTGTTCCACCAAGCTGCTGAACAGAAGATTAGATTCTTCTAATCTGGAATCAGCCTCAAAACAAAAAGACCATTTCTGTTACCCACAAGCAAACAGAGCCCACAGGACAGAGCCAATGGAATCACTGAGACCCTGGTGTGCCACCAGCAGGACCCAGGTGCTGCAAGACTCCTGCAAGCCACGGGAAAAGCAGTTGCTTTTACTCATCCCAAACCAAGCAGGAGGGTCCTGGGATGCTGCTGGGTGTGCAGGGCAGTTCAAGCAAAGCCAAAACTTTGTCCTTTGGTAACTGCCCAGGAAGTTGAACCATTCCAGGAGCCAGGACCTGGGTCTCTTTGACCATGGATAAATAACTCAGTTTATTCCACAAACTTCAAGTACAGGGAGCAAATGACACGCTCAAGTGACTTATCCAATACCAGAAACATGTTGGAGACTTGAACTGCTGCTGGCAGCACTTGGAGATGCAGAAGCATCTGGTCAATTTGGAGGGGGAGGTCCTCTTGCCCCCATGGTATGGAAGCAGCAGATTCAAGCAGCTGTATGAAGCATCAGAGCATGGAGAAGCCCAGGAGCTGAGGAATCAGCTTAGGGGAGGAAGGAACACCTGATACAGCCAGTCCTCAAAGAGGGTCACAGAGCAAGAGCCTAATTTTGGGGAATAACTATCTCACTTGGACTGTGCTACTCATATTCATGCTTAGGCAGGTGCTGCCATCAGGACTGACTGTGCCACCACCAGTACAGCGAGATCCTGGGGATAGCTCAGGCCAGGAACGACTCCAGTCAGGGTGCTGGTGCAAGCTCATGTGGCTTTTAGGACAAACCCCAATCATCAAAGGGTCAGTACAACACTGGCATTAGAGGAGTGATGAGAGCAACGCAACTAGTTTGCACAGAGATTATTAAAACTGCTTCAGTTATCTTGGTGAGCAAATGGATCACATCCCAGACTACCTTACACCTAAATGAATTACATTTCCTAAAGGAAAAATGTTCTTTCCTGAGACACCCTATGGACTGACCATCAGGTCTCTGACTCCGTGCCTGCACTTTGCTGTTTTGTTTTGCTGCTCACATGAAGGTAAAGCGCTCAGACACTATTTTAGGTTATTAAATATTTAATTCCACAGCGAGAAAGAAGCAGCTAGCAGATGGTCACTGTGCAGCAGGGCCTTGCTCGACTTCTGAGGGGAGAAAAGTTCAAGGAAGAATCATGCAAATCCGTTTCCATGAGCAAACATTCCTCCAGTTAGAGGAAGGGAATTACAGCAGAACTGTTAGTTTTCCTAAAACAAGAAGGCACTAAAACATCAGAGACAGCATCAAATACCCAAAGCAGCATATCAGAGACATCTGTTAGTTGGCTATTCCTGACGCAGGACTTTCTTGGAATCTACTGGATCCATCTGCCAGTATTGAGCTGTTCTGAGAAGCACCAAGAAGAGGCACATTCCTACAGTTTAGATCCCTTTGACAAACTTCTCCCTGCTCCATCACTTAATCTAGTGTGAAGCATCTTAAGATGTCTGAGACACATGAAATCCAGTCTGCTTCTTTGCTAATCCAAGCTGACTAGGGATCCTCATCCGAGCCATGTGGCAGGCAGAGAAACTGGTGCTGCTGGGAGGGAACAGATGCAACTTTGGTGCCTGTCAGAAAGTCTTGGAACATCAAAGCTGATGGAGCACGTGGCACAGGGAGCCACAGAGTCACTGCTAAAGGAAGAGGCAGTTATCACATCCACTGTTCATGTGGAAACATTTCACGTGGAAGCTCATCTCAGGATTTAGCTTCTGAATTACTGGGCTATTTGCTACTTTGTCCAACTGCACCAAGGAAAATGCAAAACTTGACTGAATAGCTTAGAAAAAGAAAAAAAAGACTATTTTCACTAGTTTTTGATGATGTCAAGTGAAGCAGGCAATTGATACCCACATACATCCTTCAGGCAGTGGCCAAGTAGGTCAGTCCCTTCCAGCCTAAGTTTTCCTCTGACTACCACCCAAGAGTAACACATTTAAAAATGTTTATTCTGACCATCCAAGAAGGAAATCACCATTAAAACTCTTCTTATTAGGGAAAAAAAAAAAAAAAATTCTCCCAAAGCTGCAGGTGATGACAATTTTGACATCTCAGAGCTCACTGGGACCATCTGCCTGCACAAGCAGTTGAATGGAGCCGCTGAGCTGCTGAGGGGACGAGGTAGCTCCCGTGGTGTCACAACCAGGCCCCCTCTGCTCTCCCTCCTTCAGCTAAAGGTGGGAGCTGCAGCCAGCCACGTCATTTGGCAGGATTAATTGGCTAATTTATTGAGCAGAGTGTCACATGCAATGCTACTGTTGTTCTGAGTCATGCACACCATGTGTTCGGACACTTCTAGTCTCTGTTTGGCAAGTGTATGACAATTCCAAGTAACCAGACATCCCTACTGGAAGTTCAAGCCTGGCTGTTTGAGCACTTCCAGAGCAAGGACCATTATGGGGAGCCTGGCACTAGCAACATCACTGAGAACAAGCCCCTCTGTTTCCCCAACGTCGGCACTAATTTATCTGTTTTTCCAGCCCTAATCCCTGGTGCAGGCACCAAATCAAGCCTCCCTGCTCCTGGCAGCCTGACTCCACCAAAATTTGTTTTGTTCAGATTCCAGGTTTCATGGTGAGACCAGAATTGTAGTTCACATCCTCCACTCAAGTCTTGAGCGATTTCCAATTGTTTTAGCAAAACTTCAGCACAAGGGCTTCTCAAGACATCCAACAGCTCATCAGAGCTGGGTGTGCAACACCCGTGGGACCACACAGAGAGAAACAGAGTCAGGCTGTTCAGGAGGCTTCTCAACAGTCCCTTGACAAATGCTCCAAGCCAGTAGATTAAAGACTAGGAAGGAATTCCTCCCTGAGGGAGTGGTGAGAGCCTGGCACAGGGTGCCCAGAGCAGCTGTGGCTGCCTCATCGCTGGAAGGATCCAAGGCCAGGTTGGACAGAGCTTGGAGCAACCTGGGCTAGTGGGAGTGTCCCTGCCTGTGGCAGGGGGTGAAACGAGATGGACTTTAAGGTCCCTTCAAACCCAAACCATTCCACGATTCCATGAATGCTCTGAGTGGGTAAGCATGACAGGATGGAAAGCTTAAATTCTTTAGGAACAGGGGAAAACCTAAAAATACTTAATCTGACGAAAACCATTCCTTCAAATTTTCATCAGTTTTATAATTCCTTAATAACATCTTTGAAGAGTGGAAGGAAGCCAAGTGGTATAGAAAAAGGAGACTGGGATTCATTCATGTGTCACAAGACATGTGGGCTGGAGTATTCTAGAAATCACAAGCACCAACAGAACTCCAGCAGGAACTCCAACTTAGTATTTTGGTAATATATTATTACCGAAGTACTTCTGGATGTCCATCAGACATCCTCTGCAAGTGGAAGCTGTGTACTTTCAGGGAAAACAGGAAAAATAAAATCAGAAGTATAAAAAAAACTACAGTAATGTAAGAAACTGGCCAAAACCCGAAGTCAATACATGATCAAGGCACAGAAGGAGCAGAGAATATTGTTGCTTCACAGAGACTTCCTTGAGCAGTGAAACACCCTGCTCGAGGCTGTGGAAATCCTTGGCATAGGAAACAGAACATGCTAAAAGGCTCTTCAGGCTTGAAAAACAACCATAAATTCAGGGAAGAAAAATCCAAACACTATTAGACACAACTCAAGCTCTGTATCAGGGAAATCAGAGACTGTCAGAAAAAAATGTATAAAAAATTCCACCTTTGGCTGATCCTGCTCTGTTTTTCTCATATTTGCTGCAGACCGTGGTTGCACAGAGGAACCACGGGGCTCGTGGACACTCTTATGATTCAACAAGTAAAAATGAAAACAATTTCCTAGGTTTAAAGACTTTAGATCACCTCCTTCAGGGGTGTTGTTCTATACACAAATAACTTCCCATCCATTGACAATTCCTATGTTTTACAAACACACTTACAGGGGTATCTCCATATCAGTGAATCCTCACAAACTCGAGGTTTTAGTTCCACACAATTACCCAGTATCATCATTATGATCCCATTCTCACCAAATAGCTTCCAAAACCTGTGTGAGGCTAAAAGGAATTGGCCCAGATCCCTAAGTTCAAGTCAGAGTTACACAACAAATACTATGGTGGTGTTTGATTTAATAAAGAAATCCCTTTATTAAAAGCATTTAATCAAACTTTTGATAAGCTTAAGGTAGGTTTACTCACCCGCACTTCCAAGTTGTTTATAAAATCTGTATTCTAAATGAAGTTGCGGTGCCCGGGATTTAATTGGTTCCTAGAACAGAAAGAAATAAATTGGTTAAAATCAGTTTGACTAAAAGAAGTTCTGTCCTATACTTGAAGATTTGTGCATAATTAAAACACCCAAGATTGAAATTCTAACAACGGATTTCAGCATTACGTGTCATTTAAATAAGAAGAGAACAAAAAGCAGTAAGATTTGCTCTCTGGAGGAGAAATAACTTCCTCATTTATATACAAAGCTCATTCATTGCAGTGAAATTAAAGAATCATTCCACAAAGCTCCTGGTCCTTGAAGAACAACCCTGGACACTGGCAGAAGGAAGTCAAGGTTGCAAAAGCTCAAGCCCCAGTTCACTCTATGGGCACTGTGACTGCCCACAGCACTTTTGCTGGTCTCCAGCCTGTATTTTTGAAAAATGTTGAGTCATACAAGTGTGTTTTAGATCAGACGACAGTCGCTCACAGCAAGCACCACAGTGGAGCCAGACAGTTGGGAAAAACGAAGAAGTCTCCCCCTTCTTGTGGCAGGTGCCAATCAAATATGTTGAAACACTCAATAATATTCTATTTTTATCCACAAAACACAAAAAAATAGAATGGGTAAGTCTGCAATGCACCCAAACCATCCCATTTATCAACTGTTACTCATCCGCGCTTTACATACAAGACTTAATGCCTACGATCCATCAAGGCATTAACGTGCAAGATTACAGAGGTTCTAAAAATAAAAAGTTAATATGGAGAGGATTAAGAGACTGGAGTAATTACATTTGCAATAAAACTGTGCACTTGGGATGGGCATGGATGTGGGTTCACCAACTGTCTAGGCAGCCTGGAGACAGGAGTTAATACTGGCCTCAATTTTTTTGACCTCTAGTCTACACTGTAAGACTGATGTCCACACTGGGTGTGAACTCCACAGTCAGTGCTTTTTCTTAAGTGTAGAGCAGAAATTCTGTACAGGAATTCAGGTAATTTGACTTGCAGCCAAGCTGTTCCTCATCAGCTCAAGTCATCCCATCCATTTTCCAGTAAGGGAATAAATGCTCCTGGTTACTTCTCAATCATAGAATCATTGAAAAGGCCCCCAAGGTCACAAAATTCCTGATGTTTTAAAGCTCCAGAAGACAAATATGACCAAATATTCAGCAAACAATGTGGAAAAATATTCTGGAGGAAAAACTGAACCTGCACTGAAGGCAAATACAAAGCAACACACAAACACGTTTGTTATATAAGTCACATTTAAATTAAGATAATTGTTGTGGTGGCTTGAGTCTACAGACACCTGCAGAGCACAGGGATTCAGGGCAACAGGAACTTGGCATGTTCAGGGAGTAGTTTATCTATCCAAATATGAAAAGGGGAAGGATTGATGTAGCAGGACATGATGTTACTAGTGACAAAATCAGGGGAGGCAGCCCTGAGCCACTTCTGCATCAGGAGCTGCCGGAGCCAGAGCTCTGGACACTTGCCAGAGTCATGGCAGCTTCCAAGAAGATCACACCAGCACAGATGGTTGTCCTGTAGGCCAAGGGCTTTGGGATGATGGCAGATTTTGTGTTTGTAGTGAAAATAACTGAATTGCTACTGCCTAATGGAGAAAATCCACAGCTTGAACCAACAGCATCATCATTGCTGCCAGGGGATGGCCTGGTACTTGTGCTCTGACTGCAGCTGGATGGCACCAGGCTGGCTTCTCCCAGGGAAGAAATTCCTGCTGTGGACAATGCACTTTGAAAACCCTCAGAAGAATAAACCAGACGCCCCTGACCAAGTAAGTCAGCTGAAGAGCAGTACCAGGAGCTACATGGTGACACCACACAAATCAACACAAGGACCAATCTCTACTGCCAGCAGTTTTCCAAGGTGTAGCCTCAGTCCCCAAAAGAAACCATGAGGCATTAGCATGGAATGTCACAGCACTTTCTGACGGGCCCATCACACAATTCCCTCATTTCCCAGCTCTAACACTGTGATAGGAGGCAGGAATAGCTGAGACAGCAGGGCTGCAGTCGCAGAAGACGATCTCACAGCGTGAAGGACTTGGAGCAGTGCTTTGACTCAGTCCAACAATGAAGAGAAAAGAAAATGCTGCCTATAAGTACATCTTACTTATGCGACTCCACCACTAATCCACAAATTATTTTGAGGATAAAGAAAATAGCTGTTAAGTCCCCATGTAAGAGAAGTGTATTTGCTGCTGAGGAGGCTGAGTCATTCTTATTCCTGTAGAATTTTGTCAAAGATTACAAGACCAAGAAACCCCCATTTCTCTTACTGTTCTCTCCTTAAATTTCTCCAAAACAGAGCACATATATGGACATCTGGATGGACATCTGGATGGCCATTCCAGCCCCTCACACAAGAAGGATCTGAGATTTTTAAGCCTGAATCACAACAGGGCAAATGAAATTGGAGAGTGTTGCAGAGTAACTGCAACAAAAATAGTAAGAAAAAAAAATAGTAAGAAAAATGAAGAAAGAATGTGACCAGAAAAACAGGTCAGATTGAGACAGTCATGAGGCAATGCCATTGAGTTCTGCCATATGGAAAAGCTTCAGGTTACTGAGAGGTGTCACTGCAGCCACTTTTTTTAGACAAAAAAGCACGCTTTGGACTAGTACAGCTGTGTTTTACCTTATCATTTCCAATGCAACAACTTTGTGGGATTATCTTTGGAAGCAAATTAGAAGCATTATTACCTTAATAAAACACAATGCCTGGGTACACAGCACATTTTCTATGTCCTAAAAGCAACAATTCTTCTTTCTGCTGTGCATCCATATCAAGAGCATCTCCTATGGAGTCAGGCTGGGAGAGCTGGGGGTGCTCACCTGGAGAAGGCTCCAGTGCCTGAAGGGGCTCCAGGAGAGCTGGAGAGGAACTTTGAACAAGGGCCTGGGGTGACACGACAAGGGGGAATGGTTTCCCACTGCCAGAGGGCAGAGTTAGATGGGATATTGGGAAGAAATCTTTCTCTGTGAGGGTGTGAGACCCTGGCACAGGTTGTCTAGAGCAGCTGTGGCTGCCCCATCCCTGGAAGAGTCCAAAGCCAGGTTGGATGGGGCTTGGAGCAACGTGGGATAGTGGGAGGTGTCCTTGGTGTTTCACCATGGCAGGGGGTGGAATGAGATGAACTTTAAGACCCCTTCCAGGAAACCCAAACCCTCTGGGGTACTATGTTCCTGAATTCCTCTGCAGGCATTTATTTATTTAGTTTAGGGAACATCTTCTGACATTTGCCAACAGGTGTGAAAACAAGTCCCTCTGGCAAAGCTGTAATTATTTTTCATCTACTACACATCATAAGGGGAATGCCAGAGATATGAATCTGAGGCATTTGAGCATGATCACAATTAATGCACCAAGTCCATCCTGATTTTCTGTCACCAAAGTGATTCTTGTCATTTTGCCAGATAGCATCAACTGGGCAATTTGGGGGGTTTGCTGCAGTATCAAATTAGCACCATAACTTTAACTTCAGATTTTATGGTTTGGATTATGTTTAAAGAGTGTTTGCATGGGAGCTCAGCTCATCAGGCGAAGACATCGAATCTGAAACCACAAGGGACTAACGAAAGTCTGAGTTTACAGATGGGAAAAGTTAAGGCATAAACACAAACTATGAAGCTGTGAGTTTATAAATGCAGATCTGCAAGTTAGGGAGTTTCCCATCCCCCAGATTCCACAGATGATGAGACTGTATCTTCTCTGCAACCCAAGGCAGCCAGAGGAAAGACAGACCTTCACCAAAGTGGATCTTGTTTTGCCTGTTGCATCTGCAGTCTCTCAGTATCACACCAGACCCAACTGTGCTCTGCTCACCCAGGGAATTTTAACCCAAGGAACACCCTCTTTCCTGCCTCTTGACTCCAAAAACACAGACCACCAGGCTGCACAGTGCCATGCTCCTAACCAAACATTCTGACAGCTGGAGAATTCATGGAGTCCTGAATGGAAAGGCTTGAGCCATGGAGCAGCAGGAGGTGGCAAACCCACCACCAGTGCCCTTCACTGAGACCTGGGCAGAGGAACAAGGCTCTCACTGTTCTAACACAGCTACAGATCCTTTGGGTACCAAAAACCTTCAGCAGGTGGAAGGATGTTTTTTTCCCCTGCTTTTAGTGCTTTTAAGAACTTACCTTAGTTTTAACAAGTCATTCCCAGCTGAGGGTGAGAGCAGCACTGAGCCCAGATTGAAAAACTTGCTTTTGGTATGAATTTTTAATATGAAGTACATGTCATTTAAAGGCACCTGAAGCTACTACTTACCAGTTTGATCGCTACATATTCATTGGTGTAGAGATTTTTACCTGCAAAGGGAGGAGAAAAAAATCTTTTAGTTCCACATTCAACACTTGCAGCTGGAGGCACAATGAGAAATAGTGACACTGATGCCAAAGGGCTGTTTTCCCAATTCCCCCTGAAGTTCCTGCCTTTAACAAAGCATAAGCCCGAAAATAATCAAAATAATGAACAGTTTGCAGCAGTTTAGCAGGGCAGGCAAATAACACCTTCCACTCAGCACTTTCACTCCATGCACATGTTGAAGGAGGTGTCCCAGGCACACTAGGCTTCATTATCCATGATGCCAAAAAAGTCTGGGGAACAAAAATTGAAGAGTCAGAGTGTCATTGCTTTTGGAAATGTCTTGGATCTGTTGGACACTGAACAATTTCATCCTGGGATGTACAGAGAGTTTCACTAGGTTTATCATACTCTGGGAAGCACAAAGGGCAGGAGAGTGAGATGAACACAACCAGTCGAGCTCAAATCCAGCTCCCAGTGCACCAAACAAGAGCTGGGACCCATGAATGCTACAGCTGGAGGGGAATTTTCCTTCAGGAGCCTGTCTGGTGTTTGAAGCAAGCCCTGGGCCTCCTCAGTGATCTGATGCAGTGATGCACAGCTCCGTGTCACGGAGCATCTCTCCCTGTGTTCTGACACTGCCAGCTATTGTATCACTCAACATCCTCTGCTCCCTCTGCCAGAGAATTTGAACAATCACTTCCCCTCCACCTCCACCTGGCTCATACCTGACAGCAAACTCTCCTGGAAGAGATACCACAGGGAAAGATGCTTGGGCAGTGCCTAGACCCCCTCTGTCCCACCATCCCAACACGCTCCTGACCTCCTCTAGTCCCAATGTCCCCTTGGAGGAAGGAAGCCCCCAGCACAAAAGCTCCCTGTGGATTTATTCAGGGAAATGTTCACCTTTGTCATCAGTGTCACAGCACAAGTCATGCTTTTACTGAGCAACTCCAAAATTCAGAAGTAATCCAGGATGGAAGTTATCAGGGCTTATTTGTAGCATCAGCTTTGCTCAGCTCTCTTACTCATTTATTTTCCAATTCCTGTAATGGATATTGATGCTTGGGCAGCCCAGCTCTTGAGAAAGCCCAGGACAGGGAGTGACATCACTCAGAGCAGGCAGGAGCTGGAGCAGCTCTTCCATATCCACATGGCAGCATAAAAAACCATGCCATGGACTCCTCAGCACAGGATACAACAGCACAGGGAGACTCAATAAACTTGAAGACATTATGAACATGGGAGAAGACACAGAGTCATCTTTAAATCTTGAAATATCAAGGGAAATTTAGTTTACTTTATAACAGGTTTATGTTTTCTGCATTTAACTTCTTCTGATGCTTTCCCTGCTGTATCACTCAGGGTACTTCTGGCCTCTAAATCTGTGATTGGGTGTTCCCAGGCCCAGTCTGCATCAAGCAGATTGTTTTAACATCCCTCAGGAATAGAAGACATCATAGCTCCAACCTGTTTAGGTACCTGGTGATGCTCTTTAACACAGGACAGGTATGAGGTTAAATGTGAGGTTAAATATCCTCAGAGGGAGTGTCTTTTGCCAGCAGAGCTGAAAGCTGAGCCCCAGCATTAACTCCTGAAACACAGGGGGGGTTTGCATGTATTTCTTTCAATCTTTTAGAAAAAGACATAGTATTATGCCCAGACTGGAAACTAAGGGTAGAAAGGAGATTTTGCAGTTTCATCAGGAACCCACCAACACCAGAAAGCATTGAAAGAGCTCACAGGCCAAATCCATGGAAAAGCAGGTGGCAGATAAACCCCTGCACCCTCTGAGATAGACCAGGGCTCCAGCCAACAGCTGGGGGAAGAAGACATGAGGACATTAAGGGAAGGAAATCTAAATACACTTGGATTATCTGCTCTGCATTAACTACCAGCAAATAAGCCCCAGTGGCAGCTCCAGCTTTATTTTGCTCCCTGAAAGTGTCTCTTCCCCTCCTCAGCTCAAAATCCCAGAATGGTTTGGGTTGGAAGGGCCCCTAAAGCCCATCTCATTCCACCCCTGCCATGGGCAGCGACACCTCCCACCAGATCAGGTTCATTTCATCATCAAATTTGACTGATGGCAAAGATGAACTTCTCATATCCCAAATGGAGAGACCCCGGAGTCTGTATTCCCAGGGTCAGTGCACTTCCATACTTAAAATTTCATTGTGAAAAGCAGTTCTGAGAACATGTCCTGAGTGTGCTGCTGCTTCCTGGGCACGGTGGCTCTGGCCTCGGGGTTTTCACCAGCCAAAATCCATGGTAATAAAGTAAAATATTAGTACCTGGCAGACCCCAGGCAGCTTGGAATGAGGAAATTGCCTCCCCCAGCTCCGAGAGACCAGGCTTGCCCTTACAGAGGGAAAAGCTTTATGGAAAGACAAGAACTGTGCCACTGTAAGTGTGATCTCAGGGAAGTTTTGTAAACTCCGAAAGAATATGTGAGATCTCAGCCTAAAAACAGAACAAGACTTCCCCCAGAACACTGAGCTGACCAGGGAAACCCATGGCTTCTGTGAGTGCAGAGGAGAAGAAAGTGGAATATTTTTCCTTATGTGTCACAGGTCAGACTGAACTGCAGGAAAACTCCCAGGTAACAGAACCGTCCTTGAAAATAAACGCTCTGGGATAACAAGTGGCCAAGATCTTAGAAAACTTAATTTTGCCATTGGAATATGGGGATTTGGCCTTACAAATGTGGGTCACCATAGTGACTGGAGTGTTTTAAACTTCCCAGACTGGTGGAGCTCAGCCAGAGGAGTTCATTTACTTTTGGCTTAAAGAAAAGAGCAAGGAAAGCCCCATCCAGCCTCGCCTTGGACACTTCCAGGGATGGGGCAGCCCCAGCTTCTCTGGGCAACTTGTGCCAGGGCCTACCCACCCCCACAGAGAAGGTTTTCTTCCCAATATTCCATTCTTGCAGTGGAAAGCCATTCCCCCTTGTTCTGTCACTCCAGACCTTGTCCCCAGTTCCTCTCCAGCTCTCCTGGAGCCCCTTCAGGCCCTGGAAGGGGCTTTGAAATCTCCCTGGAGCCTTCTCCAGGTGAGCACCCCCAGCTCTCCCAGCCTGGCCCCAGAGCAGAGGGGCTTCAGCCCTTGGAGCATCTCCATGGCCTCCTCTGGGCTTGTTCCAGCAGCTCCACATCCTTCAGATGTTGGGGACCGCAGAGCTGGAGGCAGCTCTGCAGGTGGGGGTCTCACCTGAGTGGGGCAGAGGGACAGAATCCTCCCCTCCCCTGCTGTCCCTCCCACTGAGGGAGCAGCTCAGGACATGGTGGAGATGCTCAGTTTGAGTACACCAAGGCATGGAAACTCCACCCCAAATCCCTGAGGAAGTTGGATGCTTTGAAGAGCAAAATAAAACCCCAAGGAGGGAGGCAAAAAAAAAAAAAAAAAAAAGCCCCAAATGATCCATCTCCAAAGTGATGCATCTACACAGAGACCAGATCATTGGGTACTTGGGACATGCTTGATTTGCTGTCCCTTCTAGAGCAGGTCTGAAACTAACAGCTCCTGGTGTAGGTGCTTCCCAGGATCTACTCCTGCTCTGCCCTCCACATCTAACATTATTCCAGTTATTACAGCCCCAGTATCAGATGCTATTATCACCTTTAAGTATTTATTTTACTGGTTTACTCATTTTGAAGCAGAGTTCCTGGCTTCAAACTGCAGCCTGGGATGTATCTGGGTGATTCTCACTTTTTGGAGCACCTTCCCAGTTCCAATTGAACTGCTCTGACCTGGCAACCTACAAAGAAGCAGCTTCTCTGCTGGGATGGTGATTTTATTGCTTCCCTGAGGAGCCTGTTCCAATGCTCAGCCACCCTTTCAGTGAGGAAATTTTTTCCTAATATCCAGCCTGACACCCCCACCCTGCCCCAGTGCAACTTGTGGTCATTTCCCCTGTCCTATCAAATGATAAGTTTTGTGTTCATCTCCCCATCTCAGCTCCTTGAGGCCTGGAATCCAATTGTGCTGCTCCCACATGCTCCAAAAAAGTCATATCCTTGGGTGATCTGTATTTTCAGGAGGAAAGATCAACCCTGAGCAGTGAGCTGGATATATACACAAACAGCTTCATTAGGTAAGTGCCACCTCCTCCCTGAAGACTCAAACAAGAGCAGCTTAAACTGAAAACACAACACCTCGAAAAAGAGAAATTCTTCAGGGAATTGAAAAAGCCTGTTTTCTCTTTGACTTTGTTCTGCCTGTGATTGGTGCTTAACTGCTCTGAAACCACATAAAAAATAGGCAAAAAGCAGAGGGCACATCATTCATCTTCCCAGGACAAAACTGTTATCAGAGACTTGTGTGCTCGGATTTCAGCTGCTGCTTCTCCTTCCCCCCAGCGATAATTACCATGGGCTGTGCAAGAGAAATAGCTGCTATTTGAGCAAACAGGAGCTCTTAAAGTGAAAGTGACTGGCAAAAAGCAAGAGAAATGAAAAAAGAAAATAGTAATACAGCTTCTGTACGGACCTTACAACAAATTGTTGTTATCAGTACATGTGGCTCATTGCCTAAAATTTTGTAGTATCGTAAGCTAGCATTAAAAATACATGTATTATTAAAAAAAAAAAGAAGCATTCAATTAGCAGGTATTGCAATTTAAAACTGAATTTCTCCGTAAATTGACTTTTTCAGAAGTGAAATCTCTTCTGTGAAGTCCACGTCATGAAACTGTACATGAGTCACAAACCCAATACCTCTAAAATTTTGAGAAATGCAAAGAAGAATCATGGAAACAAGAGCCCCTCCCCACAGTGTGGGCAGCAGGGGNTGATTCTGTGATTTGGGCACCAGCTGAATAAACTTAAGAGCCATATAACCAGAGGGATCCACTACAGCTGTTAAACCTCAGAGCAGAGTTTGGATTGCAAAGCAATTCAACATCTCCCTGGGGATCCTGAGATCATGACGTTTGCTGCTGGGGGGGCTTTGAGAATCCAATAGAGCAATTCATGTTATGTGACTCTAAGGATCCAAATTTATCTTTAGCTGCCAATTATACTTATGTGCAGGAAGGTGGGAGTTTCCACCCTTGCCCTTGGTTTCTTGCCACCTTAGGAGTGTTATCTCTGCTCGGGTGAATCAATAAAACTTCTCTGATGCAATGCTGAAACCAAAATACGCATTTACTGCGACACACCAGAAGTGAGCTGGTTGATCTTCACCCCATAGAACAGCAGCAATGTATTGATGCAATAATCCAACCTCAGAAATCACAAAGATTCATTTAAGATGACAGATTCTGAGCAGGAATCTACCAAGGCACTCTCAGTAGCGTTATGACCCTTGAGTTACGTGAGGCAACACCAGCTGCTTCTCCCACCTCATTTAAAACACAACCATTGTTTTTTTAGGATGACTTAAGAGGCCAGTGCACTGCTCTGCATTGGTCTCTTAAGTAGTCCTAAACAAACAATGCATCAGTGGAACCATCTGTTTTGGGCAACCAGCTGCAAGACGTGGTTAGGAAACCAACAGACCATGAACAAATGTCGGGCTGCCAGGCCGGCTGAGGGAGCCAGATGGGCCACTCGGCACATCCTGCTCCTCCCAGCAAGTCCAACACACAGACAGAGCAGGGAGAGAGTAATGGGGCTGAAATTAGGGCAGTGAGGTTAGAGAAGGACATGGAATTGAGACTGAGTGCTGGGAAAGAGTCTCACCTATCCCTTTAAATGGGCGTTCTAGCTTATAAACAAAAAATTGAGAGCAAGATTTAGCAATTCACAGTTAAGATTTTTTTTCACCTTAGGCAAGACATTCAGCGCTGTGAACAGTTGTCATTTGTTGGGATTGTTCAAAATTTGCATCTTTGACCTCTCCAGTGTATTCCCTTTGACTTTATGCAAATCAAAATCATGCTAAGAGTTACATCTTCTGAGTCAGAAGCTTCGGGTAAGGCAGCTCAAACACTTGGGAAACAAGACAGTGCACGCGTTTCTCGAGCCAGGGTAAGTTTTTATGTATTTATATTCCAGTGGTGAAAGGCTAATTTGCATAATGCAGGCCACTAAAATGCTTGCTTCTTACCTAGTCTGAGTTCTCCAAAGTTCCCACACCCAATCTTCTTGCCCACTCTGAAGTTGGGTCCCACCATAAGAACGCCGGAGGACGTCGACGAGCTTGGCCGAGAACTGTGCCCACTCCTTCCCGGCATTCCTTTCGTTGTCCGCTGCCTTTCATCCTTATCCCTATTAGGATGGTCCATGATCTTAGTGAAATGCCTCTGCCAGCAAGCTGGCAGAAAGGAGTTGGAGTACACACTCTTCTCCTTAGAACAGAAATTTATATCCAAAAGTATCTGCGTTGGAGTTCAAGAGAGTCATGGAAACTCATGGAGTTCTTTTGGCACCAGATCCAGATTCCTAATGCATCTTGATAATGTACCAGAGGGCCAACTGTGTTCTTGAGAATTCAATAAAGGCAGGTTGCTTTTGGTTTCTTACCTGGGGAAAAGAAGAGACACATGAAATAAAAAACATTATTTTAAAGCACCAAGTGAGAAAGGTACAACAGGGCCAATGTCCAGAACTTTCCTGGCCTCGAGGAATTTAACAGCTATATGAAAACTTTATCATTTTCTTAACAACTTTCTGATAAAAAGCCCTGATGTCATGAAGACATGTAAGTGCTGCCCATCCACTGTTGCTACTGTCCCATTCTTGGTTGTGTCTCAGGCCAGGTTGGATGAGGCTTGGAGCCACCTGTCTAGTGAAAAGTGTCTCTGCCCACGATGTGGGTGGATCCAGCTGAGCTTTAAGGTCCCTTCCAACACAAACCAGTCAGTAATTCCACGATTCCACTGGAGTTATCAGGACTGAGACCACATGCAGTAATCAAAGCCATTCCAACTACACCAGCATGTCAGGTGGACACTGTGAGGAAACCACATCCCACCTTTAAAGCCCCTGTGAAGTGTAGGTTAGGATTTTCCTCACTTCATACATTGATCAAGTACTACGGAAAAGCCAGACAAAAAATACAAAGGGGCCAATGAAAGGTGCCAAGAGAAGAAAACTTTGTGGCACTCTCGAATAAAATTCTATTTGCCTTTACCTCTTTTCAAGTTGATCCAGATTATCCTGAATAACCTAAGTTGGAAGGGACCCACAAGGATCACTTAACTCCAACTTCAAATTGACCTCAGATATATTTACTAATTCAAACTGCTGTCCTACAGAGATGACCAAAATGAGGAGCCAAAGCACAATTAATTATTTTAAAAAAGCTGATATCTCAGTCAAAAAGGGACAAAACATAGATGCTTCTCAACCCTTGCAGGCCAAATGGTTCTTCTGTGCTCAGGAACCAGATGAAAGGAGACTGACAGGAGCTGCAAGGACACAGGAGGTCCTGCCCCAAAATGACAGTCCAGAGGTAGCAGTGTGGTGGTTGAGCTTCCTCTCACTTCCCAAGAAATCAGCATGATAAAGGGAAAGGTTGCAGGATGTCTTGTCTGCACAGGTGCTGCATCAGGAGATGGTATCAGGCACTCTTGGGGTGCAGTTCTCAAGCAAGAATTAGAATAAACACACCTGGAACTACCCCCCATATTCCAGGATATAAAGGTACTGGATTGTAGCCCTACAGGAACTCTGCAGCATTCAGATTTTCCAGATGTGAATAGAACAGTTCCTGTATAATTTTACCAACAAGGTTTGTGTCCTACTTCTGATGCCCCCAAAGCAATCACAGAAGTGCTTAATGAGACCACCCAACCAAGAGTCCTGTGGAGGGACACCCAGAAATACAACCATGTAAACAAGGGCTCAGCAGTTACTTTACTCAGGCAACTGGCTCAGTTCTCCTGCAGCAACACCTCTGTAGAGGGTTTAGCAAGAGTTCCTTCTGTTCATTTTGCCATGAAATCATTAAGGTTGGAAAAGACCTCAAAGATGATCCAGTCCATCCATTAACCTGGCATTGGCCCATTCAATGATGATCCTCTGGTCCACCAGAGGATGAAGCTAAGCTACTCACTTCCAGTTATCCAAAAAAATAAAAGACAAGGATTATTACTCATCCACACAGAACAGAAGCATGAGCCCTTCTGAAATCTGACTATGCTTTCCTTGGTCTCCAGCTGTGGAACACTTCTATTACTGGAAACTTTTCGTTTGACCTAAGGCACCTGGATACAAGGCAAAGTCACTCATGCTGGACCCACAAAATGCAGGGAACTACCAGATGGAAATTCCAGGTTTTGAGTACTTATAGAATCCCAGAATGGTTTGGTTGGAAGGGACCTTTAAGTCCATCTCATTTCATTGCATTTCACCCTCTGCCATGGGCAGGGAAACCTTCCACTAGCCCAGGGTGCTCCAAGCCCCATCCAACCTGGCCTTGGACACTTCCAGGGATGGGGCAGCCACAGCTTCTCTGTGAAACCTGTGCCAGGACCTGCCCACCCTCACAGGGAACGATTTCTCCCTAATATCCAATCTAAACACATCCTTTCAGCTTAAAGGCCCCCTTGCTCTATCACTTCTCGCTCTTGCAACAAGTCCCCCCTCAGCCTTCCCATACGTCCATCCCCTTCAGGTATTGGAATTCTCCTTGTCACTTGGGACAGTTGTGGATCCCTGCAGAAAATGTCACACAGCATGTCTGCAGCATATCCAGGAGGTCTGACAATCACAGGGTCACCTGAGAACCTCCGTGCCTCAGCCACACCACCAGTTTGGCCATAAACCAAAGTGACAAGCTCCCAACATGCTCCCAAGCAAGGTGTGAAACACCATTTGCCATTCAGCACCTCTGGCCTACACAAAAGAGCTGGAGATGTTAACGTACAAGGAATTATTTAGCATAACCAAGCTCTACTCGCTCCTCAAATTAATTCCAGATTTAATACTAGAACTGAATACGGATAAGCAGGAAGCATCCGTTACTGGTGAACTGGCTGAACTGGTTTTTCATCACAGACATCCCCACATACTCTCAGCTGCTGTGCTTGGCACAGACACAGCAGAGTTGTTTTTGCCCTGTGAAACCAGTCAGCAGGAGCAGTGATGAGACTCTATCAGATATCAGAAAATCCCTTTGACTGGACCCCACCCCAGGCTGTTCTGGGAGGAGAGACTGGCTTCAAAACAAATAACATAAAAAGAATCATCAGTGAAACTCCAGAGTTTTTACTGCTGAACTCAAACCAAACGTGACAATGACTTCTAGTAGTAGGTGGATTTATTCACACAGGTCTTTCTGATAAAATTTTGGAAAAATAAAACTGAAGCATGGGAAGTTTTGGTCTATCTATCTATTTGGTCTAACTCTGCTATGGCAAGAGAAGTAGGCACAGAACATTCCAGCCAAATGTTGTATTTCCACTTAAAGCTATCATCTTCCATGTAATACAACATATGGGTCTGGCACTTGGGGACATGGCTTAGTGATGGGCTGGGCAGTGCTGGGAGAATGACTGGACTCAGTGATCTCACAGGGCTTTTCCCACCTAAATGATTCCACAATTCTGGAGTGTTCCTGGGGTTGGACCACTAAGAAAGATGAGCAGGACACAGGAATTCCATGAGTAAAAAACAGTAACACTTTGGACAACACACTCAAACCTACCAAAGCTAGAGAAGAATTTTTTTCCCCTGGAGACCAAAGTCATTATTTTAATCAAGACTGAATAATTTATGACCAAAAGCTACCTACAACCCCAGAAGGGGAAACAGAAAGAAATCTCCAGCAAGAGCACAAACCCTGCCCAGTTTATACCTTGCTCAGCACATCTCAGATGGGACAAGCAACGCCATTATCCTCAGGCAAATTAAGCACAAGTCCCACCACACATTTTCTGGCTCACAAAGTAAGATGTTAACGTTTATGAGCTCCTACGCCTCCGTCCTTCCCCCGCTCCCCATCTGGATCAGGTCTCCCTGGGGAGAAGGATGGAAAGGTCAGCCTGACAGTCTGTAAACACTAACCATCCTCTCTCAGCTGAAAGCCTCCGGCAAAGAGGAATTCAGAGCAGCAACAGCTAAGTGAACCACGCCTCTGAGCAGTTCTTTGTCATGGCCAAGCCGAGGAGCAGAGCCCAGCTGCCGGCACACCGGATCACACAAAGATCTTACACCATCATCACCACCTATTAAAAGTGTAAGTAGTCAACATGGCATCAAATATGGCCTTTGAGGACCAGCACAGCACTCAGCTTTGGAGGGGAAGCTCAGAAGAATGAAGACCAGACTGTCAGTCACATTAATATTTAAAGAATGTTCAGAACACCAGGATGACTTCCTGCCATGATTCAAACTTTTTTTATAATGACTCCTTCCTACCTTTCCACCCACTCAGCAAGATTGCTCCTCAAAGTTACTTCCATTTGAACAGAGCTGCATGAAGAGATTTCCCTAATGGTGAATCCGGCCAATTCCAGGATTGATTTCACTACAACGCAATTGGAGACAAAGGAACAGGTATTTAATGGAAGACACACAGGCTTGAAAGGAAATTACTTGCAGCACAGTTGGCTAAGTAAAAACCAACAGCACTGTATCCTACATGCTTCCAAACACTTGGACCCAAATCTGTATCACGACCTCTCCTCCATTAATAAACCCATAGCACTACAGCTAGAAACCAGCTTCCAGGTGGTGTTAAATCATGGAATGGTTTAGGTTGGAAGGGACCTGAAAGCTCATCTTGTTTCTATGCCCTGCCATGGGCAGGGACACCTTCTACTAGACCAGGTTGCTCCAAGCCTGGTCCAACCTGGACTGGAACAATTCCGGGCAGCCCTGGAGGGCAGCTGCTGTTTGTGTTGATATCCACAATCTAGTGTAAAGGAGTGTTTAATAAACGGCACAGAGACACTGCTCACAGCCACAGAATTTTTCAGGGGATCCCTTCACAGGTAGGAAAGGACATTGCAAATGAGAGGGTGGTGTAAAGAAGCCAAAGCCATCCTTGTTCCTCCTTTTCAAAGGAAAAGCTCACTTCCCTTGAACTCAAAACTTTGACCCTCTTGAGTTATTCTGGAGACCCTTCCACGACAGGAACAAGTTTTGTCAAAGTCTTGGTTTGTGGCACAATTTCAGAAATCTGTCCAAACTGAAATAGCCAATGAACATCCCCTTCTTCAAATCGAAACAAGCAGGCCTGGTCCAGGTCTGTGTGTGGTTTTGTGTGGCCCTGAAGGAGTCACTACATGCCAGAAATAAAACTGCAAATGCCTGGTGGATGAAACAACATCCTAAAAAGCAGGAATTTAGTCCCATAATTCCTTTTCAAATCTTTTAAGAAGAGACATCCAAGAAAGCCCCACTTTCTGTTGGGATGGGTGAACTCACTCTGCAGACACAGGACCACAATTCCTCAAAGCAGCTCCAAGATCATTGCTTTAGGACAAGGCACATGCCTTCCCACTGGGTTTTCCAACATCCACCCCACATGCTTGTGTAAATACGTCTGGTAAGTCTCCTGATGTGGAGAGCACTTTCCAGACAAGATCTGCTACTTCCCACATGACTTCAAAGACTAGAAAATCCTCCAGGGCTCTCAACCAAATAGTTATAAACCCATAGATACAAGCTCACCAGCTTCCACCCTCACACTGTGTAAAAAGTAGAGCCTTCAGCAGCAGAAAACTTCACTGGCTTTGCCACAGATTGGGACAAAGCGCTCACCCTCTGGAAAAGGGAGAGCAGCCAAGTTGCAGGTAAGGAGAAACATTTTGAAACCAGGACACACACGATATGTTTGCTCATGTTTTTAGCATCTACCAACTCATTTTATGAGCTCACACTCCTAAGTTTAGAGGATCAAGCTGGCTTTGCATGCTCTGCCTCACTGTGTGCATCAAGAGCGTCCAAGGTGTCAATGCTATGCCTTTATTAAAGTGCAATTAGTAAAGCCTTCATTCCCAGCTCTGCTTTCTTCTGCATGGACACACACCTCCACAGGCTTCACATCCCCTAAAGCCTTCTCATCCCACTGCCTTTATCTCCCCACTTTCATGACACTGCATTTCTTATCCTGCTTCTGTCCTTCCAGCTGGCCACAACAAAATTTTCTTCTTCTTCAGCCATCCCATTACTTACTCCTGGCAAAATCACTCTTCTAATAATGAGAAAATAAGAGTTTTCAGATTTGCCCTGCTCCTGAGGAGACAAATGAGCAGATTACCAGATATCCTATCTTAGAATCACAGAATCCATAAGGTTGGAAAGGCTTTTTAAGGTCATCAAGTCCAACCATTAAACAAGCACTGCCAAGGCCACCACAACCATGTCCCCCAGTGCCACATCCACATATATTTTGAACACTTCCAGAGATGATGACACCATCATGGCACTGGGCAGCCTGTTCCAATCTTTGACAACCCTACGAAGAACTTTTCCCCAATATCCAAACAAACTCTCACCTGGCACAGCTTGAGGCTGTTTCCTCTTGTCCTGTTTGCTCCCTTGGAGCAGAGCCTGACCCCCACCTCCCCACCTGCCGCCTCCTGTCAGGGAGTTTTGGAGAGGCAGAAAATCCCCCCTGAGCCTCCTCTACTTCAGGCTGAACCTCCCCAGCTCCTTCAGCTGCCCCTGGTGCTCCAGCCCCTTCCCCAGCTCAGTTCCCTTCCCTGGACACCTTCCAGCCCCTTATTGTCTTTCTTGCTGTGAGAGGTCCAAAACTGACCGCAGGATTCCAGGTGTGGCCTCAGCAGTGCCCAGTACAGGTGGTCAATCCTTACCCTGGTCCTGCTGGTCACACTATTGCTGACACAAGCCAGAACACTGCTAGCTTTTTTGGCCACCAGGGCACACCTGGGTTCATGTCGACCATTACAGGGCCTTTTCCACCAGGCAGCCTCCCAGACACCAACTCCAAGCCTGGAGTGGGGTTGTTGTGACTTAAGTGCTGGACCCTGCATTCGGCCCTATTGATCCTCACATCACTGGTGTTGTCCCATGGATCCAGTCTGTTCAGATCCCCCTGCAGAGGAGCCTTCCTGTCCTCCAGCAGATCCACATTCTTGGGTGTTACCAGGAAGAGGGTCCTGCTCTGGTGCTTGGCTATTACCAAGCCAAGGAAGGGAAGATGGAAGGTCAAATACTTTCCCCACTCAGACATGAGAAATATCCTTTTTGGTTTGTTGGGTTTTTTTTTTTGCCTTTTCATCTCCCACTCAAGAGCTTTCTGGTTACTTCGAGGGTCTTCCACTGGATGTATTCCAACTCCCCTGCTGTACCCCAGCATCACCTCTACACAGAAATCAGCAGTTATCTGTGCTTCCCCAGTCAGCACTACACTGACCTGGTTTCAGTGTCCTCAACGTTGTGCAAAACAACAGAAAAACTGAAAAAGTAGGTCAAAATTCTCTGTTGCAATTTACAGCTGGGAACAGCAGTGACAAAGCTGGCTGCCAACTACAGCAAGCAAGTGCACGTCACGTCGGATGCCCCTCACTTGGGAGATTCTCCCCAACCTTGGAGGCCGCAGATGCTTTTTAAACATTATGAATTGCTTCTGTTGAATTATTTGACCCAACAATTCAATCTTCAGCTTGTGCAGTTAGCTTCGTTCAGCGCTTCACAGGCCGAAAATAAGGAGGCACACAAACAATATTTAAGTCTATTCTGCTGAGAAGGGAGAAGGATGGACAACTGCAGATCACTACACTCATTCATTACCCATGAATGGCCCAGGACTGTCAAATTTGCATCCTCCAATTACAGTTTTTACAAACAGGGATGAATCCAAATGAAATCTTGCCTTTTCCATCTGAGTGAAGTGAACTTTCAAGAGCTCTTCTCCTTGAAGACCTTGTGAAATTGCTAAAACACATTAATTGAATAATCCCCTACTAAATACATTGGCAAGTTAGTTTTCCAAGTGATGTCAGTTGATTGTTTCACAGAGAGTGATCCAAGCACCCATTCTCTAAGTTCATTCCTGAACTTTGCTCCCAATCCCCTCTACAGAAGCTCAGCACGAAAGCCAAGAATTTTTGGAAGGGAAAAACTAATTTAGTTGGAAATTTAGTTCTTCCACATGAGCAGAGTCAAAAAAAAGCAGAGTCAAAACAAAGCACAGAGCATTTTCCAGGGAAGTGGTTTGTGAGATCAATTCATTGACTTCTCTCTCCCAACTGTGTCCCAGCCAAACATGTGCCAGCAGCCAGGGATGCACATTCATATAGATGTAAAAAGGACTAGAGACCATAATCTGTCAGAAAAGGAGGGTCAGTGCTGTTTATGAAGAGGTAGATCATACTGGAACAGCCAAAGGAACAGCAGAATGTGAGAATAAAAGGAAAAAAATCCCCTCATGAAACCTGAGCTCTACATATTTTTGGTTGGTGTTTGTTTTTTTTTTTTAATGGCTGGGCAGTGAAAAAGCTGAAGTGCAACTGCCAGATCAGCACCCCTGTATCTTCTGAGGCTTGAGCAGACATCAGGCTCATATCCCTCTGCAGAAATCCCATCTGTGAGCCAACACCTGGCCTGGTTGTGAGCAGCACATCCCTGTGATCTGTGCAGGTGCTCATATACACCCCACCAGCCCCAAGGCTGCATTCCCTGCATCCTGGGAGTCCTGCATCCTGCTGCCCCTGCCTGGAGGGGACCCTCACACCGACAGCACTTTTGGGATCTATCTCCTGACAGTACAGCTTTACAGTCCCATGTTTAGAATCACTAAGGTCAGAAAAGATTTCCAAGATCATCAAGTCAAATCTTTGAACAGCTTCCCAAAGAGCCTGGTGGTCAAGATACCATCTCTGCTCACAAAACAGGCTGAGTAAGGCCATATAAGATCAGGTTTTGGCAGAAATATGTATTTATGGGGATGCTACAGAGGAAATGAGGAAAAACCTGCCAGCAGCAAAAGCTCTACAACAGACTCTGCAGAAGTTCTCTTCTCTGATATCCAGGCATCATAAACCTGTAGGTTATTTTTCCTCTTAAAATACCAGGTTGTCTAACAGCAAAAAGAGAGGTGCAGATGTGCCTATACCATCCCTTTCCTTCCAGGCAATAGATTTGAAGAAGAAAAGGGCAAAGATGACTTCTGGACAACCATATGCATCCATCATCCAGGAATAACCCACAGCACGTGGATTCAGGTGCATCCATGGTGGTTGATGGATGTAGTTTGCAGTTAATGGTATCAAAGTCCTCAACAAGACCACCACGGGAGCTTAGGCCTCTGGAGCAGCCTTGGATCACTGGCAGCAACATCACTTTTACAGATTTACAGCCTAATTTAACACAGATGCACCTCAATCATCTACAACTGTTTTATCTGTGCTCTGTCTGGCAAAGAAAAGCAGCACAGAGGATAAATTGTGGACAGGCTCAGACAGCTTGAAAAGACTGGTGAACCTGGCAGCCAAACACAACTTCCCTCTGCCCCCAAAAACCTCGGTAGTCTCCAAACCATGAAGTGCTTTCTTCTGCTTCAGAAAGGAACACAAGCATCAAGGTTAGAGCCAAGGCAGCTCTCACTGTGTGTGTGGGGTGGGGAAAAGCCTCTCACCAGAAGAAAAGTCCTTGTGAAGTTGTGGAGATGGGTCAAAGAAAACCAAAAACACCTTGAAGGCAAGGGTAGGTAGAAGCAGCACTAGTGGAACCCAGCTTGGGATAACAGGGAGCCCTGAGGTGCTGAGAGCCTTTTGGCCCTGTTCCAAGGCAAATCCAGCACACAAAAGGTATGTGTTTCCCCTATGGAAGGACATATTCCTGTCGAGTGCCACCCAGTACCCACAAAAAGTGTCATAACAGAACAGCAGTGAGGTGGGGTGCAGATGCAGGGTCTTTGTATTCCAACTTAAGAAAGCTCCACGTCCCCAGGCTTGGCTTGTGGTTACCTGATGGGAACAGGTTGTCTCCTCTCTGTCCCACCAATACCTAGAACACTTCCAAAAGCTGAGGACAAACAAGCAGAACAGTTTCTTTGTTTCCTCAGCTCAAAATGACACCAAACTTCTGCTAAGTCTCATATCAGCTCCTAAAATGATCTTCAGACAACACTGGTCAGATTCAGGATCAGCCTCCTGGTGCTTAGTGTTTTTACCTGATGGCTCAGGAGACAGGAAAACATCTGGACTCTCACAGCACAGGTATAAGGGCTCCCTCAGTGCTGAAGTCTCCACCACAGAGCAGCAAATCCTTGGAGAAAATTCCACTTCCATGCAACAGGAATGAAGTACCTAATTCGGTGAGATGACTTAGTCACTGAGTGCCAAACACACCACAAATTGGGCATGATTCAGCCTGGCTCAGGTGTGTCCTGCAGGGATGAGCAGCAGTCACTAGCCAAAGCTTGTGTGGCTCTAAGAGACTGGATCCATGTCCCTCTGTGACTCCAAGTGTGACCCCACAGTAACTCAAGCAGCTGTTCCTCACCATCACACAGCCTCATGTGAAGAGAGGATGAAAAGATAAGAAGGAACATGCCCAAGAACAGTGGAGTGGGTAGAAGTCTCAAGTACACTCTGTTCAGGTGAACTTTAAGACCTGGCCTGGCACGCAAAGGCCAAACGTCCCATAGCAAATGGGGAAGAGAACTCTGCCAAGTCTGTCATTCCATCCCACAGACTCCTGACAGTGCCCAATAGATTTCATTCGAGGTTGCTCATCACTAAAAACTCCTTGTAAGAGCTGGGTAATAAACTGGAAACATGGTGATGTAAGAACTGGAACAGCAGCACTTCTTAAAAAAAAATAGTAATGGTGATGCCAACAGGAGAGAGATAGAGTGTATTAAGGGAAAACACAAGAAAACCTGATAGCCCATGATTTAATGTGCATGTTTTTTCCTTTTAATGCCTGAGCTTTTACCTTCTCCTTTTGTAAAGATATGCCTTTTCCAGCAGTCATGGAGAGAGGAGTGGACTACGCTGTCTCTTCATGTAATGAGACATTTGGCAGGAATTTGACTGACATCACCTACTTATTTGGTTTGCAACTAAAGCATACCTTGAAGAGGAAACTATGTACCTGAAACCTACATAGGGAGAAAAATCTGCCCCAGCCTTTAATGGGATGCTTTTTTGAAGGTGAATTGCTGTCAGGGGTGACTAACCATTCACTTGCTTATGAGGCTTAGAGCACAAGGGAGATGGAAAGGTAAGAACCACAACCCCTAAGTAATAAATTCTGCTAATTTGGGCTTAATAAAAATAAGTGCTTCAGCCTAAGCAACCCAATGCTGTTATCAGCACCCTGATTCCTTGCCACCTCTGTTTTGGGAGAGGAAGGTTTTTATTGGGATAGACAAGGTCCATTAAAAACTGCCACAGTTTGATATTTAAGGCACTGTTACACTCAAAGCCTGAAACCTTCTGCAGGAAATTTGTATCCCCTTCCTGGTATGGGATTATAAAAACTTCACTATGCCAACACTGCAGCCTCAAAACAAGCTGTCCCACCCCAAAACCCACCTATCTCACAGGGCAGCATCCTCATGGCACATAAAGAGCCATCATTTCCTTCCTCTCTGAGATGTAAAACTCCCTAAACCTCCCAGATCTCTCAACTCTGTGTCCTGATGAAGCAGTTCAGCTGTCAGGAGGATTTGGATTACCTATGCAACTGAAAGGTGCTAGGAATTACATCCAGACCAAGCAAAATACCTGATGGAGAAACACAACCCCCTTGCAGGCAGGCCAGAAGATGTTTAGATCCTGTCTCTTGCCTTTTAAATGTTCATTTCTTATAATTTCTTCTTCTTTATTTATTTCTAAATGAAGCAAAGGTCACTCTGTTGGCTGGCAATTGAGCTGCCTCCTCCCCAGTGCAAGGTCCACTCCTGGTTACTGGTCTAATTCTGTGCTGGTGGCTACACCTACACAAACATCATCAGCTCCATGAAACTCTGCACTTCCTCAGTAGGGCAATTAGGCACCATAACCCCAAAATACACAGTCAGACAGTTGCGTTTGTTCACAGAAAGCAAATGTTTGTGCTGAGTTCCTTCCTCAATCTGGCAAGGAAGTGGCCCGTGGTACCAGCCCACAGGGGGAAGCCAAGCAGGAGCCACCAACCCTCCAAGAGCAGCCACATGGCTTTAAAAAAATCATAATACTTCAAAATTGGGGCTGTTGGTTGATTTTTTGGGTTTTTTCTTCCTCAAATTTGAAGTTGTCAGCTTCTTAAAACTCTTCACACATTGGATGGGTATTTTAGCTCTTTCCAAGTATTAGGAAGCACCATCCCACACAGGTTCCCCAGGGAATAGTCTTGGCCCCAAGGCTGCTACAGCTCAAGGAGTGTTTGGACAATGCTCTCAGGGACATGGGCTGTCCTGTGCAGAGCCAGGTGTTGGACTTGATGTTCCCTGTGGGTCCCTTCCAACTCAGGATATTCCATAAGCTGTGATTTTTCAAGTCACAAGCAATAACTCCAAAGCCATATCCAGCATCCATGGCACATTTATTTTCATTATTAAGCCAGATATTTGGAAAAGCTGTTGTGTTAAGGTCATGGCAGTGGATTTAATTCATGTCAGCTTCTGCCACTGGCACTGATAACCCTTTATGTGCACCTCAGCACTGTGTCACCACCTGATGCTTATCTTACAGGTCAATCAAAGGCACTTCAACAGTGAGTGAACACCTGAGCTCCCTTTCTGAGGTCACCTTGCTGTTTTGGTTACATCCACTACAATTTGTGCCAGAAGAACATTACCACTGGAGCTACTCAATGCTCTAAAGGAGAGATACTGGATTACCAACCCACAGCTCATCCAGTGAGGGCAAGTGGCAGGAACAGGCAGCGCTGACACAAACACTCAAGCTCACGGTGCATCCGATGGAGCAATGTCAGCTCAAGGAAGCAGCCTGTAAACCAGCAGGGAAATAAGCTGAAGGGATGGTTCCATTTCAGAGAGGTAATTTTACATGACAACTCTTCCTGCTTCTCTCCTTTCCCTCTTGTTAAGGACTTTGCACAGTTCACATTTGCTCTGAACTCCAGAGGTGCCTATGTAAAGGGAATATTGTGCCAAAACAAACAAATCTTCCACCCACTTGTAGTCCAGCAATCCATTAGGAAGGAAAGACAAGGCATACACCACCAAAACTATAAATACCCACTAGTGTGGACAAGAGAGAAGGCTTGTGGTTAACAAAAAGAAGGATTTTGCTGCATTCCTCAAGGCATTAGACTTATGTGTTGACACTCCTGTTTCAGAAGTTTCTAACCCTTTCCTGTGTTTATAGACTGGTTTGGGTTGGAAGCTCAGCTTGTTCCACCCCCTGCCATAGGCAGGGACACTTGCCACTATCCCAGGTTGCCCCAAGCCCTGTCCCACCTGGCCTTGGACGCCTCCAGGGATGGGGCAGCCACAGCTGCTCTGGGCAACCTGTGCCAGGGCCTCCCCATCCTCAGAGAGAATTTCTACCCAATATCAAATCTAATCCTGCCCTCTGGCAGTGGGAAGCCATTCCCCCTTGTCCTGTCCCTCTAGGCTCTTGTCCAAAGTCCTTCTCCAGCTCTCCTGGAGCCCCTTTAGGCCCTGGAAGGGCCTCTAAGGTCTCCCTAGAGCCTTCTCCAGATGAACATCCCCAGCTCACCCAGCCTGGCTCCAGAGCAGAGGGACTCCTTGGAGCATCTCCATGACCTCCTCTGCACTGGCTCCAGCAGCTCCACGTCCTTTCTTTGCTGGGACCTCCATGCTGGAGTCACCTCTGCAGGTGGGATCTCACCTGAGTGGGGCAGAATCCCCCCCGCCCTGCTGCCCAGGCTGGAGAATCACCCAGGGCACTGGGGTTTTGGAGCTGCCAGGGCTGTGCTCAATCCCTTTTTCCACCCAGCCTGTGTCTGTGCTTGGGATGGCCCTGACCCAGGGACAGGACATTGCCCTTGGCCTTGTTGAGCTCCACAAGTTTCCCACAGTCCCACTCTCCAGGTCCCTCTGCGTGCCATCCCTTTCCACCAGCCTGTTGACCACAACATAAAGTTGGCATCAATCTCACTTAACAAAGAATTCAAAGACCCTGAATTTCTCCACTGTTATGATAAAGTCATAGGAGACCAATCCACACATATTCCCTCAGCGAGGAAAATAATGAAGCACCAGCTCAGCTGTGCAGCAAAACACAAAGGAATCCACATGGGAGTGGAGTCTCTCATCCCTGTCCACAGAAAAAGACTTGGGCATTATTAGATACTGGATTATCCAAAAATTGAAACCGCATTTCCTACGACATCCTTGAATTCACTTACTCCAGCAGAAGCTATAGGAAGTGTGTGCAGCTCCATGAAACTGTATTTCCCATCCTAGAATGACTTAATAATTAGTGACACTGCAGAGAGAAGCCTAAAGGTTCAAGAACCAAAAACTGTGATACAGCAACAGTTTGGTGCAAAGAGATTAAAAAACACCTTATGGACTCCTGGGATTAGCAGTGAGAGAAACTGAAGTCAATGCCCTGCAAGAAAACACTGAACAAGGAGTGATAATCAGAGGAAGTCTCTGGAACTGGAAAGTGTTTATTCTACCTCTCACACTCATCTGGACTTCAGAGTTAAGTTTAAAACAAAGCAGAGGTGCCACACAGGTACTCACAGATCTGTAGCCAAGGGAAGCACATCCTGATGATAAATTCCTTTATACTGCACTGCACGGCCCTGCACTCATGGCTGGCACATTTCTTCACACTGAACTTCAGCACTCATTTCACAAGTTACATCACTGAGCAGAGACACAACACCTTTTTCCACCCTATTAGTTTTAACATCATCATCTAAAACAAGACATAGGGGGCTGTCCCATGCAGGACTTACCTCTAAACCATGGGAGAAGTCAGTTCCCACCGAGCCTCTTTGCCCTCTGAGAGGCACCAACCTCCAATCTAAATCCTCCCCCACCACCAAATCTTCACTTAAATACAGGCTGAGCTCTAAGAATCCTTTGCTGGAACCCTGCCTCCCTCAACCACAGATCCCCTTTAGGTGCTATCTTAAACTGTATTTTCAAGATTAATTACTCCATTACAGTACCTGTTCCCCATCCCATGCCAACAACATGACCTTGAGAAGGCTGGAAAAACAAGCCCAATTCTTCTGCCTACAAGGCAGTTCTTCCACAAGGAAAGACAGCACCTCTTGATTGCATCTCTAGACAACAGCCCAGTACTTCAGGCACTTTTTCCAAACATTATCTTTTGTGGTTTGAAACCCAAAAATGGCTCTGTACTCGGCCACAAAATAGTCTTTTGAATCACCACATGCGGAAGAAAATTCAGGCTATTTCTAGCTGAGTCTTCTCAGTCAGATCACGAAAACAGGCAGGTGGCACAAGGGCAGTTCAGATTATTTGTGAGAAACTGATGCCATGACAGTGCAGGTGTGATGGACAAGCACCAGCCAGCCAAGCCCCCAGGAGCACAGGAAGAGCACAGTGATGCTCCGTGTTGGAGTGAAGGACTTAAAGATCATCTCAGAACCTGCAATATCATTAATGCAACAGTGCTGGACTGGTTTTGTCCACCTGACTGAACTCACCCTGCTCTGGGTCAATCTGTGCAGCCTCCTCTTCCCACAGCTCATGGAACAGTGCCCTACAGCTTGGGCCATGCAAGGTAGCTCATCCCTTCTTGAACCCGTGACCTTCAGAGCTCATTTGAGGTCAACCACCATCCTTGTTTACAGGAGTAGCTCCATCTCCCCAAAGATGGCATCCCAGAAAAAGCAAAACTTGATACAATTTCACCATGGCCAACGCAGACATCTGCATCAGAAACGTCTTTTTTACCCATTTTCTATTTCCATTGATAGGCAAGACAACAAGAATTGGAAGAATAGTGTTTTGTCACAGAAACTGCCCAGATTTGATTCTCATTCACCTGAAGAAGAACATTTAGGTGAGAAGGAAACTGAGGGCCATCTGCCTCCTGCTACAGGAAATGTTAAAAATCAGACCTCCCAGCACCTCAGGGCAACATTACAATGGAAAACAAACTCTCAGCCATGCTGGTCTGGTCATCACCCCTCCCAGGCTGCATCTCAGGACAAGGTGAAGCTGCACATGGAAAAGAGAACAACCTGCCTAAATATAATCAACTCCTTGTTTGCGATGGATCATTGCTCGACCACATCTATAAAATACCAGTCTGATGTCCCCAAGGGACCTGGCTTCATTACGTGCACTCTCTGAAGTGATTTACAGCCCTGCAAGACTCTGCTGCTGCTTGAGGAAGAGAAAATTACAACAACCATGTATTTGCCTGTAGAAATCACATCACCTGCCAGCTGGCCAGGAAGGAGCTTGGATAATCTGCAGCTGATCTATCCTCTTCCACAGGCCACAAGTGCAAATGCTGCACAGCACAACCTGGGACCACTCACACCAAAGGACATCTGACAGGAAACAGGAGATGCCACTTCCAGGAGCCAAGCTCTTCTGGAAGTGTCCCCTGAAACACTACCAGATACAGTTGAAGATGCCCAAGTATCCTCTGACATCTCTTACACAACTGCATGCTGAGAAAATGAAAGGATTAATATGATTTTATAGTCTTTTCCAGGGATTATTCCCTGGATTACTGTGATAGGTGCACGTTAGCAGTGGAGTTTGTTTGTTCTAAGGAAAGGTCATTGGTACTGCATGACAACTTTCCCAATTCATGTACATATACAAAAAGCAGCTTATACCTGATCTAGGAGGTGATCAGGTACAAAACTTAGCAATCCAGTTTTTCCTGGTACTAAAAAGGTAAAGTTTTTCCTTTAGTTTTCCTGGTAGTGGGTTTTTTTTTCCAGGAAAGCAATCAGTGACACCAAGCCTCCACCAACAGCTCAAAACCAGCCTTCTCAGCTCTGTTTACAACAGCACAGCCACAGAGTTTGGGTGTGAGTCAAAGCTCCATATGTACAGCAATCCACATTCTTGTGGAATCATGGAATGGGGTTTGGGTGAGAAGGGCTCTGAAAGGTCATCTCATTCCAACCCTCCACCATGGGCAAGGATGCCACTCACTCTGACAGGTCCCTTCTAGATTTGATCTTAGTCTTTCAGACACACAGTGAAGTGTTTCATACTGTCATCTGCAAGTGCTGAAGCTCAGAAAGGGGGGTTGAGGTGATAAGAAAAAGCTCCAAATACTTAGAATTGAAGCAATTAAGTGTTTACATCTCCAGACCCATGACCCAAAGGAAGTGAGCAGCAAGGAAACCTTCCCAGATAAAAATCAGTTTATCCTAGCAATATCTTCTATCCAAATCTACAAGCACTTCCCAGCAGCTGCCCTCAGGTGAACCCCCAAATGGCCCCACAGCATCCCACAGGCCTGAAACATTGCTTCTACAGCACAGAGCAGCTCAGGCTCCTCCAGCCCATTCCAGGGATGTAACAGACCATGAGCAGAGCATTAGTAGTTAAGCAGCCAGGCTGAGACAGACTAAAAGCTGAAATTAGGCAAAGACAAGGCAACTCCAGCCAAGTGGAGTCTCCCAGCATTGGCAGCCACGGGTCAGGGTCACACCTCCCCCACTGCCAGGGAGGCATGGTTACAATGAGGAAGGATAGAGTGGGAGGCAAAGCCAGGCTTTAGGTGTCTCATTGGGGCTGAGGGAACAACAAGATGACAGGACATGGCCTCAGTCTGTGCCAGGGGAAGTGCAGGTTGGACATCAGGAGGATTTTCTCCTCAGAAGGAGTTATGAAGCATTGGAATGGGCTGCTCAGGGAAGTGGTGGAGTCACCATCACTGGAGGTGTTGAAGAAATGACTGATGGTAGGACTTGGTGTTCTGTTCTAGTTCAAAAGGTGGTGATTGGTCAAAAGCTGGACTAGATCTTAAAGGTCTTTTCCAACCTAAATGATTCTGTAATTCTGGGATGAGATGATTCTGACTGAAGAGCTGAACAGCCCCCCGGTTACCAAACAGGCATGCCTGGTACACACACATCAGATGTGCACCCCAATTAACATCCAGCTACCCCAAAAGGCACCTTCCTGGTCCTCCATCCATCAAACACCCTCAAGTCTCTCCTTTTCACCAGCTCTGGCACTTGTTTGATCTCCCAGTGAGTTAACTCCAGAACTGCAGCTGGCTGCCAGCTGAATCCCAGACTGGAAGGAACCTTAAAGCCCACCCAGTTCCATNTGTCCTGAAGCATTTCCAGCACTGGAGAAATCTTATTTCCAGCAGAAGCACCCTTAGCCTAAACCAGCAGATACTTTGATCTCCAAAACCTTGAAAATACCTGCAAAGCTGAACTTCTCTACCCAATCCTTACTTTTCAGGTACAGAGCTACCACCAGTACCCCTAGTTACAGACCAGTAAAATTCCTCTTGAAGATCATCTGTCCAGTGCACACCTCCACATTCAAACTGCACAAGAAGCAGCACAATGGGAGCAAGATATCCTTGTGGGGAAGGGAAATGGCACAGCTCTGCTTTGATTTATGTAGTCTCTGCAGACATGGACAAGAAAACAACAGACCCAAAAATCCAGGTTGCAGGTAATTCACCCCAGCAAAGAATCCCTGTGCAGTCTTCCCCCACACAAAGTGGTCCTGGATGTACAGGACAAACCCCCAGAATGTGGATGTTTCAGAAACAAGAGCTGCTGGGAACTTCTTGCAGTGACCACCAGGACCACTCACCCCATTGGGTCACTCTCTTCCTCCAGCTGCAAAACTGACATAGGAGTTGGTTTCCCATGGAAATATGAAATAGAGAAATAGGAAATAGTCTGGCAAAGCACACAGTTGATCACAGAAAACCTATGGACAGCAAGATTCCCACCAAATAGAATTAATCCATACAGTGCTAATTGATAGAATTAATCCATACAGTGCTAATTGCCCAAGTAACACTAACCGTTGTAAAACAGCTTAATCCCATCTCCCTGCTCCTAACACCACAATTATGGAAACATTAAAAACCACAGACAGGGCCTCACAGTATACCACAAAAATCAGGATCCATCATTGCTGGACTCAAACTGCAAGGCTTGCAGTGAGATCCTAGCAAGGAAATGGAAATCACACTGGCATACAATTGTTCCGCCTCCCTGTTCGCCTTCACACATTTCTCACAGGTCAATTTTAAAGAATTAAGTCTTGTTCAGTGAAACATCTGGTGGCTGTTGCTAGAGGAAACCGACTATCTGCAACATTTGAGCAAAAATAATGAGTTACATAAAAGCCAGACTGCGTAAGCAAGGACAAGGGGTTTGCCAGTCTGTGAATCTCAAAACCTTACATGAAACCTCATGTTTAACTTCTGGGTTAGAATACAATGAAGTCAATTCACATGCATTACAAAACCCATGTTAAGTTTTCTTTCAGTTTATGAGGATGTAATTGTGCTGTATTGGAATTAACTTTCTAGCTAGCAACTATCCTAAAGATTTTCTGCAAACAGCACAGATAGATGAATTACAGCTTAAAAATGGACCATTTCAGCTTTAGGCATTTTCAGACTTAGTTCAAGACAGAACAAGTTCAAGAGTTAGAGAAGAGGTTTTTCATCTTTCACTATTTGAGTTCTCCCACGCCTATTGGAAGAATATTTTCCCTTAATGCTACAGATCACCTTTTCCTCAGGGTTTCTCAGTGTCTGGAGATCAACATGGACCAGCTGCATCGGGCTGAAGAGGAGGAATAATTTCGTGGGAGAAGTTGAGAGGAGCTCTAATGTATTACCATACACATCCACAAGACCAAGCAGCAGCCTTTAAGATTTCAGATCTTTGATGGGGGCTCTCCAGCTCCTGAAGTCCCACAACTGGAGGGGCAAATTTCCCAAGAACATCTCCAGCAGGCAGCTCTAATATATTGGAATTGCACTTCACACGATGTACCTTTCTACAAATAGATATTGCTGTTTTTTGAGGAGTGCTTAAGCACTTAAATAATCCAGAAGCTTGATGGATGAGTAATACAGCTAGAAAGCTCCTTGTACAAAAAGAAATTTAGGCTTCCCCACATTAACAGGGTTGCTCTCAGGATGCAAGCAGGGTACAGAGGAGGCACCCACGACCCTCACAGCTGTCTCCCTGGTTTTGAACATCAGCTTGAGGCTGCAGCTGCTGTTGCTCTTGTTCATTTATGCCATCCAGGGAAAAAAAATTTGCACCTAAGGCCAAATTCCTCAAGCTGGACGTGGCTGACTGAGCACACTGAGGTCACTATGGCAGTGCCAGGAGCAGCTCCTCACTCACATGGATAACTTCAGCACAAATGCAGGAGGGAAGCATCTGGCACTGGTTTCACTGGAGCTGGGAAGAAGTCAGGCCAGTGCACCCTGGGCATCCTGAGGCAGGGAACACGCAGGTGAGGACACACACAGACAAGTAATGGCATGAGGCAGAGTGCTGGCTCACAGCAGCACCTGTGGAAGTCACAGAATGGGAAAAAAACCAGCGCGTCTTTAAATATTAAATTAAAATATACAGAAAGACAAAAGGAGGCAGGAACAGGAAACAAGCTTCACTCAAGTGAAAAAGCATGCAACAAATGCAAACCTCGGGAAACAGGTACATCTGAGTCAAAAAAACTTCCCAAGATTCCAGACACCTTACAGGTAGGATATAGAAAAACAAGCCAGTGACTTCAGTACCAAAAGAACCCCTCCAAAACATCACATCAGCAAAGCTTTAGACTACAAGGGCTTCTCTTTGAGAAAAAAATGAATGTGAAAGAAGGCCCAGGCAGATGACATAGCTTCTGCTGGGCTCATAGAAGATATTAAAGCACTGTACTGCACCAGCCTGAACTGCTCTAACTAAACACTTTTCAACAATTAATGGCACTCCTACTGCTGTCACCAAAAATAGACAAATTGGTTTTAGGGAATGAAGCTGCAAAAATAATTTGAGATACAATATCAAGCAAAATTGGAACCAGATTTCTCCTCCAGGCTGGAAGCTGCTGAGAGGATGAAATTGTGGCCCATCCACTGTGCCCCTCCCCGCCCCCAACTGAAATTACCAAAAAGCAAGAGCTCATGAAGCTTTCTACAGAGAAAATTCTAAATGGAAACTACAGTTTTAAAAGAATTTGTTTTGTCACATCACTTTGGCCAAAAATAGAAACAACATTCCCAAAGGATGCTGCACAATTACGACCCTAAACAAAACAACCCAATGACTTAATCAGGATCACTTAGTCCGCACAGAAAAAAATTGTTTATCACTACATAAATGCATTTCCAGAAGTCCTGAAAGAGAACTCTAGCACCAGTTTCAGCCTTTATGTACACCCCAACAACCCTTGTGCCAAGCAGGGACTTGCACTCACTAAAGGAGAACACTCACTGGTTTATTTTCATGAAATCAAGTGATCTACCCCCACTGGAATCAGACCAACACTCTCACCTACAAATACTATTCCATTTGATTTCTGGGGAGGAAAATTTTCCCAACCACTTCAGTTTTGAGTTTTCTGCTCCTTCTGTAGGTGAGCTGTTACAAAACAGGTAACCTGCCCCTTATTTTGTTTATCACACAAACACTGAGAACACAACAACTCTGCTCTCAATTCACCACAGAAGACTCTGGACTCTCCCTGCCTTTAATCCTGTCCAATTTCCTTGTTCATCACTGACAAGCAACATTGCAGCTACCTACTTCTCAGCTCCACACCTGTCTTTCTAAAAATAATGCCAGGGAAAGGAAATCAGGGATGCAATTTCGCAGATAAGTTGCTTCAGATGAAAAATGCTGACAAAACTGAGAGGAAAAAAAAAATCACAATGGAAATGAGGAATAAGAATTGAACAACTTACATTCGGGTCTCTAAGCATCCTTCCATAGGCTTGGCAGATATTTCATTGATAATCCAGATAAGATACTGGATTTTTAGTGTCTTGTCTTATATAGAGAATCAAAGAACCACAGAATGGTTTGGGTTGGATGGGACCTTAAAGATCAGCTTGTTCCATCCCCTGTCATGAGCAGAGACACCTTCCCCTAGCCCAGGTTGCTCCAAGCCATGTCCTGGCCTTGGACACTTCCAGGGATGGGGCAGCCACAGCTGCTCTGGGTAACCTGTGCCAGGGTCTCACCACTCTCACAGGGAAGAATTTCTTTCTTGTATTTAACCTAAATTTCCCCTATATCATTTTGAAGTTATTCTCCCTTGTCCTGTCACTACAATTCTGGATGAACAGTCCCTCTCCAGCTTCCCTATAGCTCCTTCAGATACCAGAAGGTGCTCTGAGGTGTCCATGCAACCTTCCCTTCTCCAGGCTGAACAGTCTCAGTTCTCCCTGTTTCCATAAGGGAGATGCCTCTTATCAAATACAGGTGAGTTGGGGTTTTTTAGGAAGGAATATTTGAGATCCAAGCTAAGACACTCCAGAATATCAAAGGTATGTGACACTCACCACACGGTGTCTAACTCACTTCTTAGTCTTGTTATCCAAAATCACAGGGCAGTGAGTGCTGGGGCACAGGAGCAGCAGAGCAGCCAGGCACTCATATCTGTACTGAACCTGGTAAGGAAGAAAGCACATTTTAGGAAGTCTCTGTGCAGCAGTTCACACCAGTGACTTCCAATCTTACTGTATTCTGCTTAAAAACAAAAAAGGCATTGTTTGGTTTCAGCTGGATATGGCAGCTTCCAAGCACTGGGGATGAAACAGAGCCAAACCCCACAGCTCATAGGAAAATCATTCTCCTTACCCTATGTCAGGGGAAACTCAGAGCGTTCCATGCAACAAATAATGTGAACTTTAGTTCAGAAGACAGTGTTTTCTTAAGAAAATAGGTATTTCTCTCTCTTCAGTAACTGGAGCTTTGGTTTTTGGAAAACTGTGTTTCCCCACCCTGGGAAACAGGTTCCCAAACCTGAACTCCCTTGACGCAGTATGCCTGGGCTGGCTCCATCTCCTGCTGTGCTCCAGGCACTTTGGTCAAAAGGAAGTACAAGGGGGGTTTCTTTTGTTTGTCTGTGACTTTCTTCCTTAGAAAACACCCTCCAGAGAACAGGGTCCAAACAGCAATTTCTGAGGGGAAGTGCACTGTAAGACAGGTGGGGAAGTCAAACCAAAATGAAACTGTTTCTGGGTAACTCTGCCCAGAGACAGCCTGTTCTGTACAGCACTCAAAACTTGGGCATGTAACATCCTTTGGAAGAAAAGACATGGATAGTTCTAACAAAAATGAAATTTTTAAAAAGCAGCTTAAAGTTCTGAGAAGCTCTGACTGTCATCTAAATATTCTTCTGAAACACCACAGGAGACTCTCTTACACAGGCTACAAGCAACCAGCTCCCCAATGGGTATTCCAAGCTAAGTTAGCACCTTATCCTTATTTTTCCAACTGTCACAGCAAGGTAACAGTAAAGGTCCATATTAATATATCTTAAACCAGAAGCTGTTTTTGCTTTTTCCAACATGAAGTGCAAGAGAGACTGAAGCCACTATGGCTGTGCTGCTGAGTGACACCACTTTGACTGAAGCCCATGGGAATTTGGTGTCCACCTCTGCCCTGTCCTTTCAGGAACTTGTGGTTAGTCCAGCCCAAGTCACATCCATGCTCTTCTGATGTTGTTCATGGTTTCTGTCCTCGAGAAGCCTGGAGGATTGCTCAGTGGCGTTGTGGCAGACTTTGAAAGTCCTCACGAGCTCCCAACAGCTATCATTAATTAATCCTCCTCTACAATTATCCAGCATCAGCTTCGGAATGAAGCCAACCACCAGTGTGAGGAACATACACCACTACTCCAGTGTACAAACAGTGACACTCATTCCTCTCAAATGAAAAGGCATTACAGAGCTGAATGTAGCCCTCAATATAAAATTTACTGCGAAGCATTTAAGGCCAACTTTTGTTCTACATGATACTAAAGTAATTTCAAGTTATTTGACCGGGCCAGAGGCTGCAGCAAGGAAGAACCAGCCAAACTTGTACCAAACCAAGACCTAAAAGAAAGGGAAAACACAAGCACCTATTCACAGGAAAACAGGGATTGCAGCTTTATTTAGTCACTTGTCATCCACTCCTGGGCAAAAAACTGGAGCATCCCATTAACATGACAGTCCACATATTTAAATGCTGAACACCCTTTCAGCTCTGCTCTCTTGCCACTTGGAACATGCCCTACTTAAACTTAGAAAGAAAACCAAAACCTGTGCATAAAAATTCCGGATGGGTTAATTGGCCAGAAACTTAATCAGTTTCCTTATGCCAGTCCCAGTGCTCGGTGGTGACTCCAAACAAGGAAGTGAAACACAAGACTCTATTTATAATACACTCCATGGTACAATGATTCACTTTAGGAATAAAGGTATATAAATCATCTCATGCCAACCTAAGGTTCAGGTTTGAACCAGGGGTTAAGCATTATTCATGTTCTGCTCAAAGAACAAGACGACCAAGCATATTACAGAGGATCAAAGTGTAATGTGGGAAAATCCGTGCACTGGTCAGATTCTGCCACTTCCTACTGGCAAGGCCAAGTGACAAGACCCATCCCCACGTCATTCAAGACCTTTTTGAACAGAGCTTTTGACCTGGAGCACAGCAAACATGACTCCCACATTCATAGAGATGTGACTCCAGCATCTTGACAAAACCCAAGGTTCAAAATGCAGAGCTTGGTCTCCATCCTTTCCCTGGCCATACACCCAGAAATCCTGCCCATGTTAAACGTGGTCAGCAAGCCAGGAACCCTGTTCAGCTGCAAGCATGGCATGGAGCAGAAAGGCACCTCTGGCAGCAGTAGAAAGCAATGGTTAGTAAGTGAGAATATGTGGACAGCCCGGTTAGAGCACCAGTTTATCACGGTAACGAGCTCCAGCCTCTCCCTTTCCATCCAGCCTCAATGCCCTAAGCCTGACATTATGGAGAATCCAGGGACCACTGTCCCTGGGTGAAGGGAAGAATAAGGCAGAATGAAGAATGACAATGAAAGAGGAAGTCAAACCATGACTAGCAAGTGGGACCCTTTCTAGCTCTGGACAAATCATTAACTCTTTTTGTACTTAATTAGCATCTTCAGACACTGAGCCCATTTTCTGTGACATGTGCTAGCATGGATGCCTATGGTGAGGCCTTAGGCCCAGAGATACCTGGAGCTGAACAGGCTTTGATGTTTTACAACCATGGAAGAGTTGCACAGGGTCCTTCCATGAGGATGCCCTGCTTTGTACCAGGCACTTCAGCAAGAAGAGTTACTTATTTTCCAGAGTGCCAAAGGCTGGAGGACATGAAGCATTCAGGGGTGTGGAGCTGGGCATGGGTCCCACACACCTGTATTCAGGACAAGCCCCTCTGCATCAGTCAACAGAACCACAGCAAAGCTGTTTCTTCCCAGCACACAGCCAACAAGCAGCATGTTGGTCAACCCTGAAAGGCCACTTTAGGAAGAAGTTCTTTACTTCTTCCAGGTGAGGCACTGGAACAGAGAGACTGTGGACTCTCCATCCCTGTAAATATTCAAGACCAGGTTGGACAGGGCTCTGGTTTAGTGGAAGGTGTCCCTGCCCATGGTAGGGGCAGAACGAGATGAGCTTTGAGGGCCCATTCAACCTAAACCATTATCTGAACATCACAGAATCACCACCACATCAGCTGGAGAAGCCACAAAGACCCCCCAAAAACTCTTCAACCTGTCAGCGTGAGAGAACAGGGCTCCACCAGAAGCTTTAAGCTTTGATGGTTGTTTTCCACATTACTTTTCAAAGCAAGGAAAAGATGAGAAGTTTGTTTCAGAGTAAAAACTAATGTCCTTGAAGGCCTCCTGTGAAAAGCTAGTATTTGCTACCTACAGCACACAACCAGGTCTTTCATGTCTTCTAGGGGCCAGGGAAATATTTGCCAGCCTGACCCAGGAGGCATGATTTCTGTGGTGTAGTGCCTCCAAGGTGGGGTACAGCACAGCCACTTTTTGGCTCCCCGAGGAGGACATGGCTTCTGCCACAACAGGGAAGGTGACTTTACAAATCCACTTCTCCATAATTCTCCCAGAAAGCTGGTATACAGACAGTTTTTGGCTCTGTCATACTTCAGCTCAATATTTTACCAGTTAGTAGCACAAAACTCTGGGTAGCACCTTGAAAAAGCTTCTCAGCTTTAGGCTTGAAGTGTTTGTACTCTTCCCAAATTAAAGCACAAAGAACAACATTCAAATTCCAACCTAATGGACACTGCCCTACTCCACAGTGTTCACACCATCGAGCACAGCAGAAAAGGTACAATGGCTCCCACCAGCATGAGATGATGGAACACAACCTCAAGAGCCAACATGATGATCCAGCACTTGCATTCAGCTCAGACAATGAGAACCTAGCTTAGCAGTGCCCAAGATGTGTAATTCCCTGGAAATAGGATGTGCAATTCTCCAGAAATAAGTAGGTGGATACTAGGAAAAGCCATCCATCTTGGACCAGTGGGGGTTCACATGAGCAGACTCTCAATCAAAGCATTCCACACCCATACGAAAAATCTAAGGTCTCTGCAGACCATTTCTGGTGCGTGGTAAAGCCCCTTCAGGATACCCCGAGTGTACCAGACAGCTTCAGCATAAACCTTTAAATATATGAAGCTGAAGTTGTGCCAGAGGAGGGTTAGGTGGATACTAGGAAAAGGTTCTTCCCCCAAAGGGTGGTCAGGCAGTGAACAGGCTCCCCAGGGAACGGTCACAGCCCCAAGGCTGCTAGAGCTCAGGGAGCTTTTGGACAACACTCTCAAGCATAGGGTGGGACTGCTGGGGTGTCTGTGCAGCACCAGGAGTTGGATTTGATGATCCAATTCAGAGGTAAAATACCTGTCACATCCTCCAAGAGCCAAAGAGGTGAACCAAAGAATAGGGCACAGCTAGCTTGACCTCCAGTTTGGAACAGCACCCATACACATACGTTTGGGAAGGGAAGGAAGAGAGTAAGAATACTGTGCATTTTTCCACCTCTAGTGGTTTGTATTTCTGGGCCTCCCCAAGTCAGTTTGGGCATCTGAGTGTTCTAGGTGTGATTGTTAGGGTTGTCCTGTGCAAGGTGAGGAGCTGGACTCTGCTGATCCTTGTGGGTCCCTTCCAACTTAGGCCATTCTACAGCTCTGTCACGAACACTCAGCGCAGCCTCTTCATGAGTGTGTCCATTTCCTCTCCAGACTCACAAAAAGTTTTTGTAGCCCCAATAGTCCCTGGCTACCTGAACAACATCTGAATCTACTTCCTGTCAGCTCCATTTAATCTTCATGCAGCAGGAGTGGACTGTCCTCCCACATGACCCGACTTACCCCCCTACGGACCCTTTAATGTCAGACAGGTCTAAATAACCCTTTCTTAGCTGAAGAGGAAAAGACACCAACTTTGACTGCACAGACTCAATAAAAGGCATTTTGATGTGAATAAATCAGCAACATTATCTGCTGATTATCAGTAGATATCAAAACTAGCAGAGCAGCAGTGAAGCAGAAAGGACCTGAAGAATGACACATTAAAGCTGTCTGCCCCCAAAACATGGAATGTAGCAGGGTCAAAAGGGGAAAAGTCGTACATTGTTGAGTAGATTTTTCTGCCTTTTTTTGCCAAAACCAAACACATTCAATGCCTGAGGAAGAGCTGGACAGAGAGATGAATGCCTTCACGACTGCACTTGAAGCAAAGCTCCTGCTTGGACTCAGTAATTTGCAAATTCTTCCCTAAATACACCCCAAAGCTGATATCTACATTCATTTCTGCTCAGCTGAAGCAAAAGAGAGTCAGCCTTTATCCCACACTGTACTTGAGCTCTGCTCAGAACAGCCTGTATCAGCTCACACCAAGGTAAAAGAATAAAATTATACAAATCTGCGGCTTACAAAACCTATGTGGCATCTCTCTCCCAATTCCCTTAACTCATGAGTAGCCTGCATACCCCCAACACAGCAAGGGAATGCTGCAAACAGGTCTAGATCTCAATTCTGTATTTACAAAAGGAAAACAGCAAGTATTTTTTGGAGTTACCTAATGCCATGCCCAATGCAATCCCAGCACATGGTTTGACATTGCCATTAAGTGTTATGTCCCTAACACTGAACAGGGGCCTACACTTTATTAACAGTAAAATACTGAAGGCTTCAAAATTGATGCCAACTATCTTCATGATGAAAGGGAACAGAACAGTGCCTCAAATAATACAAGAATAAAAAATTCAGAGAAAACACAAAGGCAACTTCAGGTAGAGTCTACTTGCAACACAGGAACATCACAGAATAAGATTCTTTAAGTCTTTTGACTCATCAGGAAGAGAGGCCTGCTTATTCTAAATTAAATTTCATGATATGTTTTCCCTGGCTATACCTGAGGTATTCCCAGCATTGAGCTGCACTGCATGCTTCCAGCAGCAGTCATTCCATATGGTGTGGTTTGCTGACACCTCAGCCTGGGAGCACAGAGATGTGACAGCTCGGCCGAGGACGCTCATGAAGAGAACTCTAATTTACCCTTTCAACGTGAGCCTCTGCTCCCAAACCCTGACCTGTCTGGTACAGCTTTCAGAGCCTGAAACTCAAACAGGGAAAGCCCACCCAAGGAGTATTTTACTTTTCACTTTGAGATGATTTAACCTTTTCCCCTGTAGCAGCTGCAGATACTGTGCAAGGAACAGTAGTCTGGAAGAAAGCGAGCGTGTGGCTCAGGGAAAAACAAGCACATATCTTAACATGAAACATCTGCTTTTTATTCTTTTTTTCTGCAAAGAAATATTTTTCCCTTTTAGCTTCCCCTGCAGCAAGAGCAGAGGGTATCCCATGACAGCATCCAGTAAGGGTCCGGGTGCCCTGAGTTCACGGAGAAGGGTCAAAACAGAGCATCCCACCTTGACTAAATACTGAATTATGAAAAATATTTGTAAGTGGGATTTTGAACTCTCATTGTCTTACGGAAAAAAAGCTTTGGGAAAGACTGATCATGATCTGCCCAAAGTGCCTCCACACAGCACCCCTTCACCTTATACCTCCCATGAAGCACACAGTACTTAGCTCACACACTCTCTTTTACCATTATCACATTGCACTTGGCTCATATTTTGTATTATTATTATTTTCTTCTTTTCCAAGGGTCCCTTTATGGGTTACATGAATCACACAGTTAATACCCTTCCAGCATCTGTACAAGAAATGTTGCCACTCCCAGTGCCTCTGGGAAGAGGGAGAAAGCCCTCCTAAATTTGAAGTCGTACTAAATGGCATTTGCTGTCAGACATGGCCAAGTTCACACTCCAGGTGTCAATCTCAACCCAGATCATCATGCAGTAATACTGAAAAAAAATAAAAAAAAAAATTTAAAAATAATCCCATCTAGTCTAAGGAGCTTTCTTGCAAGATCCCTTTGATTCACATCTGAAGATGAGCTGCTTCAGTTCTTCACATTCTTTTGAAGAAAGAATAACAGAGCTGTTGGAGCACTCACTGCTCCCAACCTGCACAGCAATGATGATTTGCTCCACATTGCTCCCTTACTACATGGGTTTACTCAATCATTAACAGACTCTTCATTTAATGCTCTTTCAAACAGCCAGCTCAGCTCATACCCCTCTTCAGACCTAAGCACAAGCCAGTAACCCAAATGCAGACATTTAAGATCCTTTTTCCTTACTCGGGAGATTCAGAAAACTCATCACATGCTCAGGTAACACCATGGCTCTCTAAAGAGAGGGAATGACACTGAATTAAGCTGAGTAGTCTCCGTTCCTCAGGGCCTCTGCTGCTGCTCCTCAAGTTTTTAGGAGACCTCTCCATGTGTGAACCCCAGAACAATCCACACGTGTCCCAAAAGCTGGGAAGATATCTGCAGCCTAGAACTGCCACCAGGACAAAACAGCATCTCTGAAGGAAAACCCACACATGCCTTCTGTAACATGGTGTAACCAAAGAGCTGCAGGAACCCGGTGGTTTCTCCCCTTATCAGACCCACTGCTGAGCAAGTCTAACTCATTATAGCAACAGGAGAAAACCAACACAACAATACCTGGAGAGCTCTGTGCCAGGTTAGAAACTCAGGGCAGTTCAGGAACAGGTTTGACAAGCAGTATATGGGAAAGGCAGGAGAAAATCTCCCCTTTTGGAAAAAGCAGGTACCGCTGCAGATGCAACAAAAAAGACTTCAAGCTGTAAACATTGCACAATGGGATGTTTCAATCCCAGGGAAAGCATTGAAACAACAAGTTACATGTTTAGGTATGAAACTGCATTAACGGCTCCTCATCCCTGCTTAAAATTACTAGTGTAATAGGTCAATGTCTGATTAAAACTAGATTTTTAGCAGGCACAGATTAGGAAGCTAAAAAGGCAACCCACAGTTGGTCAGCCATGACATGAACACAAGGGACATACTGGGATCACCCATATATATATGTACATGTGTGTATATATATATGTACACTGCATGTCATTAGTATGACACAGAGTAGGACATTAACTTGTGCTGCTTCACTCTTGGCTGTCTCTGCCCCGTTCTGGGCTATCAGCTGATTGCCAGCCCAGCTGCCTACTGGATCCCACGCTGAGAAAGCTGAAGAGAGGCATTATGATCACCTCCTCCCACTTTCTGCACAGAAAGGTGGAATTTCAATAATTTTTCCCATTTAAAGGGGCCAAGAACTTTATGTCCAATTCCTTTCTTCATCCCTAATTTCTAATTTTATTTCCCTCCTTTCCATTTCTACCTATCTCCCCTGGAATGCTTTTACTCATAATTCTCAGTACACTGTACAGCAAACCTCCTTTGAACAGCACAGCATGGGAGACCTGTAGATATGGACAGTATCCTGGAAACAGCTGGAGATTTCCCCTCCTCTAAGAATCCCTAAGGCATCCTCCAGAGCTCTTCAGAAATGCCACCTCCTCATGCTGCCCCAGGATTCTAGAAAGGCAGGAGGTTCATAAAGGTAGAAATAATAGTAGGAGAACACTTGTGTCAATTCTGTCCATGACAATTGAGGATGATCCAGGGAGCAGCAAATCTGCAGTCTGCTCCAGGATCTGCCACTGCTGGATTACAGATGTTGGCATGGACACAACTGTCCAGTTCTACCAGCATTCATTTTATGGACATCCTGATCCTGGGCTTGTCTAATCACTTTTTTTTGTCCAACTTCCTAAACCAACAGCTTCTATACAGCTCCAGAACAACATTCAGAAGTTTGCTGCCTGCTTTTTAAAGAAATCCTTCCAATCTCAAGTCTCAGGCATTTCAGACTGCCCAGGATAGGCAGCTTCTCATCCACCTTCAACTCTACTTTCTCTCTCCATATGTTTTCCAACCCTGGTGAAAATGCAATGACCAGAAATGCACAACACAACAGGAGTAGTCACATACTCACCCACTGCAATTCACTCAGTATATTACTCAATGACCCTAATCTTTAATCAGATTAATATTTCAGCCTTCCAAAAAACAAAACAATGTGTACTACCTGTAGCAAGCAAGAGACCAGTGCACCAACAACACCGAGTCAATGCGAGAGGGATGAATCCTAATGGCTCCAAGCCATGCCCATGCCAAGCAAAGGGTTTTGCCCACTCACCTGTAAAAGTTCCTTTCACAAGGCAAAAAACCCACATCACTCACTGTGCTCCTGAACAGCATGGCAGACACCCAAAAATCCTGTTCAACTTCCCAGCAACTTTTCCCATTCAGCTGGTAGCGTGCTGCCAACTTCAGAGGAGTCCGGCATTTTTGGAGGATGGCAGAAGAGCTACAGAAGTATTCTAAGTACTCCTGAGTACACATAGGAGGCTTCTTGTTCATTATGCTTGTAGGTTGAATTACATATTTAATTAGAAACAACTTCAACGAGAAGTTGCCAAAGTTTAACATGGAGGATAAGTCTCACTTCACACAAGGAAGCAAACCCACACAAGGAAGTACATGCCAGAACTGGCCACCTCTGTGCACCATCTCACACATACTACAAACTTCTCCCAGAAGCTGAAGTAAAGTGCTATTTTGCACGGATAACAGGCACACCTTCATGTTACCTTGAAGGCCAACATTACATTTCCCACAGTTCAGAAATTGCATCTGTATGAAGCTGCTTTGATTCAACTTCTTCCACTTTCAAGCCCTAATCTTCAGTGTAGCAGTCAATTAGAAATGTTTATTACCAAGTAATCTGCTCTACGCACCACACCGTGTCTGTCTCCTTTGAAGCCTTAATACCCACTGGTGAGGATAGCTTTGTACCAGTAGATCACTTGTGAACCTTTTGCACTGCATTCAGATCTGGAGTTAATTCCTGCCAACAGCCACACTGGAAGCATTGGCCAATGACAAGCACAAAAAGCTGTTTGGCATCATCGAGCCTCAAAGCTCTGTCCACCACACAAAAACAGTGTTTACGTGCTGAGAGAGATACAAGTGAAAGTCCTTGCAGCACAAGGTCATACCAAGCTCGCTGGAAGACTAAATTTAGCCACCTGTGCCTCAGGCAAGTCTGTTAGTTATAGGAAGCTCGGATACTAGTGTGGAGCACTGGTCCTAGGGTAAATCCCATGGAAGATTTCCATTTAATTGTAAATGATCTTGAAGCTATTAATGGGGAGCCCGAACTCAATCCATCAAAGAGGTGCTCTCTCTACTCCACAAACTCAGCACCGGGACACCACGATCCTGTTAGGACTGGTTTGCTCAAATGTGCAAACTACTACGTTCAGAGTCGGCAGGAGGAGCTCAAGAAGATTTAACAGATGGGGTTTCAGCACAAACATATTTTAGAACACCTCCTTAGCAAGCACATTTCCCCCTCTACCTCACCTCACACTACAGTTCTAACAGCTACACAAGAGCGGACAGACAAGAACTCAGGGATTATTCCAAGCTTTTGTAAATGTTAGCAGAGGCTGATTGAACAGTTTGTGAAGACAAGCCCCACTTTACCAAAAAGTGTCTCAGCCAACAGTTCTGTCAAACATTTAGTACTTTTCCAAGCCAAAGAGGCAAGGGTTCTTCAACCCTGTTAGGTTTTAGGATCACTATCAGCCACGAGCCCACAGGACCACAGCAGTCAGCTGAGGTTTGATGTCAGTGATCACTGCAAGAATCTACCCATAGGAAAAAACAAGTTAAAGAATCTGGTCTCAAGACACCACTGCAAAATTTCTGAACTATCTGCCTCAGCCCTAGGGCTTCAGAGATACTCAAGAACCTATTTTGATGCTAGAAACTCAAATAGGAGCATTAGCTCAAGTATGCAAAGCCAGGATTACTAAGATGACTGCACCAAGTCCAATCAGGCACAAGGTTTCTCACATTAGATGTTGAGTGTATATGTTCCAAAAGGCATCTAGAAGTCATGCTCCATCCCCTCACGCCTCTGCAAACAGATGGTGACACAGAAGGCTACCTGAACATCTAGCAGGCACCCTGCACATCACTGCTCTTACCAAACCTGTCCCTGCAGAGGCCCCAACCAGGAGGATGCCATGACCCCCCAGCCAAAATCTGTAGCTATCACCACAGCAGCCAAGCTCCTCCCAAATCCCTGTCTTCAATCACACTGTCTCCTTAAAGTCAAAGCACCAGGAAAAACAGAACAAGTGGTTCCAAAACATCCCACTCCCAGTCATGGAGCTTGACAGGCAAAGGCATTCCAGCATGCCCAGTAACTCCTAACACTTAGAAGGGATAAAAAACACCAAGTACCAGTGCTGTACCCAGCAAATCCACACAAAACCAAAGAGCTGTGACTTGTGCTGGAACCTAATACCAGTCTTGGATTTTAATCACAGAATACCAGGGATCTCAGCAGAGATGTTCTCCCCAGAGATGTAAAGCACAGCCCAGAGATGATTTACCACACTGGCATTGCATCTATCACAAGTCAAACTGAAGCCTCAGCGCTGCCAACACTGCACAGGGCTGCTTCAGAACAGGAAACTGGTCAAAACCTTTCCAAAGAGCAGACAGCTGGGAAGCAGTATCAGATGCCAAAGTGGCTACAGGCCTGATGTCAGCTGCAGCATGATCATTTGGAGAACCTGAGGGCCTCCAAAGTATCCAACCCAGCACTGAAGGCAAGCCAGCTGAGGTAGGCCCTGGCTAGAATAATGAGAGAGCAACCAGGGAGTGAAAATTATTCAGGGTGGGGAAAAATTATAAAATCATAGACTGATTTGGGTTGGAATGGACATTAAAGACTACCTTTTTCCACCTCCTGCCATGAGCAGGGACACCTTCCACTACACTAGGTTGCTCCAAGCCCCATCCAACATGGCCTTGAACGCTTTCAAGACTGTCACTACCTGGAGGAATGACACACAGCAGGTATTTTGGAAGCATTTATGTCCATCTAAGAAGTTACTTAAAATACATGCTGCTCCAGTCCCTTCCCCCAGCACAAACCAGAGTGCTGTGACCTGCCAGAAAGCGACAGCAACAATGAGTCGGCATGAAACTCCTGAAGGCGAGACCTTTGAAGTCTAACCCGGACTTGAAAAGAGACAACTACAAAGCTTGTGGCCTCTGCTTCATTAGAATAAGATGTTAAACGTTCTTAAGTTTCATTTGCTCATTGAAACTTGTTCTTTTAAGATCTAGGAAATAAAAATAAGCTGCAGAAACTAAACTGGCCTTGTGCATTACAAAGGAAGACAGTTAGAAGGTAACTGAGGATGGCCAAGATTAGGCAGGATGGGATTGCTGCACAATGAAGCAGCTTGTTCCAACCTTGAGAAGAGTCAAACTCTTACCTTACGCTTGCCAGAATTGCCACTGTCGATGAACAACATTAAAGCTGTATTTTAGAGAACTTCCTCTCATTTGTTGTAATAGATGCAAACAAACAGCAGTCAGATCTGGAAGGAATGTTGAGTGAGGAATGAAAGCTTGAAGATCCAGCAAGTCTGAGAGACTTCAAACTGCTACCCTTCCAAATAAAGAATCTTATATAAGATTATATAAGAGAATAAGTATATATAAGAGAAGTAACCTTAATGGATGGGCTCAATGATCGTAAAGGCGACGCCAACCAGAACAAGTCAATGAGCCTATGGTCAATTTATATACCTGATTTATATATCTGCTGAGCTAGACAGATGCAGATAGATTTCTTGTGTTAGTTTTCCCTGTTGTGAGCCCTCCATTAATGTGAAGGATGACAACTGAGATGATCTGAATCTATCCTCTGACTTGTAACTCAGAAATGAGTGTGCAAAACAAAGGAAGACTGAGTTTGGCTTATTTCTACAACCAAGGTATTACCTATGCCAGGGCCTCATCACCCTCACAGAGAAGAATTTCTTCCCAGTATCAAGTCTAACCCTGCCCTCTGGCAGTGGAAAACCATTCTGCCGTGCCCTGGCACTTCGAGTTCTTGTCCAAACTCCTTCTTCAGCTCTCTTGGAGCCTCTTTAGGCACTAGAAGGGGCTCTAAGGTCTCCCTGGAGCCTTCTCCAGATGAACACTCCCAGCTCTCCCAGCTTGGCCCCAGAGCAGGAGGACTCCAGCCTGTGGAGCCCTTGGCCTCCTCTGGACTGGCTCTGGCAGCTCCACATCCTTCTGATGTTGGATCCCAGGGCTGGAGGCAGCTCTGCAGGTGGCGTCTCACCTGAGCAGAGCACTCCCCCCATCCTGCTGCCCACATTGAGGGATCAGCCCAAGGCATGGCAGGGGTTAAATCATGAACTGAGCTCTGCAGCAAATCAGTAAGATGGAAGAGACCATCTTTTCTAACACAAAATAGCTCCAGGAAACACGTCAGACAGGTTGGTTTCACAGAGTTCAAATAGGTTTCTCCTACAACTTGATTTAACTACCTTTGGCAGTGATGCACAGCGATTCCTTGTGTGCTGGGAAAAAGGAGCAGCTCTGTAGGAAGCAGGTATTCAGAGTTTTCTTAACCTCAGCACAAACTGCATGAACTCCCCAAGCTTTAGCACTAGACATTAAAACATGTATATAGGACAGCAGCTACTCAGGATATTGAATAAATGATGTGGCCTCCTCTAATGCACCCCACACAACATGGTCAACTCATCTGAGAGAGCTACAGAGACACAATGACCTCAGGAAAAAGATTTGGGACTGAAGAGAAACCTTCACATCTTTGTAAACAGCCAAACAGCCACAATATTCCCAGCCTAAAGGAATGCCATAATATAGCCATAAGGAGCCAGGGGGGGGAGAGAAAAAAAAAAAAATGGAGCAGGAGAGCAGAGGTAGACAGGAAAACAATTTTCCCATCTCCCCAGTGAATATCTCCAATTCCTGCATTAAATGCTCAGAGTAGCAAATCCAAGCTATTCAATTGTCTTCCACAACACAGAAACTGTCAGGCTGATCTTGAGGGTGGAATCACTGTCAACTTTTCAGGCTATTAAGCTGTTCTCTGGAAGAGATTTGCTCAAAAAAGGATGAGCAAAGCAAACCAGAAGATTCAGACAGGTAAGAGACACCTATCCATTGCAGGAGATGGGCTGCTCCAAATGGATCTGACAGGAAGGAAGAACATACAAAAAGCCAGGAGAAAATGGTGATTTCAGCCCTATTGAGTTTCATTGTTGCTTTTACGAATTTCAAGAAAAAAAGAGGATTGTTTAAAAGGTAAGGAGAGTCTGATGAACCAGAAATTAAATGGGCCATTTAACAAGGAGTTCAAATATCTCCTCCTTCAAGTCAAAAACAAAGTGGGGGGGAGGGGGGGGTGTTAATGTGGAACATAGAGATGAAGTAGATACAACAATTCTGAGATTTCACCACTTTGTAGAATCCCAGAATGGGTTGGAAGGATCTTAAAGCCTATCCCATTCCATCCCCTTGTCATGGGCAGGGACACCTTCCACCATCCCAGGTTGCTCCAAGCCCCATCCAGCCTGGCCTTGGACACTTCCACGGGTGGGGCAGCCACAGTTGCTCTGGGAAACGTGTGCCAGGGCCTGCCCACCCTCCCAGGGAGGAATTTCTTCCCAGTAACCCATATAACCCCACCCTCTGGCCGTGGGAAGCCATTCCCCCTTGTCCTGGCACTCCAGGCTCTTGTCTGCAAGGGTACAGACAGCAAAAGAGGAGGGGAGTGTCCAGAGGCAAAATTCAGGCTGGCAATAGGAAGGCAATGAGCAAGAGTTGTGTGACAGCATCTCAAAGAATTGCTCCCACACTCGGGCTTGGATTCAGTAGGATCTGAGAAGGTTTTGGGACAATTGGAAGTCTGTACAAGAACAAGGACTGAATGGTTTAAAACAGCACCATGACAGTGGCCCGTGCAATCAAAATCAAGGGTTCCTCTCACATTGCAGAAGAGGAGTAGAGAAAGCTAGCAGGTCCAGAGAAGAGTATATTTGAGGAGGATGCATCTTTGGGGGGAAAGAAGGTGATTCATAAGAGCCTCATCTCCTCAAGAACTCCTACAGATGGGACAAGAATTAGCCATGTGAAAATCCAGCTAGAAAAAAAATCAATACAGTGCAAGTCAGATGGAAAGACAAAAACAAGGGTCAGGACTGTTTCTACACAAATGCTGGAAGTCTAAAAGTATGACAGAAAAACTCAAGTGTCTGGTTTGCAAGTGGACATAGCAAGCTCATTCAAAACACAGTGGAGAGTAGAGGAGCCACTAGACATTTAAAAAACCCACAAGGACTAAGTAAACATTTAGAGGACCAAAGCTGACACTACCATTTGAGCAAATCAAGTTTTTTCTGTCAACAAGAAATCCCTTGTAAATCAGAAGTACAAGTTTAAACCGGAAAAACAGAGCCTCAGACACCAGAAGCAACAGAAGCAGCTGTCACATTGTCACCAGTGGGCTGCACAAGCAGGACACCTGGCACTCACCAGGCCCCACGTCCTTCCACGGCACCAGAGCAAATGCCAGGTCAGTGTGTGACACCAGGACCAAGTTCTTAAACAGCAAAAAGTGATTCCTCCCCAGGAGTGGTTGAGAGAAGCAGAACCATGGAATGTTTGGATGGGAAGAGACCTTAAAGCTCATCCTGTTCCACCCCCTGCCATGGGCAGGGACATTTTCCACAATCCCAGGCTGCCCCAAATCCTGTTCAAACAGGCCTTGGACACTTCCAGGGATGGGGCAGCCACAGCTTCTCTGGGCAACCTGTGCCAGACCTTCACCACCCTCACAGAGAAGAACTTCATCTTAACATCTAATCTAAACTAACTCCTGCCTTCACTTTGGATGGCAGTTGGAATATTGGTGTGAGCCCTACAGTGCAATCTGACCAAGTAATCAAAGCCCACCCATCTGTACAGCAAGCTTAAATGTCCAAGAAGGAAACAAAAGCTAAATTTACAAGCTTTTAATAAGAAAAAAAAAAGTTAGAAGCCACATGATCTATTATTGTGTTTATGAATCATCAGACAACATCTCCCAAAAATTAAAATTGTGTTTTACACACACTCTCCTGAGCTTGGCCATCTCCTCTCTCTCTGCTTGACCCCAGAAATCAGGCTTTTGGTGGCAAAAGACAATGAGGTGACAGCAACAGCCTCATTTTACTCCAAAGTCACACATGAGGAGATGGGGAAGTGCCCTTGGTTAAAGCTGGTACCTGAAAGTCTCTTGGCCCAGCTTTCACAGAACAATTCAGCAGCATCTAGGCAACCACAGCCCAGGCAGCCATGCTGGCAAACCAGAGCTGGCCTAAAGACCAGCCTAAATTGCTGCAGGGCTAATTATATTGTACAAAATGAAGCCATGTCTCAGGAGTCAGAGGCTGTTGTCTTTTTTAACCTTTTCCTTCTTCCTTTTGCAGTGGACAGAGCACATCAACGAGGGAAAAGCAGCTGATATATTCCACTGAAAAAAGCAAGAATACTACATGGCAGAATCCATCAAAGCTCTCTGGAGAGAAAAACTACAGGATAAGAGGAAAAATCCTTCATGTACATAAATAACTAAGGGGGTAAAAATGGGGGAGGAATGTATCACTGGTCCGTTTTGCAGCAGAAGGGACTCACCAAAGGATTCTGCTTGACGCTGAGCTGTGTTACTCAGATGACAACATTTGCTACTCTGAATAATTCAGGATGAGAAGTAAATAAGAGCCATGACTCCAAGGAATTGCAGTAAAATCTCGTGATATGAGTGGGTGATACAATTCACAGAGCAGCACATCAGGAACAACCACCCTAACGTCAACTTCAAGAAACATGACAGACTGAACTCAGGCCAACCCTAGGAAGCAGGACTACACCAGAGTATTCCACAAAAAACATCACTCCATGGTTTTAAGATCACTAATGAACACACTAATGAGCACAACATTTGTAATTACAGAGATGATAATATGGGATAAAACACTTCTAAAATACCTCTAAAGAGGTACCTGCACCATAAAAATAACCCAGCACCTCTGTCAACATCCCCCGTTGTCCTGTGCCCCACCCCTCCTACGTTACCTGTTTCAAAGGAGGCTGGAGCAGAGCTGGCAATGACATGAAAAACAAGAAGAGCACAGAAAGTCTAAATATACGAGGACAATTCAGTCTACCAGGAATGGAAAAAGTATTTTCCTAAAATCATGAATATAATGAAGAGAAGTGTGAAGGCTCCTAAATTCAACACCTGGCTCAGGGAGGTCATGAACTGCTGGAGAGAGAAAAATAAAGCACTATTTCCCTGGATTAGATCTGCTGTGATTGTGTTCTCCCCTCCCCAGGCATCTGCTCCTGGTTACCAGTGAGCAGGATACCAGGCCAGATGGATTCCTGGTCTCATCTGGTAGCACTTTTTAAGGCATTACACAGGATTTCATCTGTTAACCTGAAAATACACAGAGGCTGATTGCTTCCTAAGAGCTGGAAAAGGGAGCAGTGTTAGGGCAGGGAAAACAGCAAGTGGCTGTGGACTAGGATAGACTTAGGATCTTGCCCAGCTCACAACTCCTCTCACAGTGGAGTTCTGAACCTGTCTGAATATTTTCCATTGGTGACTCCAGCACAGCAAACCAAGTTGTTGCCAATAGAGAGAACTGGAAGAGCATGAAAACTCCTATGGAAGAGTGAGATAGATGGAATGAGATAAGGTCATACATTTCACACTTCACAAGAAACACTACTATAAAAAAAGCTCTTTAATTCAAGGAAAAAGAGAGACAATGTATTAGCTTGTTATCATGACCTGTGAGCCACCAACCTGCCTCAGACATGAAGGATACCAGCACAAAGGAATTCTCCATGGCATGGCACAGCATCCCAGAGAGCCCTCCCTTGCCATTCTGTGCCCTGCTCCCCTCAGGGATTAGTTCTGAGCAAACACGTGCAGGGAAGAGAGCGACAGAGAACACGGAAAAGAGTGACTGTGTAGTTGCAAATAAGGAGCCAAGCTTTCCAAAAGCACCAATGGAGAGAAAAGCTGACTTATAGGAAGCAACTCTGGCATAAACACAGGCAGGTATGTACCAGCCACAGATAAATTTATTTTAAGTGTCCAGACCTCACGTCCAGAAAACAGAACTTACACAAAACACAGCAAGGAGCCCAAATTGGCCCAAACTTGTGAGGACTTTTGGGCAGCAGTTGAAAACACACAGTTATAGACTTGCAGAGGAAAGCAGAGAGATGAGACTCCTCTTCCTCACCACCAAACAGCTCTTAAAGAATAAAAAAGGCACCAGCCGAGTCCAGAAAAAGTGATTTCAGGGCAGGAACTGTTTAACACTTGTACCTGAAAAAAACTTAGGTGCTTATGCAGGGTGTGAGCATAAAGCCCTGATTTTATCAAGCCAATAGTGTAAAATTTCACTGGAGTCAGCAAGAGTTTTGCCAAAAGGCTGGAATATCAGCGGTGCCGGGGTGCCGCTACACTGGCGGCCAGAACTTCAACATGGAAACTGAGATTTCCCTGGCAGCTCTCACCTCCATCCTCCACTCTTCCTAAGCACATCTGCATGGTTCTTTACTAATAATGATTTTTTTTATTACTACACACCATGATATTTAAATTCTTATCTGGTCACACCTTGCCAGCGGTCACCTTCCCTGAACAAGAACTCCTGCTGATATTTATCACTGGCAGCACCTCCAGCTCATCCCTGACTCCAAGAGCTCCAGTGTCACGTGGAAATAACCAGTGTGTGCATCCCTCTGCAACACCAATGTCATGAAACCCGAATTCTCTCATCAGTAACACTTCACCACCCAGGTGGCACTTTCAAAACTGGAGCCACTGGCAAGCATTGAGGAATTTTGCAGCCTGAATCTCTGCAAACTCCTAACTCAAAGGCACTCTTTGGTTTTTTTGAATGTATCTGTGGGAAAATGCCGGTAATATTTGATAAGAGCTTCTCAACAGGAACAAAGCTCATGATTCCCAATTCAATCATCGTCCTCTCCCAACAGAGACCGAGTTACCAACACAGCACTGAACCAGGGATGTAGAGATGCTTTATGTGGGTAAGTCACAGCGAGCAGCTGGGAAGCTGAGAGAAGGAAAAGGCAGGTCCTGAAGAACTTGGGGAGTGGCTGCACAAGCTGACAGGCATTAGATCACTAGTAAAAAAAAAAAAGTCGAGTCTGTGGTCACACGTGTGACACTGGGACTTCAGGCAGGTCACGGTGAGCCCAGAAACCAAAAATGAGGTAGGTAGAAAATGTCACACGAGGTCAGGCACGGGAGGCAGCTCAACAGAGCTTGGACTCTGCTCCGAAGACTTTCCATGAACAGAGAAGTCACTGTCGAGAAAGGCTAAAGGGGACTGCTGGTAGCAATGAAACATTTGGAAGGGAAGATGTCACCCTCCTGAGGCAGCTGAGGCTGCCCCAACCCTGGAATTGTCTAAGGCCAGCTTGGACGTGGTTTGGAGCAGCACGGTCTAGTGAAAAGCGTCCCTGCCCATGGCAGGAGGTGGAATGAGATGACCTTTAAGATCCTTCCAACTCAAACCAACCCGATACCATGATTTGAATAAGACAACAAACCCCAACCCTTAAGAGTTCCACACTGTGCCAAACAGCATACAGAAATACTTCCCAGACGGAGGGGGGATACACAACTTCTTCACACAAATAAGTTGCTGATACACCTCCAGTTACACAGAGCACTTCGCTTCCTTAGACTGGGAACATCACCGGGTTCAGCAGTTCCCAAGGCACCTCCAGCTCCTTCCCCGGCAGGTCCCTGCCCTGCACTCCCGGGACAGCCCCTCAGCTCGGGCTGCCACGTTCCCCCGACTCAAACCTCGCCGTTCCGCCCCGCCGGGCAGCACCAGCCTAGCGCCCCGAGCNCGGGACAGCGGCCGCGGAGGCTCCGCTGCCGGCGGGGCTCAGCATCAGCCGGGCTCAGCACCCCACTTGCGGCTCAGCGCCCGCCGGGGTTCAGTATCGACCGGGGCTCAGCACTCTCCGGGGCTCAGCTTGGCGCTCCATTGGGACTCAGCATCCTCCGGGGCTCAGCACCCACCAGAGCTCAGCATCGACCGGGCTCAGCACCCGGTGGGGCTCTGCATCCTCTGCGGCTCAGCATCAGCCGGGGCTCAGCTCAGTACCCCATTGGGGCTCAGCATCCTCCGGAGTTCAGCACCCTCTGGGTTGGTCCCTTCCAACGCAAAACATTCCTTGATTCTATGGAAGATGAGCAGAAACCCACTGGGGTTGTCACCCGGATGCTCCCAGGCTGATTCTGGTGAAGAACTTGGCATTTTCCAGATGGATGTTTTAAACTGACATGTTCGTAGAATCACGGACTGCTTTGGGTTGGGAGGGACCTTAAAGACCATCTCGTTCCTTCCCTGCCATGGGCAGTGACACCTTCCACCCAGCCAGGTTGCTCATTCCTTGAAAGTGGTTAAAAAGAGCCTGAGGAAAACCTTCCTCCCTGGCATGCAGGCCTCCAGCCTGGGGACAATCCCATTACCCAGCCACACACATAACAGCTTGCCAGCATCTGGGCCCCTCCAAGGATAAACCACAGGTTTATTTTGAAAATGTGTTGAGATCCAGAATTTAGGCATTAAAATTATTTCTTTCCCCTACTACCTTGTAATCCTGAGGCTGAGCTTGGGAATTTTTCCCTGATGCCATAGTTAAGTTGAAAACAAAGCCCAGTTCTAACGAAAATGGACATTTTGCTTTAGGATTTTCCCTTCTCTTTTAAGGGCTATATGCACTTGGCTGACTCAGTATAGGTTTAATAAAGGCTTAATATTTCTTATTAAACCTTTTAAGTTGTCAATATCAAAAGCAGAATGTCTCAATCCAGCCACCTGAAAAGCCTGTCCTCGAAGCATCCTGTCAAGCCCTACCCTGAGCCTCTGCTCCGCAATGAGTTTATTTTGCTTATTCTTTGTGCTATTATCTAGGGAAAATAATAGCAATGTAGATATAATAATATTGACAAGATCTTTGATCAGAAGGAGAGGCATTTTTGCAATTTGGCTCCCATTTTTTCTGCTCTGAACCATCTGGGCACTCCCAAAGAAGAATCTTAATTCTGAAAAATTATTTATCATCAATTTTAGTCTGAGCAGTTCTTCTGCTAAGTCTTATTAAACGTGTGGATTCTCATTAGCCCTGTGATAATCCCTTGGGAGTTTGTCTGAACACCAGCCTGTGTGTTGAATGAAGGGGGGTCAAAGCTGACCCAAAAACGTCTGGGGTGGGTGAGGAGGTTCCCTTGCCTCCTCATCCTCAGCCCAGACAGGTGAGATTCCAGCCCGATTCCCAAACGCCTGATTATGAAAAGAAAGGAAACATCCTGCTTTTTTTTCTTGCATCTCCGGTCGGGATGAAGCGGCTCGTGGCCGCAGGGCGGCTGGAGCTGGTGGGCAGGACAATTCTCCTTTGTCCGGAGAACCGGGAAGGATAATGAAGCTCCTGTTGAGGATCAGGCACAGGGAGGCACCACCCCGACACGCCAGCCTGGGCAGGGGGACCCTGCAGACACAGACCTCAGATCCTTCTGAGTAATGGGTCTGAAGGGGAAAAAATCAAAGCTTAAAAGTGCCTATTTTGGCAGAGAGGTGAGAGCAGAGGAGCAACTACTCAGAGCCAGAAGGTACCAAGGTCTCACCCTTCTCTCTTCCAATAGAAACAGCCCTTTAACTGCTCAATCCAGAACAGGAATATACATGAATAAGTTTGGAATTAACCAAAATTAGTAGTACTCTAGGAGTCGAGTCCCTGGACATAAGCAGGCAACACCTGAACTCCAAACCACAGTCCACAGCAGGGAGATTGCACTCCAAAGACTGGGAAGTCAACAATCATGGCTATAAATTGGACATGGTCTGGTAACAGATTTTCTTTTAGAAAAAGCCATGAAAATCAGAAGAAACCTATGAAACCCCCTGATCTGGGGATGAAGTGCCTGGGATTCGGCACTGGATTTCCCATGGCGGGGTGAGAGGTCGGCAGCCCGACAGCTGATGGCCCTGTTCCCCTCCCCTCCGTCTGCGTCCCCACGGCCCAGACATCTGCTGTCCCCGCCAACCAGCTGCCCCCCTGTGCAGCCCTGGCTGCGGGACAGCAGCAGGAGATCCCTCCTTCCAGCTAAATCCAACAGAAATGTGCCGTCTGTCCTCTTTCGGACATGAGGGGAGGTGGGGTCTGCCAGGAAAAAGCTCAAAAGTGCTCTGGAGCAGCAGCAATTTGTAATGAGCCCTATGAGAAGAAGGAAAAGCCTTAGGCCATGGGGATGAGATAGGATGGCATCTGTTCCATCACTCTCTCTTGCCCAAACAAAGATCATTTTGCCCCGTAAGATTTAAAATTCAATATATTAAGCCCTCAGGAAATTCTTGTTTCCTAAACACATCCATCTCCTCTCCTAAACATTTTGTTTGCTCACTTTCCAGCTGCTTTAGGAGCATCCAAGACCTCCTGCCAAAACACATGCCCAGTTGTGCCAGCAGTGAACTGCTGAGCTCTCATTTGTGATGTAGGTACAACCAACATCCCCTGGGCAAAAGTGTGGGTGCCCCAGTCTGGGTCAAAAGGAGCTCTTGGACCTTCAGGCATGAGCAGCAGGCTCAGCTGAGAACAGTTTATTGCTCATTAGTGCTCTCAGGGCTGTGATGTTCTCAGGGTCATGGGTCAGATAAATAATTTGGACTATTGGAAAAAAAATCCATGTGTTGGGACGGAAATAAAATCTGCTGGGGGGAGCGGGTTAACCTCACTGCCATCCCTGACCCTCCAGCACCGCTGGGTTTGAGGAAGCCACGGGGATTCAGCCGGTGACACGGCCAGTGGTTTTGTTGAAGCCATTTCCTTACCTGGCAAGATAACACAGACTCAGGAAATGAGCAATTCCAGTCTCTCATCCATAGATTTATATATTCCCTTCACGTTTCCTAAATAAACTGGTCCAAGGCAGAAGGCTTCTTGTCTGGTCCCTGGCACAGCCCAGCATTTGTAACTGAAGATGCTGCTGACATCTATGGTCAGCCTGGGGTACTGGTGTTTAAAAGTGTTTGAATCACAGGCTGGATTGCAATGGAAAACATCTTTAAATTCCTCTCAATCCACCCCCTGCCATGGGCAGGAACACTTTCCACTATCCCAGGGTGCTCTAAGCCCCATCAAACTCGGCATTGGATGCTCGCAAGGATGGGGCAGCCACAGCTGATCTGGACAACCTGTGCCAGGGCCTCAGCACCCTCATAGGGAAAAAATTTCTTCCCAACCTTCCATCTAACCCTGTCCTCTGGCAGCTGGAAGCCATTCACCCCCGATTCTGTCCCTCCAGGTCCTTGTCCCAGGAGGAGACAAAGTCCCTCTCTTGGAGCCTCTTTAGGCACTGGAAGGGGCTGTCAATGAGTTGTGGTGTTCATATGGGTTTAACCAAAATATCAAAATTATAGAATAATCCCTTCAAATTACAAGAAATTACATCAGAAGTGAAAACTACTCTGAAGATATAAAAGTAATACTGACTGGATTTCCAGCTGATTGTTCCCCTTAGGAGGTTCTCTGGACCACACCTCTTGCTCTAAGACTATAGGAATCCCCTTTCACAGGGAAAACCTGTTAGGTGCTGTAACATTACATCCAGTACAGCGATACAGTCAATTTATCCAAAAATTAATTTTCAACACTATGCACAACCCCTCTTTACCACATTAAACTTCACTATTAATTGTATCGTTGGACTGAAGCACTTCCTGAGTTTGATGGAAATCCTTCAGCACAGGTGTCAGCATAGGTGCAGCTCTCTTAGCATTGTAAGACCCACACAGTGCCATTTTAAGGAGATTTTTTATTGGAAAAATAGCTGGGAAAAAACCCAAAAAACCCAAACAAACAAACAAACAAAAAACCCAAAAAAACCAAAACCAAAAAACAAACAAAAAACCCAAAAACCCCACAAAACCCCCAAAAAACCAACCAGGCAAGCTTTTGGACATGGAAACCTCCTACAAGTCTGGTCTTAGCTATATATTTTATTTTGGGTTGTCTGCGGCTCCTGAGCTTTAGCACTCTCTCCCTTTCTGATTTTTCCCCTCATTTTCAGAAGAGCTAGGTGCTATTCCTGTTTCCTTATAGACTCAAAGATTAGCAGCAGGGGCACAGCTGGAGCTAAATCAGCTCCAGCCCCAGGGAGTGTGGGTTGAAGGTCACCCTCCTGTATTCCCATTGGGGCAGGAAAGCAGCCAAGTAAACACCTTCTCCTGCTTTTTGTACCTATTAAATCTCAGCTTTAAGACCACAGGTCCTGATGTAAACATTGGGATTTTATCTGTGAAGAGGGAGCACATTTATTTATTACAGGCAAAAGCAGTTTAGCTGCTCCAAGTTGCTCTTTCCTGAGGTTCCCAGCAGGGTGGGTGTGTAGCACAGAGACACATATTTGATCCCAAGCTCCTTCTGTGCACCTCACATCCCTCCACAGCCCCATGTGTTTCAGCTCCATCAGATTTTATCTGTTTAACGATGTGTGAGAGCAATCCAGCACAGGAAGGACACGGAGCTGTTGGAGTGAGTCCAGAGGAGGCACCAAAATGTTCAGAGAATGGAGCAGCTCTGCTGGGAGGAAAGGCTGGGAGAATTGGGATTGTTCAGCCTGGAGAAAAGAAGCTTCAGGATGACCTAACTGTGGCCTTCCAGTGCCTGAAGAAGCCAGCAAGAAACATGTAGAGAGACTATTTACAAGGGCCTGGAGTGCTAGAACAAGGGGGAATGTCTTCCCACTGCCAGAGGGCAGGGTTAGATGGGATATTGGGAAGGAATTTTTTCCTGTGAGGGTTGTGAGACCCCGGCACAGGTTGCCCAGAGCAGCTGTGGCTGCCCTTGGATCCCTGGAAGTGTTCCAGGCCAGGTTGGATGTGGCTTGGAACAACCTGGGATACTGAAAGGTATCCCTGCCCATGACAAGGGAATGGAATAGGATGAACTTTGAGGTCCCTTCCAACCTAAACCCTTCTGGGATCCGTGATTCAGGTCTCCATGAGCCATTGCTTCTTTATGAGCAGCTTGGATTTCATTGTCATGAGCAGCTCCTCATCCTTCCCCCTTCCCACCTGGCAGCTGCACAGCCCTCATGGAGCAGCTGATCATGAATAACAGCTGAGAGAATGCAGGTGATGAGCAGATCTGATCAGAGCCCAGATGTGTTTGCTGTCTCCCAGGCATTTTTAGGGGATAAATGAAACTGAGGATACGCTGGTTTGGCAGGTCAAAGGGACAGGAAAGAGCTGCCAATAATGCCACTGTGGGGCCTGTCACTGTGATTATGTTTTGTGTGGTGTCAGGGCAAAGAAGTCTGTGGCTTGTTCAGATTTTCCCCCTTAGTTTATATAACCTTTTAAAAATTTCTATTAAGGAGAAATCAATTGCTACTTCTCATTTAAACTGGAGCTGCTTTTCTGTAACAACTCTCCTTTTTACCAAGACTTTTTAGGAAGAGGTTTTTACAGCATTCACTGCTTTCCCCACCAGGCTGACATGAGAGCTGCCACTGAACTCTCCTGATGTGCTCAATTTTAAAATTTAATCTCCTCCTAAATTCCCATTTTCATCTGCTCAACAATAGTCTGGTATTTCAGGGAGCTTCTGAGGGAGAGCAGAAGCAGAACCCCTGACATTAAGACCAAGCAAGGCCCCACTTGCTTTTCTCCTATGAATTACCCCAAAAGTTGTGTGGCGACATTATAGCAGCCACAATAACAAGTTTTATTTCCTTTTAGCCATTTATTGCTCCCCCAGCTTTCAGAGTTCTGATTCTTTAGAACAACCAGTTTGTTTTAATTAAACTTCACCTCTAATCAGAGCAAGTTTCAGCTGCCCACCCACCTCTCCAGTATCTTTCCAAATCCAGTTTCCCATCTTTGGACAAAGAAATCTTCATTAACAGCTTTTACTACAATAAAGACACAACACAGGTGTGTGCTCAGAAGGCTTCAGTTTATTAAAACAATGAAGATTTGCTTTTCAGAAACAGAACAACCACGATCATGCAAGTCTTGGACAAGCACCAGGCAGCCAGAAGATGAAAGACAAAAGCTGCCCAACATGCAGGAGAAGCTCAGGCAAACCAAGACAAAAATTAAACCAGTGGTTGGCAATGAACATTAAGTGCCAAACAGTAAAAATTAATTTCTCCAGCGTTTGTGCCATCTCTCAGACTTTTAGTCTTGTACAAAAGCTGAAAGAAAGCCGTAAAAAATTGTATAAAAACTATACAAATGTACAAAACCCAGCTCGAGTAGGAGGAGCATTTTAACATGAAAATCGAGGTCAGATCACATCTATTCTTTCTCCAAGCAGTCTCCATCTTCAGCAGGATCCAGTGGCAGGGGCTGAGCTCTGTAAGGAGCATTAGCAGAAACCAGCTCTGGTTTGAAAGGCTAACAAAGACGTTTTGCCAAAGCCCATGTTACCCAAATGACTTACTTAGCCTCAGACAGCACCTTGAGGCATCAGGACTGACAGGGGGTACTTCATCCTGAGTGCTCTGAGCCCAGAGGCAGCTGCAGAGGCATTCCTTCCAAACTGGAAAGATAACATTCCACACCCAGACATCCCGGGATAGTCCCTGCAAGTCCTGGACCCCAAGGACCACACACAGGTTCCACACTTTTCCTTGGAAGCTGCATAACTCCCATCTCACACCTGAGTTTCCACCTGACTAACTTATGGAACAAAAAGCTTGTGCAGTTGAGTGAGTACAGTTCTTGCTTCTTCCAGAACACACTGGGAAGCTGCAAATTGTTTTGGATGGGGAAACTCTGTGCTCTTTTCTCACCACCTTGTTCTTATTCAGCCAACAAACTCCAAATTAAAGGGATGAAAGTTTTCCTGTGCTACAGGAAATGTTTTCTATTTCACCAACAGGTGAGATGCACTTAAAAGCCTTTCTCTGCTTGTCCTGCAGGACAGTTTGGGGGTGATTCTCATAGACTCTCCCTGACAGTTTGGGAATACCTACATTTGGTGGAAAAATGGAGGTTCAACCCAGAATTCTCTATGGAAAACAGAGTGTCTGTAAGACAATATTTTATACTGGTGCCTTTTTAGTCAGTAGTGCAGCCTATTCAGGTTAATCTCTGAGGTTTCAACTTGTAAAAGCCATTCAATTCCTGGTACGTGGAAGTTGTTAGTGCTCTCCTTAGCTTTTTCCAAAGCTTTGCTCTGCTGGCAAAGTTATGTCTGAGCAGTGAGAACTTGCCTCAACTACCAGTTAACTCCACCCATTTTCAGGAACCTCGAGGAGGTCCCTGAAAACTTTGCCAGACTTTGATGAGAAACATTATTTCCATGAGGATACAGAGGTGAGGAGATACACTATCAACTTGTCAGCAGTCACTTGCCCCTTCAAAGATGGAATTTCACAGAGCCACGGAGAAAATATTAATCACAACTGCTTCCTCTAACTTATGCCTCCCCTTGCCCCAACACTCACTCCAGGCTGCTGGGCCCAGGCATCTCTCCATCGGGTGCCCGGTTCTCCTTGGATGGGAGCTTTAGGAAGTCGCTGATGCCCCTTTGCCAGGCGGGCACCGGCCTCACACAGACCCGGTTCAGCCCCACAGGGCGCCTGTCACCTGCGGGGAGTGAGACGTCAGTCCTGGGGAGGGAGGAGGGAAGGAGGGAGGGAAGGAGGGAGGAAGAGAAGAAGCGAGGGAAGGAGGGAGGAAGAGAAGAAGGGAGGGAAGGAGGGAGGAAAAGAAGAAGGGAGGGAAGGAGGGAGGAAAAGAAGAAGGGAGGGAAGGAGGGAGGAAAAGAGAGGGATGAAATGAAGGAGGGAGGAAGGAGAGAGAGAGGAGGAGGAAAGAGAGAGGGAAGGAGGGAAGTAAAGAANTTGATGGGCAGCAGCGGCCGCGCGTTGATGCTGCTGGAGCCCAGCGCCTTCCGCGGAGCGCGGGCCACCAACACTGCGGAGACAAGGGGACAGCGTGGGGTCACCTGCGGCATCGGAACCCGGCTCAGCCCTGCCCGCCTCGTCCCGTCCTGTCCCATTCCCGTCCCACTTCCCTCCGCTCTCCCATCCCGCTCTCCGCACCCTTGCGAAAGGCATGCCCACGCTGGTCCACCTTGGTCCGCGCCATCCCGGCCCGGCACTGCCCGGCCCCGCCCCGGCAGCGCCACAGCCCGCCAATGCAGCGCAGGGCCGCCCTCCTTCCGCTCCCCTTCCCGCTCTCCTCGGCACAGGCGGGATATTGGGAAGAAACTCCCTGTGAGGGGAAATTCCCTGTGAGGGGAGTGAGGCGCTGGCACAGGTTGCCCAGAGCATCTGCGGCTGCCCCATAAAGTGTTCAAGGCCATGATGAACGGGGCTTGGCATAATCTGGTCTAGTGGGAGGTGTCCTTGCCCCATGGCACGGGGTTGGAATGGAATGGAATGGGACGGGGTGGGATTTACGATCGCTACCAACGCAAACTATTCCCGGACTCTATGAACCGGTCCCGGAACGGTCGCTCCGGGGGCGCGTTCGCGGGGGGAAGGGAAGGGGAGGGTGTCGGGCGGTGCGGCGCCGTTTCCCGTCCCCCGCGGAAGATGGCGGCCTCCAGCTCGCTCCTGGCCTGGTGTGTCCAACACCTGCGCGGGGACTTCGGGCTGGATGTGGGCGAGGAGGTGGTGAGGTGAGCCGGGTTGGGGCCGGGCGGGGCCGTCCTGCCCTCTGGTAGGGGCTCCTGGGGCCAACACGGAGGAAACAGGGTGTGTCAGAGCAGCTGTCGGGAATCTGTGCCCTGGGTTGTCGCTCGGGTGGAGATTTGGGGAGGGGAAGTGGCGGGAGGGCGATGTAGGGTCACAGAGTCACGGATTCCTCTTATTTGGGAGGGATTTTAAAGGTCATATCGTTCCATCTCCTGCCATGGTCTTACCACGGTGTCCCCAGAAAGCTGATCCGAAAAGGAAAGATAAATGACACACCTGTGCGATGAGAGCACTGGATTAGACCTCGGAACATCCGCCCCCTCACCCATTTTTATCCACCCCGGCCCCTCGTAGGTACATATTGTCAATCACAAACGAGGATGAGATCCGGGAGTATGTTGTGGACCTGGTTCAGGGCACGGATGGGAAGAAGGGCTGGTTTGTGGAAGAGCTGCTGACCAGGTGGAGGAAATCTGCCCAGCCGCCCTCCGAGCCTTTCCCAGCGTACCGGAAAAAGGACGGTGAGTGATGCAGAGCGGAAAACTCTCAAATAAACCTGGTTATTGTGGTTACAAACAATTCCATGCCATGAATGCCTGTATGGATACTGGTCCCATTCCTGATTGTCGGGACAGTTTAAAGCCCATTTACAGTCATGAAGTAGAATCCAGGGATGTTGCAGTTTACCACACGAACCACACTCACCCGTCGGGTTGAAGTGAGGAAAAGAAGGGAAGTTTATTATGATTTGGGGTTTAAATAGGATTTGGAATTTGATCAAGGATTGGGAGATGAGAGGAACACCTCTCTGATGCCAGTGGTCAGACAGCAGTCCGTCACAGGGAGGAATGAAAACAATCTACTTTGTCTTTCCTCCTAGAAAGAATGTTGTTTACAAAAACATCAGCATTTGTTCATGTTTAAATCGTAAGAAAACTCCAATAGAACTAAAAACAATCAGAAAGCTGAAAATCAGGGCCACGCAGGGACCTCTTTCTCCTGCTGGTACTTACCCAGCCTCTCTCTGTGCTTGCTCACCCTCGCAGAGGTTTTGGAAGTGCTGCGGGCTGGGGACCAAGGGAAGAAGGGGAAACGCAAAGGGAGGAACAAGCAGGAGACGTTGGCGTATGCCGAGCCCAGTGCCCACGGGGAGGAGGTGAAAACCCCCCTGGACCTGGCCAAGGTGAGTGTGGGGAGCAGCCAAGGAGGCTGCAGGCCACTGGGATGGCTTGGAACCTGAAGCCTGGATGTCAGACACTGGTAAAGATGTGGTTGGAAGGTGGGAATGAGTGTCTGGGACATGTCGCACTGGGATGCTCAGGTGGGCACACTGAGGCCACACCTCAGATCCTGGGCTCAGTTTTGGGCCCCTCACAAGAAAGACACTGAGGTGCTGGAGCATGTCCAGAGAAGGGACAGAGCTGGAGAAGGGGCTGCAGCACCAGGAGTGGCTGAGGGAGCTGAGGGGGCTCAGCCTGGAGAAAAGGAGGCTCAGGGGAGACCTTCTGGCTCTGCACAACTCCCTGACAGGAGAGTCAAGCCAGGTGGGGCTTGGCATCTGCTCTCTGGAAACAAGGGACAGGATGAGAGGAAATGGCCTCCAACTGTGCCAGGGGACATTTAGGTTGGATATTAGGGAAAAAAAATTCATGGGAATGGTGGTCAGATACTGGAATGGACTGTCTAGGACAGTTACCATTCCTGGAGGGATGAAAAAATCCCAAAAATGTGGATGTGGCACTTGGGGAGGGGGGAAGGGAGAGAGAGGGGAAGGAGGAAGAGGGAAAAGGAGGGAGAGGGAGACAGAGGAAAGGAGGGAGAGTTAATGATGGGTCTTTGTGATCTTGGAGGGCTTTTCCAACCTAACCATTTCCGTGTTTCTATGATATCTGGGCTGAGGAGAAAGGTTGTGTCTGTGTCTATAACTGGGAGTAAAATAATCATCAAGTAGCAAATATACCAGCATGGATTTTTCTCCCCCAGAAAGCCTGATAGGAGAGAGCAGGTGAAAGAAGTTGAGGCTGTAATTAGGAATAAAAGGAATTTCTTTAAATCAGACATGAGGGTGGGGAATTTAAACCACCAAGTGGTTAGAACATCCTTTCCTGCTGTGTTTAAACTGTCTCAGCCACACTGATTAAAGCTTTAATTAGCAACTGAAATACTTCAGAAAGAAGCTAGAGTAAGAGTGTGGAAACACTAAAACCCAATAAATGCTGCTATTCCTGAGTAAGGAGTGGAACTTGAATTCATGTTTTTAAATGGAACTTTTTGGAACAGGGAGGCTGCAAAGGCTGAAGGTGTTTGTAAAAGTGTTTATGGGATAAAACACAACATTTTGGAACTGGTGGGCTGAAAGTGGGCAGTGATGTTCCATTTCCTTGTAGTTACCTTCTAACTTAATTAAAATCTAAAAAACAAGTGAGAAAGATCTACCAATGTCACTTTGTCTTGTTTTTTGGGGTTTTTTTTCATGGTGCCAGTGTTTGAATCTGGCAGTGGCACGAAAACCAGTTGGACTTTACTGGGGGGACTGGAAATGCTGCATTTGCTTGTCACTAAACCAGATTGAAACTCAGAGCTGAATCATGAAATCACTGAGCCCAAATCATAGAAGGAGGAGCAGAATTTATTTTGCAGCTCAGCACTTGAACCCTCCTGTGTGGAAAACCTTCTCTGAGGTGGCTGTGCCTGGTAGGACTTGGGGAAGCTGCTAGGAGGTGACATGGCAGTGGATGCAGTGGCCCTGCTGCTGCCACCAGCTGTGTCTGGGGACAGGCACACACAGGGTGCACGGCTACAAACACAGAGTCTGAATAATCCTTGGAAATGAACTTGGGAGTAGCTGAGCTGCAGTTTGGAGCTGTTAAACAGGCGTGGGTCTGTGCAGAGCACAGAAAGCAGCCCTCACTGCCCAAATCCCAGTAGCTCCAGCTGGCATGGGTGGCAAACTTCGAGTGCATTCTGGTGTCCTTGCTTTGGATTCCTTGGAGCTTTTCTGGCAGGCCTGAGCTTGTCTTTCCACTCAGTCTGGGGTCTGGTCCAAGTTTCATTCCAGTGAGGCAGAATAACACTTGTCTGAGCCTCCCTGCCTGCCCAGGGGTCAGTGCTTGCTCTCTGCTGCCAGTGCTGCACTGAGAGCACTGTTTGTTTGTTTGTTTGTTTGTTTTTTCCTTCCCAGGCCCAGGAGAGCAGCAGCGGAGTCAGCAGCAGTAGCATTTCCTCTAAGAAGAAGCCCAAGTATGTCAGCCTGTACACCAGGGAGGGGCAGGACAGGCTGGCCGTGCTCATCCCAGGCCGCCACGCCTGCGAGTGCCTGGGCCAGAAGCACAAGCTCATCAACAACTGCCTGGAGTGCGGGCGCATTGTCTGTGAGCAGGAGGGCTCTGGGCCCTGCCTCTTCTGTGGGGCCCTGGTGAGTGACCAAGGAGTTACTGCTCCTCATGGACCTGGAGAAGTTGGCTGAATTAGCCTTTTAGATGGAAGTTCCTCTTGCAGAGTTCTTAAGCCGGGCAGGAAAGAACCTGTTAGGAGGTTTTCCCCATAACTGGCATGGCTTTGGAGCTTGTCTGGTTTCTGACAGTCTCCTGAAAGGCTCCAGCCCTATCCCAGGCACAGCTCTGGTCACCTTATCAGGAGCTTTTCCTTCAACTCTTGCACAATATGGATCCTTTGGGATACCTCTTAGCACCCGGATTCAGTTCAAAGCGCCCCTTTTGGAGAAAGGTAACAAGTTATTGATGGCAGAGAAAATTCTTCTTCGTGTGAGAGGAAAGTATTAGTTGGGTACAGCAAAATGTTTTAAAGCAGATTGGTTGCTATTTTGAAAGATCAGTTTAACTCCCAGTGGCCAAGAAGGAGAGAAAAACTCGGAGTTAAGGGTTGTGGTTCTACCTGTGGTAGTTCTGAGCTCGTCTCTTGTCCTTTGAGCTTGGTCAGCAACATGTCCACCCACAGAACAGGGAGAGAACAAACTCTACATTTTCTTTTAGTAAAGAACAAACTTCCAGGCCTCTCCCCATGTCAGTTGGGAAGAGAAAGAGGTGTGGATTGTCGCTGCCACCTTCAACAGCCTGAACTGTTGTCCAGGGCTCTGAAACTGGTCAAGCTGTGACATCCTTCCCATGTGATGTCCTTCCCAAACTTTCATTTCCTTCTTTTCCTCAGGTGTGCACTAAAGAAGAGCAGGACATTCTTCAGCGAGACTCCAACAAGAGCCAGAAGCTGCTGAAGAAGCTCATGGCAGGTCAATAGCTATTCCATACCTGGAACAGAATGACTCCAGGTGGTTTGTGTGCATTATTTCCTTCAGACTTCACTGAGCCACTTGCCCTTTGTCTGTGGTAGGCATTAAAGGGATGGATTGAAAGTTGGTTCCTTGGATCCTCCTGCAAGCCCTAGGCAGCATTCCTGGGCTTCAGCAGAGGTGACAGTGGTGAGTGTCAAATGGCAGCGTGGAGTGTCCTTTCCCTGAGGCCCCAAGGCTGCTCATCCGGCATTCCAGAATCAGTCACGTGAACTGGATCATTGTAGCAGTCCTTGAAAATTAGGATAAGTCTCCTGTGGAGTGTGTGCTGTGGAAGATGAAGTGCTGCTGTCTGATTTGCTGGGCTTAGAGAGGTGGTGGTTAATATTTTCTAATGGCTCTTCTTGTCTCACACCTACCTTGGGAGCTAGAAATAGGAACAGAGCCAAGGAAAGCAAGAGGAAATACTACCCAGTGTCCCAGCAAAGACCTGTGCATTGTGGGGGTGTTTGTCTGAGTTTAGCTGAACTACAGCCAAGGTCATGGTGTTCTTGGCTGGAAAATACACTTTGCTGGAGAACTGGGGAAATATTTACTCCAGATCTGGGCTTCTCCTTAGAGCTGTGGAGATAGCAGGAGGATGGAAGTCCTTGAGATCAGCAGCCAGTCTGTTCTGTCCTTCCAATACAGATGCTGGACTACTTCAGAATCCCTTTTCTTACCTGTTTTATCTCTTTTCCCTCCTGCCCCTGCCAACTCTTGTTTTGTTATTGTGTAGGTAAAAGCTGGAATGTGGCTTGCTGTTTGTCTTGGGAGTAAAAATTGTGAATCAGTGACCAAAGTGAAATACAGGCAATTTTTCCCTGAAATGAAGTTTCCCAGTGTGGTGAAATATACTGGTTTGGGTTAAACGTTTTGTGGGTTTTTTTGGTTATTCCCGGTTGCTTGGGTTTGGGCCCCTTGCCAGGAGGGGTAAGAAGGGAGAGCATTTGCTGGGTATAGATTTCTTCATCTCTGGAAACAGCTGCTTTGGGGAATCTGGTGTGGTGTGTCAGGATATTGTTTGTGGGAGGCACAAACAGCAGCAGAAGGCTCTGTGTCTCCCTGGAATCTGTCCTGGGCAAGAGGCTCTTTGTGGGGGTAACAACATGTAGGAAGGGTTTGGCTTTTAGGAGGGGACTGCTAAAAAAGCTGGGGTTGTTGCTGAAGAAGAAAAGCCTCCAGACCTTAGAGCCCCTGCTGGTGCCTAGAGGAGCTTATGAAGAGGAGGGAGAGGGACTACTTAAATGGGCAGATAGTGATAGGACAAGAAGGAATGGTTTTAAACTAAAAGACAAGAAATTTAGGTTGGATATTGGGAAGAAATCCTTCTTTGTGAGGGTGATGAGGCTCCAGCACAGGTTTCCCAAAGAAGCTGTGGCTGTCCTATTCCTGGAAGTGTTCCAGACCAGGTTGAATGGAGCTTGGAGCACTCTGGGATAGTGGAAGGTGTCCTTGGTATTCCACCATGGGAGTGGAATGAGATGAGCTTTAAGGTCCTTTTCAATCCAAACCATTCCATGATTGTATGACCCGAGACCTGTGGTTGTGATGGGAGGAATTTTGGCTGCCCGAATTGTTAGGGAAGAGTGAAGGAGCACCAAAGACCAAGAGCTTTTCCCTGAACTCTACCCAGACTTTATCACTGTGATATTTAAGTCATTCCTCCTCTTTGGAGGAAGGAATCTGTGAAATGGGCTTGAGGGAAAATTGTGGCTTCAACCTCTCCAGAAAAATGCTGATCTTACTGCAAAGCTGTACTTTCAGTTCCTGGCATGGCATTTAGTTTAGGGGGCATTTCTGCAGCCTGGCCCACCTAAATGGCTTTAACACACTTGACTGCTGAGCTGTGGTTTGTTTCATGTCTCAGGTGCTGAAAGTTCAGGGAGTTTGGATGCCATAAGCAGAGGCTTGCTGCCTCACCAGGAAGCGAGACTCAAGTCAGGCCTGGAGATGGCTGTGAAGCACAAAGACAAGCTGTTGGAATTTGACAGGACAAGGTAAGATACTAGGTGGGAGGCTGTCATGAATAACATGAATGACCTGGCAGGTGAGGTGCCTTTAGCAGAAACATTGGGAATTCCTTCTAAAACCCAGACTGCAGCCACAGACACCTTAACTATGGCATTTGGTGGGACAGGAGTGAGTCTCTGGAATGGATCCCATTTGGGTGTCCTTGCTTTTTGTCCCTGACAGTCCAGCTCTCCAGAGAGGTGGGAAAGGAGCAGGTTGAGGGGTGGGTTTGAGGCTCTGCCGTGGCCCCACTGTGCTCATCTTCTCCTGGGGGCGTTGCTTTCCCAGCGTGCGTCGGACGCAGGTCATTGATGACGAGTCGGATTACTTTGCCACAGACTCCAACCAGTGGCTCTCCAAGCAGGAAAGGGAAGCTCTCCAGAAGAGGGAGCAGGAGCTGCGGGAGCTGCGCCATGCCTCTCGGCTTGCCAAGAAAATCACCATCGACTTTGCTGGCAGGCAGATCTTGGAGGAAGACAACAACATGGCTGAGTACCACAGCAAGTGAGTGAGGGCTGGCAGCGTGCCCGAGAGCAAGGAGGTGCAAATCCTTATGGAGAGTGGTCTGACATGCCTGTTAAAGCTGCCTGGGAAAGAGGTGTTGCAGAAGGCCTGTCTCAACAGAACCAATTCAGCTCAAACTCACACCAAGCTGAGTTTCTGCACTAGAGAGCAGTAACTGCTCCAGTTGGAAATCAGACTAAGCAAGGAAGTCATTTAGTTGGGGGTATGGGGCAAAAAACGCTTTGAGTCAGAGTGTGTGGGGAGAAGGGAGATGTTCCCAGGGGAAGCAGGGAGTGTTCATCCCTCTCACTTGTGCTTGCAGACTGGATGAGACCATTGAGGCCATCAGCTGTGGTGCACTGAGCGAGCCAGCCAGGAGTCCTGGGGCAGAGATGACACCAAACTCTGGGGTTTTGGTGAATCCTCGTCTCCTCCAGCCTGCTCCTTTGGTCAGTGGGGCTTCCGTGGTTTATTCCAGAGTAGTGACTGATTTTGGGAGAGTCAAGCTTGAGAATTGTCAATTCCAGCACGTTTGTAGAACCCCAAAAGATCACAGGATGGTTTGAGTTCAAAGGGACTTTAAAGACCATCTCATTCCATCCCCTGCCATGAGCAGGAATGCCTTTCACTAGACCAGGTGGCTCTGTCCAACCTGACCAAGAATACTTTCAGAGATGGGGTGACTTCTCTAGACATCCTGTTTCAGCATCTCACAACTCTCACAATAAAGAATTTCTCCCTAATATCCAACCTAACCCTGCCCCCTGCCAGTGGGAAGCTATTCCCCCTATTTCCCCTTGTTTGTCAGCCCTCTTTCCTCACCTGTGTTCCTCACTGGCCATCTCAGTTTGAGATAGAGAAGGTTTGACAATGCCCTGCTCCTGCTGGGTTGGTTTACTGGGGTTTTAGCATCCTGCCTCATTTTCAGGAACGCAGAAGAGTTTCTGAGAGTCAGCCTAAGGCCATGTCACCCTTTCAGCTCTATTTTGTGAAGCCTTTTCTGCCAGATTCCCATTTTCCAAAGGGCATAAGAGTAACGAAGGAAAACTTCAAATACGATTTGCACTTGATACACATTCCTCCTGGAGAGGTGCTAACCTTTTCCCTGTTTCTTTTGAACACTCTCAAGTGGGTGGATCAAACTGGTTTGCTCCCACAAAGGAAAACTGTTCATTCCACGGAGGCTGGAAGTGAGTCTGGCTTGGAGCGGAGCAGGCTGCGGATTCAGGACCGAGAGCTGCAGGAGATCTCGGATGAGGGTTGGTGCCTCAGCCTGCACCAGCCTTGGGCTTCCTTGCTCGTGAGAGGACTCAAAAGGTGAAGGTATCCCAAGCAGCTCTTGCTCCACAGGGGAGGTGGGAAGTTGTGTTTCTCAGAGGATCTCTGTTGCTGTAGGACATGAAATGAACGACACGCACACCGTCAGGTCCTCAGGGCACAAAGAGGGAAGTTTATTTTTCTCTTTCTGTTTCTATAGCTTTTGGACAATGACCACGGATTGGAGGATGAGGTTACCACCTCTCCAACCACACTGGTCAAACTAGAAGGCCATCAATTGTCCCTCCTCAAGAGAGGAATGATAAACAATCACTTTGTTTACATGAAAATCTGTGAGAAACTCCACTACAAGAATGCAAACATCAGAAGGTTGAAAAAGATCAGAGCAGCAGATCGTTGTGAACCCACTGGCTCTGTGCAATGAGTGATGCCTGTGATAGCTCCAGGTGTGGAAGCTGTGCTTCCTCTTTTTGGGTTGATGGGTAGAGTAGCTGGAGAATCTTTTCTTTTGTGATAGTACCTAACCTTTAAGGGACAAGTTTCTTCACAGTGGGTGAATGTGGAGAGAGGCTGAGATTACACTGCCATAGCTGGGGTGTTCCTGTGTGGAATTTGAAAAGCAAATAAGGTAGTCACTTGAAATATGTTCTTCTGGGCTTTTGTTCAGCATAAAGTGGCAACAGGCTTTGTTTAAAAGAAACCTAACCCTTGCCACTACCTTCTCCCTCTGGGCTGGGCATTGGGTTACAAAAAGAAGCTGCTACTGTTAATAATGAACAAAGAATCTTCTTTAGCCTTTTTTTCCCTTCACCACATTTCTCATTTTGGAGACTGAAGCTTTTTCACTTCTCGAGCTAAAGATGCTGTAAATCTTAATATGCCTGGATTCTTCATCCCCAGGTGTTCTGGAGATGCTCCATCCACTCTGGTACAGGTGCAGGATTCCAGGGTCTCCAGACAACTGTTCCATGCAGAGACCTAGTCCCTTGTTGCTCCCTTGATTGTTCTGTGTGACTTTGGGAGCTTGTAAGGGACTTCTGTGAGCCGATTGTCCTGCATATGTGTCCTGCTGGCCCTGCTGGGGATTGATGTCCTCTAAAGCCCTGAGGACATGCTCTGCTTTATTTGTGACATTATTTTTTGCCTGTCTCAGCTTTTCTTTGTTGTCCTGATGCTTTGCTTGAGTTGGGATAATCAGGGCAAAGCTTAGCAACAGGAATTGACTATGTTTGAATGAAAAACCTGTCCATGTGGGTGATTTCTGCTGAAGCTTTAGTTCTAATTTTCCTCTGTTCTTTAGGGTGGAGGGCAGGACCTGGTACACATCTCATCGAGGGAGGTTATGGATTGCATCTACTGCTAAAAGACCTTCCCCTCAGGAAATCTCTGAACTGGAGGCCACCTACAGAATCCTTCTCCAGGAAGGTAAACTCCTCTCCCTGGCTCTTGGAGTGATTTGGTACATTGAGCCACTTAATGGGCAATATCAGAAATCCCTCTCTGCTGTGCAGGGAAAGCTATACATAAAATTAAATTTCCCAGCCCTAGTCCTTCATGGGGAAGATCCTGACCTGGAAAAGGCACAAAGAAAGTGTTAAAATTGCTGTTTGTGTTCTTGTGCCTCAAAAAGTAGAGGAGAGGGAAGGGCACTTGGGGATTGCAAGACCCCATCTGTGTGTGGGAATATGGGCTCCCTGAAGAGATGTTTCTTTTGCTGCAGATGTGGAATTTCCAAGTGATTATCCCTCAGGATGCCTCCTGGGCTGTGTGGACGTGACTGATTGTTTATCACAAGAGCAATTTCAGGAGCAGGTGAGTACAGAAATGAACCTTTCCATGCTTGCATTAACCAGCGGGTTTTTAAAATAGAACCTGCCTGTGGAGAGGACATTGAGTGGAAATTTTAGATTGTGTTGAGAAGACACAAGTTATTGCAGGGATTTATGCAGCAGAGGACATGAAGGGGACTGGCAACTCAGGACAGCATGGAAACATGGAGAGCTCTGCTGCAGTGGTGGTGCTGTGCTATGGGACCCTGTCCCTGTCCTGTGGTGCCAGTGGCTGCTCTGCTGTAGGAGAGAGTGGCTTGGCCTGTGTGGAGGGATCATGTTCTGTAGCTGCTGGATCTGCCTGGTGCTTCTTTCAGGAGCTGGAGGTCACGGTGGCCTCTCTGGTGATGTCACACTGGCCTAGCCTGGTGCTCTGTTTGGGGCACTGAGTTACCTGGAGACAGAGCCATGGAAGGAGGTGAGCTCTTTCCCACCAGAGAGGATAGACAGAAGAGCCGCAGAACCACCTGTAGTGAAGCAAGGCTGGAATCAGAAGTCTTTTGAGAAATCTCAACCCATAAAAGTCCATGGGTGATGGTGATGTGTGTCCAGGTGTGCTGGGAGCATTGGCAGGTGGCCTTGGGTTGGGATGGTTATGGAAACCAGGAGAGGACTCTTTGTAACTGTTGCACCTGTGGTTAGAAAGGGAAGGAAGGGTGATCTGGGCACTTCAGGCCAATCAGCTTCACCTTGGTGTCTGGGAACCTCATAGAGAGATTGCTCTTGCAAGTCAGTTTTGGGCACATGGAGGAAGAGAACATTAGGAATAGCCAGTGTGGATTTACCTAAGAATAAACTCATGCTTGATTAACCTGACGACCTTCTTGGATCCAATAGATAGAGTGGAGAGTATCTATTAACCTCCTGTCCTGGAGTAGGCACGAATCCCAGAGGAGTCACAACTAGTGGAAGTATTATTCCTCTTTGCATTGGTTAAACCACTTCTGGAATACTTGGGTCATCATAAAATTCTTGATAAACTGGAGCAAATCCCATGGAGACCACAAAGGTGGTTAGGGGCTGGAGGTGAGGAGAGGCAGGAGACAGAGAGATCTTCTGCTTCCTGCAAGGAGATTATTGGGAGACAGAGCCAGGCTCTGTGCTGACATACATGGCAGGAGGGTCATAAATTGAAAGGGGTTTAATGTGGCTTAAGGAAACAAATTACTGTAAGGATGGCCAAGCAGTAGGGCAGGCATTGCCCAAGGGCTTGAACAGTCTTCATCTGGGAAGATTTTCAAGAGGACAAAGCTGTGGGCAGTCTCACCTGAATTCAGTGTTGGCCCTGCTTTCATTGCGAGGTTGGACTAGAGACCTTCTGAGACCTGAGTCTGATGCTGTGGCTGATTTCATGCCCAAAAGCTGGAGCAGGAGCTTTCCTTGGGATGTGTTTTATGGACTTACAAAACCTGCACTTAGCACCAACCACAACATGGTTGGTCCTGATCCCATTTCATCCCTGTTCATTCCACTGCCTCTTGTGCACATCAGGTTTGGTCTGGTGGGAATCAACAAACCATGTAGGGCTTGATGGTGGACCATGACCATCTTGTCATAGATGGTTTCCTTGGAATAGATGGGTTCCTTTGGAAGGAATCCACCAGGATGATCTTGCTTTGAAGAGCTGGAGAGGCAGCAGGAGTTGGGTCTGTTTTTCAGAAACCCTGTGTTTTTCCCAAACCCTGTAAGGTTTTTACCTGGAAGAGATGCCTGGAAAGACAGGGAGTGTATTTCTGGTGAGATTGTGTCTCTTAATCACAAGAGGAAGGCAGAGAAGTTAGACTATGAGCAGCAGAGGGAGCTTTGGGACTGGAATACCATGAACCCTACAGGAATATTTGGCTTTGTATGGGAACAAACCTTGGGAGAGAGAGAGGAAGGGGCACCAAGGCCTGTGTAGGGATTTTCTTTTATAGCATCCACTAATTTGCAGTTTGGGCTTCAGTGGAGATGCCTGACCATCTCCTGCTGCTTGTAACAGTGGTGGAAAAATAGATCTTGGTCTCTTACGAGTACTTTTCTGTTTGTCACAATCCCTGCTCTTCCTTTGTAGATGTGTTCTTCAGGCATTGGTAGAATGGCTGTGACAGCATCTCTGATCTGGGAATTGTGCTGTAGGTAACTAGCTTTAATCTTCCCGTGGAGGACTTTCACAACTACCCACATTCTCTGGAAATCCCTCCCAGTTTGTGGGCACTGCTTGGCCGCAGAGGCACTGGAGGCAGAGCAGTGTATTCAGGAGCACCATTATCCAACCTGTTAATGACAGATTTCTCTTTCTCCTCAATGCTGTGGCATTTCCCGGGCTGCATTTCTCTGGCTTTTTGCTGGTCCCGTATTGCAAACTACTTGTAAGTCCTAATTTCCTGTCTTTTTACAGTGATTTTGTCTGTTTTTCCCAGGATTCCTTTAAGCAGCAGTAATTTCCCTCACATGTGAGCTAAAATCCAGAGATGAGAGCCTTTCTGCTGTTGCTTTCTGAGGAAATGTCTGGGTTTTTGGGCTCTCAGGAGCAGCAAGTGCATCTAAAGGAAGCTGAGCTGAATTTAATTGCAGATGTCAGCAAGATGACAAAATATGCAGCGCCAGCTCAGAAATCTGAGTTGGGTCTTGCCAGGAGTAAGAAATTCCTGTTCCTCACGTGGGTGTTTCAGCCCAGGTTCATCAGCAGCATCAGCACTGTGATCCAGCCATTTCCCTGTGTGCAAAGATTCCTTGTATCTCAGGGAGAAAGGCAAAGAACATGATGCTTTTTCACCACTTAGGGCGTGCAGAAACATTGGGTATTTTCAAGGCATGTGTGAGCAGGCGAGGGGAGGTGATGCAGAGCAGAGACCTCTTGGGGGCTGAGCTCTCGTGGAGCTTTTCCAGGCGCTGTGCTTTGACTCACACCTCTCCTCCTCACCACCTCCCGTTTGAGGCTCCTGCATGTTCCAGAAGAAATCACTTCACAAGTGCAGGGCGAGCCTCGCTTGCAGGTTATACCAACCTCCCGAGGATGAAATAGTTCCTGGCTTGCTCATGGTGTTTTGATGGTGATCCAGTGTTTTTTTGGCAGCCACAGAAGCTTGGTTTGACTCTTGTGACTATTTGTTCCCATAGGCAAGGGAGACTCTTTCTGGTCTTAAGTCTGTTTTTCTTCATCCTGGGGGTGTTCAGCCTGGAGGTGAGAAGGCNCTTGAAGCAATCTGGGATAGTGGAGGGTGTCCCTACCTATAGCAGGGGTTTGAATGACATGAGCTTTAAGGTGCTTTCCAACTTAATCTAGTCTGTGATTCCATGGTTTTGTGGTCTGTCCCCACTGTAACTCTCCCATTACCTCTCAGCCCTTTCACTGCTGTCACCCACTCCCTGTTTAGCACTGTCTGCAGATTTAATTTCCCTGCTGTTTGCATCCTCTCTCGGGTTGCTAATGAAGATGTTGTGGCACCCCGCTGGTTATTTTTCTATCATTATCCTCATTTAAATTTTGGTTTTTTTACACTTGTGCTCAAAAAACCAAAATTAAGCGACGCTGCCCCAGCAGAGTCAGACCCATTCCCTGCCAGAGCTCTTGCATTATGACCAGGGAGGGGTTACTTATCTACATTTTTACTGCACATGTAAGCCTGGCCTTTCATCACCACTGAGGGGAGGGGGCAGTCCTACCTTCCTCTGCCCTACCTGCAGCATTTGAGGCCCAACTGACGTTGTTGAGATGGTTTGCAGATCCTGAGGATGTGTGGGAAGTGATAATGGAACAGGATCTGGAGTGCTGGAGCTGGCAGGGAGCAGAGGAAGGGTAGAGATGTCCTTGAGATTAGGATCAGTGGCACGTCAGGTACCCTAATCCCAGTTTTGTTGCCTATTGCATGAACTAGTTAAATCTGCTCCTCTGGGTCTCCTTCCCACGTGGAAAATAAAGCAATTCTTCCATTCAGAGGTTATTTACACCACATCTTACTGCTCAGAGCTGTGATATTTGACTTGAAGCTGCTCTGGCAGCAGAAGTTGTATTCAGGTAGGAGGGTCCAACCCAGGTGTCCAGCATCACTTGCTCTGTGTGCAGGGAACTGCAGCAGGAGCTGCTTCCTGAACTCAGCCCTGGTTGCCTGGTGCCTGGAGATCCCTCTGAAATCTCAGGATTTCCAGTTGAGCTTTGCACATCTCGCCCCTCCTCAGAGTACATTCTGGGCTCATTTCCTTCTCTTCCTGGCAGCAACCCAAAAATCCCTGCTCCAGACCAGAATGATTCCTTTGTTACACTTTTCAGCTAGAGGTGACCTGGAAACTTTTTTCCCCCTTGGAGATCCAAGCGTTCACTGCAGCTTTTCCTCGCTCCGGGGCTGACGTCACTGACACCTTGAGCAGAGCAAGGAGCTGCCCTTGTTTTCCTGCACGAGGTGTCAGTGACTTCAGCAGCTCCCACTTGGGATCTGTGGGATGGGGCAGGCAGGGCTTGGCACAGGACAAAAGCCAGCAGGGAAGTGTTTACATTGATGCCATTTCCATGTGCTCTGAAGTCCATGTTCATTTTGCTAATGACTTTGATGTGAGAGACTATTGAACTGGAAAAAAGAGTGTTTCCTGCTGCTGTTTTGGTGGTTGATAGGTGTGTTTGGCTTATTTTGAGTGCAGACACATGGCAATACCTGGATGGAGCTATTATACTAGGCTGAAATATTGCCTAATTATGTTTGATGGGAGTTAAGTGTTTATTTTTCATTTCTAGGTGATCACTTAGTGTCCTAAATCTACACAGGGGAACATGTAGAAGCTATTTTTGTGCCACGAGATTGCAACTATCATTTAAATAGGCTCCAGCTTTCCCACTCAGGAAATTTGGTTTTAAACTCTTGGCCTCCTCTTCCCTCCCTGGTGAAAAGAGCAACAAAAAAAATGAGGCTCAGGTGCCCAGTGTACAGAACTTGGTTTAGATTCTCAAATAGGAGTGAAGAAGGGTAGAGACTTTCTATATTTAGACTCCAGAAGGTGCCTGTTTAGATTATCTCCAAATAAAGGAACAATAGCCCTCTGGGAATATTTTCCTTAGGAGTTAATGGGAGGGAGAAACACAAACATAGACATTGATGTATACTTCTAAGAACAGTATAAATGCATAGAGACTTTTTATGAGGACCTGGTCCCTGAGGGAAAGGTTTCCTAGTGCAGGCTCCGAGTGAGACAAATGCCTGTTTGTGTATTGCTGTGGCTGTCCTGGCGCCTTCCTTGCCTCCACCACTGGGATATTTGCCTTCTCATTCCTGAGGCACCTCTCTCAGTGAAGGATTTTTAGCTAGGTCAGATATCCTTCCTTCTGGAGCAGTCTAGGTGGCTGTTAATGATTGCAACCCATGAAAGGTCTTTGAACTTTACAGGGCCCTGCATTCTCCTGAGCTGAATTTGTCTTTTCTGTGTAGTCAGATGCCAGATCCAGTGGTGTCAGGCATTAGGCTGGCTCATAGGGTGATGCATCTCTTTAATTCAGGTTCTCACCCCACAAAATCCCCTGATTTGTGGTTCTGGGAGCAGAGCAGGAATGCAGCTGGTTTGGATTAGAGACGGTAAGAGATGGGGGAGTTTTTCCATATGGGAAGTGCTTTGGTTTTCATCAGAGGCTGTTCTGAGGCTCCAGCTGCCTTGCATAAGCCAGCAGGTTTGCTCAGGCCACTGCTCAGGCTGTTAAGATGAAGGAGAGATTGTCACTTGATGATGATTAATTTAGGAATGCATTAGCATGCCAAAGAAATCGAATGATAGAGGCCTGCTTGCCCTCTCCTCTGGTTTCCTAGACCCAAGGGAGAAAGTGAAGCCAAGGCTGAAGCATATGACTTAATTAATGATGACTGTGGACTTTGCCTCTGCTACCATTTCAGCAAACTACTCATGAGCTGGCAGGGCCTCTTCCCTATCTCAGATAGGGTCACTGATACTTGCTGCCTTCTCAGTGTTTGGGTTTTATTTAATCCTGAAACTGAGGGTTAGATAAAACTGACCTGGAGCCCCAGGTCAGGTGTCCCACTGCCTTCCCATCCAGGTTGAGCTGTGACCACCCTTTCCCTTTCCTCAAATGATGTGTCAGTTGCAAAATACAACCCCCACAGTACATGTAGAGAGTGCCCAAGGACTCTGCTTGCTCAAGCTTTTGTTGATGTGTCATTGATTTCCTAACCCTGAACAGACCGGTCGCTCCAATGTGTTTCCTGGTCCTGTGAGAGATCCCATCCCATCTGAGGGGTTGAATCAATCCTGGGAGCAGGTGCCAGCATCACACCTCCTTGGGGAGCAGCAGCAAGGGGCAGCATGGAGAGAGGCAGCTGCCCAAGTGAACCAGGGCAGGGACACAGCTGTGCAGGGCTGTGCTCCCAATGTTTGGGTTTTCTGGCTTGCTTGTGTGTCCTACCCTTGTGCTTCTCAGCTCTGAGTATGAAAGGACTTTGTGAAGCTGCTTGAAGTCTGACTGTATCTAGCCAGGTGCAGCTCCTGGTTCCCCTCATCTCCTCCTCCCCATCGCTTTTCCCTTCTCCTTGCTGAGTCTGTCCAGTGGTGTGGGTGATGGGGCTGCATTGGAGCTGAGCTTAGCCCTGCCCCTGCTGTCCCTTGGCACAGGGGGATGAAAACAGCCCTTTCAGCCTAGTGCCTTCCCAAATATTATTCCAAGTCCACCCAGTTTCTCCTGAACTAGTCAGGCACTCTATAAACATCTCCAGCCTTTCCAGGGTTTACCAGGGCTGGGTGTTGTCCTGGGCTGGGGTGTGAGCCGCAGGAGGGTGTTGGTGGCTGTAGGTTCAGGGAGAGCTGGGGTATGCAGTGGCTGTTGCTGGCACTGCTGGGTCCTCTGGGTCTCCCCCAGACTGGAGCCCTGGCAGACTGCCTGGAGTGCACCAGCACAAGTTTGAATTTTAAATCTGCATTTCAAAGTCCTGTTATTACTTACTATGCTATAATTGCTTCCCCTGCCATTCAAATCAAAGTACAGCCTGTAGTGCAGAAACACCTCGGTGGGAGCCGGGCTCTGGGCTGGAGGCGGGGAACACCCACTGGAGGGATCCGCCCGGCCAGCGAAGGAACCCGCCGTGATCCCAGCCTGCTGTGCCCGGATCTGGTTGCATACCAGCCAGGCTTGCGAGGGGCAGAGCAGCCGAGGGCTGCCAGGCATTGTGGTGGGAAGAAGGGGAAAAGGAAGGCGGGCTCGCAAAATTCCTTGTGCATCCTGGTGCAGGGAGCGTGTGCCAGCACATGAGCTGCCAGCAGCAGCTGTAAGCGCTCAGGAACAGCAGGGAGGATGTTGACTGCAACAATGCATCAAGGCTGCGGTTTGTAGCCTCAATAGTCAGGCAGTTAACTTTTTTTCTCTTTTTTTTTAACAAAGACATTTTGATTGCCAAATCCATAACCATTAGCAGCTGTGGTTTCGAGCTGTTCCTTCCTCACACGTTGCAGTCTAGACCTGACAGGCTTTCAAACAAAAGTTTGGCTTGATGGCTTTTGTTTGGATTTCTTTGTGATCCTACTTTTTTCCCTTCTTTTCGTGTTCTGTTGATTTGAATTGAACATTGTCGCGTATCCCTTTGCTAATACAGCCTCTGTGGAGCAGCTCTGCTGCATCTCTGAGCTTTCCCATGGCCAAGGACAGCTTGTAGTGTTCTTTTGAGTGGATGTTCTGGGTGTTTCTGCTTCAAGCTAGAAAATTTGGCATTTCTAGAAACTTGAATCTGCTTTAGGGTTTCTGTTTAGGAAAATGTTATATTTCATATGGGCCAAAGGCTGGTTGGCCTTAAAAGATGGTGCTTGAGAAGGTTCTTAGAATTGGAGGTGTGATGCAAGACTGTCATGAGGGTGATCAAAACTCAGAGTGAAGTGCTTGGTGCTCTGCAAGCACTTTTTGGGACTGGAGGGCTGAATCAGGAGGTGACACAGCAGTGGTAATCCTGGATCTGCTGTTTGCAATTGGGTGTCACCTTTGGGTGAATGTGGCCTGGAGCACTCAGGGTGTAGGCTGTGTTGGGAAAATTGCCTGGATGATTCCCCAAAGGGAATGTCCTTGTAAAGACACGAGGGAGACCACTGCTGTCAGAACAACAGACAGGGAGCTGATGCTCCTAAACCACTCTCCTTGGAAAAGTGACAGGCCAAATGTGGCTTGGGTACAGTGGCACCCACATCCAATTAAGCATTATCTCTCATATTTGATGGCTTCATCTCTCCTGAATTCATGTGTTCGTGGTGCAGGCATTGCTGCAAGTTCCCTTATTTGAGTGCAGCACCCCCATCACTCCCAAAAAGCTGCCCATTTTCTTTTCCTTCTTGCAAACCACTGAAGAAACATTTTCTAGCTGGTTGGTGAGCAATTTCCCTCCAGAGAGGAGGAGAAAATGGCTGGTTAGTAGTTAATTACCTATTACGTGTCTCTGACAGCGATGAAGCTTATGAGGCATGAAAGAAGAGCGGATCTGCCTCTCCCACAAATCACCAAGAAAACAGGGTGAAGGAAGTTGGGCTCCCAGGGGATCCCTTGCATCCCACTCCTCTTTTTGCACGTGGCCAAGGAGTGTCTCCAACACCCAGGAAGAGCCCAGCGTGTGTTTCTGCCTGCTGGGGGGAGCTGATTTATTGCCACTGCTAGATCCAGCAGCCCTGCTCTTTCAGAGGAGATGCTGCCTCCACCAGGATGATTTTTTTCTCCTTTGAATGCATTTTATGGTGAACTCTCTTGCCAGCACATGGGGTCTGCTTGCTTTTATTCTTTCCAGACAGTGTTGCTTTCCAGTGCTGCCTCTTTTATTCCAAAGCTCTTGGAGAGCAGCAGGGAAATGAAGGCTGGAGCGGGTGTCCTGGCCCGGCGCTGCCTGGCAGAGTGAGCCGTGTTTTCCCTGTTGTTCACTGAGGAGCCATGCCAGGAAAATGATTCACCCCTTTCCATCATGAACCTTACAGAGCATCTCAAGCACCTCCTTGCTGCTGGTGCCCCCGGCAGCTGTAAGATGGAGAGAGTGGCAGTGACCAGGGGAAGGACCACAGGTTCCAGCGTGCAATTCTCCGTCACGCTCCGGCTAACCGGGATGTGCGCTCCGTGGCAAGGAAAGCAGAGGAGAGCTCAGGCTGCATTGCAGGGCTCCATAGGCTGGCTGTGTGTGAAACCGGGGCTATTCCCACCCCTTTGTGTCCTGAGGCCTTAATGAGAGAGCAGGAATGCTCCTGGAGGGTTACTAAAGAAGCTGCCGGGAGCACTCGGGCTTTGTGCTGTGCAGAGCTGCTGCTCCATGCACGCGGTGCCTTTGTTCCTGCCTCGGATGCACCGGAGCAGAGCTCATCTTGTTAGAGATGGTTTGGCTTCCCCCCAGGACATTTTCCCTCTGCTCTTTCTGTTCCCCTGCCTTCGGGTCACGGCAGTTGGGTTCAAGCCGGTGCAGCTTATTGGGGAGGGGTGCAGCAATAGAGGGGGTTTTGATGGCCCTTCTCTGTGTTTTTTTTTCTCCTGTGGAAATGGAATCAAAATGAGCAAAGGGTCCCAAATGCTGCATTGGTACCAGTGAAGCTGGGTGAGCCTGCATGGCCCCAGCATCCGGCTGCAGGCTTTACCTAAATCAGGAAAAAAAAAAAATGTAACAGATTGGTGTGGGGGGAAAATATAGCAGGAATTTTTTTTTCTCAGATGTCAGAGAAGGTGGGTTTGTGTCTCTGCTGGCTCCGAGCTGGCTCGTCCCCTCCTTTGCTCTTTTGCTGTGGGCTGTGGAGCGGGAGGCTGGCAGCCCTGCTGCTATTCCTGGTGGTGACAAGCTGGTGATGGGAGATGAGGGATGATGAAAACAAAGTGTAGGGAACATTCATTAGCAATTATCCCTGCTTGCAGCTTGAGCTGGGTGACTGTTGGGGACATCTGATAGCCACTTAATACACGTTCAAAGTGCTGGCTCTGGCATGAGGGTGAGTCTGGTGGCCAGTTTTTGGAGGAGCCTAGTGCTCAGCTCCCTTTTCCAGCTTCATTTAACCTCGAGATTTTCCTGCGGGTGTTAAGCTGCCTTGAGATCTGCTTTTCTCTTCCCTCCCACCTAATCTCCTCACAGCTGGGATCTCCCAGACCTGTTAGCAGCTAACTGAAGCCCAGCTGGAGAGGTGGGACGAGCAGGGGGGGCAGTGGTTGTGTGGAGGCCGTGTGTAGAGCGTGTCTGTGGGGTGTTGGTGTGAAGCAGTGGGAGGAGCAGCTCTTGGTGAGCCACATCGGCTTTTTGCAGCCCACAGAGCCCACTGGCCTCCCACCTGCCTTGTTGCCAGCCGACTGCAAGGTGGCAAAAGGTCTGAAAGGAGGCTGAATCATATTTTTCACACTGTAGTTGCATTGCATAACCCCTCTCTTTGGAGCTTTCCTGGTCATATGCAGGACTGGAGAAGGGTAGGTTTGCTCCTTCTTTAGGAACAATCTGGCCTCTGGACTGTGTTTGTTGTAGCCACCTTCTAAATGCCAAGTTCCTTCCAGGTAGAGGCAGTGTAAAGACTGAAGTACCAGCACCTGTCCTATTAACACCCCCAATATAAGAAAGGTGAGTGCTGTTGAATTTAGGCAGGGACATCCCCCATCAGACTCCTGGCTGGGTTTGATGCTTGGTCTCTGGAAGAGAGGGGAGCATAGTTTCCTTCTGAATTGACCTTTTATTTGAAAAACTGCTGTTTTTCTGAGATTGTCTTTACTGGGGATTACAGAATCCCAGACTGGTTGGTGTTGGGAGCAACCTTAAAGTTCATCTTATTTCATCCCCTGCCATGGGGTGAAACACGCCTTCCACTAGTCCAGGCTGCTCCAAGCCCTGTCCAAACTGAACAATTTGACAGGGTATGCTCTGTCCTCTCCCTCTGCCACACCACCTCTGGGGTTTGGGCCTTTATTCCAAGCTCAGGTTTACTGAAGTGATGATGGGCTGCCTGTGGGGTGGAGTAGTTGGGAAGAAATTTTTTCTCCATCTCCAAAACTTCCTGCATTGCAGAGAGTAGAGTGACTAGACTGTCCTTTCACAGCAGAAACAGTGAGAAATTAGGTTTTGGTACTCAAATTTGGGGAGACTGGGACAATGCATACCTGTTTGGTGTCTTGGTGGCAGCATCTCCACTCAGAGTCGAGCTTCCTAAATTTCTGTGGGATGAATGAACGGAATGCAGTCATGGAAGGGACTGGGGGAAGAAGGGAGCTGTGCTCTTGGCTTGACTCAGCATTTAGCAGGAACTCAGCCTCATCTTTCTCACCTGGGAGCATCCTGACTCTAGGCAGAGGAAAGGGTTATGGCTTTTTCTTGGCTCCAGCCCACAGGAGTATTCTGGATTTTTCTTCACCATGATGAGGTAAGAGGTTTCTGGGGCTTCCCAATAGGAAGCCTTAAATGTAGCAGATGAGGGGCTCCTTCCCTGCCTCCTGGGAGTGAGATGCCAGAGGAATGACCAAAGCTTTTTAAAATAAAGGATACAGAGGGATTTGGCTCACAGACAGAAATGCATCCTGAGAGCAAAGATGAAAGGCCGTGGTGTGGAAGCAGGAATTCAAGTTACAATTGTGGCCTCCACCTTGTCCTTGAGATCGGATTGAGGGGGAACTGTTGGAGCTGAAGGCTTGATCCTGGTTTTGAATGAATGCTGTCAGTGGAGAAACCAACCGGCTATTGCTTTCACTGCTGATGCCTGTTTGGCAGATGTTCCTGGGATGGGGCTGTAAAAGGTGTGAGGAGGACATGGTGGTGTCCAGGTCCACCTGGAAGATGGTGGCCGAGGGGATTTGGGAAGCAGCAGCTGTATTCCAGGAGCAGGACCTCTGCAACACACCCCACCTGGCTGAACAAGCTGTGGGCTGAAGCAGTGTAGTGGAGCAGGAAAGGATCACCCCTGCAGCCAGGTTTGGGTAGCCTTTGGTCCTCCAGCCTTGGAGGACCTTGGTCCTTTGGCTTGTCCTCAGGTCCTCCAGCCACGGAGGTGCCACCAGTGATGCCAAGAGCGACAAAGCAGTGCCAGCATTTCACACTCTCCAGGCGTTGGCCGGGGATATGCACATTGGCTCTTCCTAACCTTCCAAGATCCTCCTTCCCTGCAGATGGGAAATGAAAATCCTTGGCATGGGCATGGAGCAGTGGAAGCAAGTCAAGTAAGGTGACTCAGCTAAAAAAGAAGAGAGAGGAAGAAACCTGTCCAAGCTTGGGTGGGTGCAGCAGGGCATCGGCGCATGATGCGGATCAGTGCGGTTTCTCCTCCCCGGCACGGAGCTGCATGGAGCAGCTGACTGCTTGTACCTCTCTCTTACTCAGTGCACAGCACTTACATGCTGTTGTAAAATGAGAGGGCTTGGAAACGCTTCCCCTGGTTGATCCAATCCCAGCGTTGGGCTTCTGTAAATCTCCCTGAATTGCTGGCAATGCTGCCAAACCCTGCTGCAGTGTGGGGAGAGCGGGTTGCTCCCTGCTTCCCTCGCCGTGCCCAGCTGTTCCAGGGCAAATCCAAAAACTCATTTTGGCAGGTCGGTGAGAGCTTTTCAAACACTCGGCCTAGGAGTCATTTGTTAGTAACAAATGGGGGATTTGCCAGGACACGCAGCTCCATCTGGTCTGGCATCCTGTCCCCTCCAGCAGCCTTGATGGATCTACTCGAGGAAGGCAGGGGAGCAGGAAGAAAAAGAAGGCAGTTTTCCCATGGAAGGAAAACCACTTCCGCAGTCTGTTTGAGCAGGGTTTCCTGGGCTGGAGCATCCTCGTGGCATGCACTGGCCTCAGTGCCTGTCAGCACCAGCTCTGCAGCTCAGGGACAATCTGAGGTGAGAGCTGAGATATCCATTTTTTATGAGTGTTTTGCATTTCACCTCTGAATGCCAGGGAGGCTGAGCTGCAGTCAGCCAGGATCTTGGTGTGCTTCCTGCATGGAGTGGGTTTTTTTCTCCTTTTCCCCCACATGGTTAATGAGAGAAAATATTTTAGAGGTCTTTTTCCAACCTAAATGCTTCTATGATTCTATAATCTGTTTATTCTCTTCCTATAAAATTCCCCCATGTCTTCAGTGTGGTAAAATCCCTCCATTAACTCTGTGAAAGGAGCCAGCCCTGAGCTGGCCTCTTTGAGCCATCACCTTGGTATGTAGCAGGTGTGTTGCTCACCCTTTATATGCCAGTGAATATCAAGGAATGCGTGTCCCACAGCAGGACAGTGCACACTCTCCAAATCTCAAATCCTTGTGTTTGGGATTGAGCTTTGTAGGGAACATTTGGGGATGTACCTGTAGCTGGGACAGCTGGTGGTGCCCACCCTTCTGGTGGTCATTTCAGGCTGGGTTTGGCAGGTTGTTTTGGTTGGGGTGCTGGTGTGCTGTCCATGACCAGTTAGGGATTAGTGGAAATACTCACATTTCTGGTCATCTGAATCTGGGGATGCATCAGGCTGAAAATCTGTCCCTTGCTTGTCCCAGTGAACAGGTGGGCTGGTGATGGTAGGGCCCCGGCCACCTCCCTCTCAACATCTCAGGGTTCTGTTCAGCCTAAATCAAGTGTGAAACCACAGGTCGATGCTCAAGGGGGCTGAAAGTGGTTTGGGAACACCCAGGGTGAGCAGATCCAAGGAGGCAGCAAGCTACAGCAGGGGCACAGTGGGAAGAGCCTGAGAAAGGGGCTTGCAGAATATAACCCAAACCTGGAATTGTTTGGGGTTTTTTCATTAGAAGTTCTTGAAGTGGTTTGGTCTGAGCTGCTACAGCCTCCATATAACCGATGTCTTGGCTAAGATCCCTCTGTTCTTGCCCACTGAGCTCTTTCTGTGCCCATGCAGCTGTCCTGACTCTGCTCTCTGTGTCTCTCTGTGTTTCACAGTATCCGCACCTGAGCCAGGAGTCCGAGTCTCCATTTGTCTTTATCTGCACTAATCCCCAGGAGATGGTTCTGAAGTTTCCCATCAAAGGAAAACACAAAATCTGTAAGTAGTAAAGTTTCCCCAGCCCTCAGAGCTGGCTCCCCTCGCCACCCCAGCTTGCCGTTGCCAGATGAGTTCCCAACCTTTGCCGTCTGCTCTTTGATCTGGAGGTGTTTGTTTAATGGCTTGAATACATCTGTAATATTTTTTTTGTCTTCAGTTCCCCTTTCCCCAGATGTTGCTTCCTTCCAAATACATGCTTCTTCCTGCCTCTGCAAACACTCGGGGAGTCAAAGAGCAGTCGTGTCAGTGGCTGATCTGCTGCTGGTGTTAGCCTGGGTCAGGATAGGAGTCGGTGCAGCAATGCCCAGGCAGATCCAGGCAACCTCCGTGTCCTGTAGTTCCAAATCACACTCTTACCCCTGAGGACAGTGAGGTCTTGAAAAGCAAGAGCTGCAGGGCCAGATGGATGTTCCCCATCTGCAGGCCGGTGGGCTGGGATGTCCTGGCAGAGCGCGCGGGGAAGCGCCGCAGCATCTGTCCGCGCTCCGCTTGCCAGCGTCGTTAGTCCCTTTTACGAGCCACCAGCCCCTCCGCAGGCTGCCAGTTATTCCTGCCCGCTGCTATAAAAAGGATGGAGGAGGGATGCGGCAGCTGGGGAGCCCGCAGTCAGCTCCGTCCTTATTAGCAGCCTCCCCTCTACACAGCCCGGGGAAGGCACCACACGTGCTTGCAGGGGATGTGAAAAATTAATTTGACGGGCTAAAAGCAGCAGAGGCAGGAAGAGTCTTGGCTGTTTATTCAGCAGAGCTGACAACTGGGTGATCTCCCTCTTTTCCGCATGGATCCTTGGGCTAGTACCTGGGGCTCAGGAGTGTTGGGATTTCTCAGGACTGGTTAATAAGGGCGTTTTGAAGCACAGCAGAGGGTTATTTTTGATGACTTTGAGGGTTTTTTTCCCCTCTCTGCTCAGGGAAGCACCTTTCTCCAACAGCTGGGTGTTGAGATGTCCTGCAAAACCATTTGATTTCTTCCTTACCTTTTTGAACAGCAGCTGGGAGGTGCATTCAGCCAACGGAGACCATTGCTTTGGAGACCTGCAAGTGCTTGAATCTTGCTTGTCGTCCACCCCCTAGATGGGTTATTCTGAGTGCCAGTGAGCAGGCAGGAGCTATTTAGGATGCAAATCTTGGCTGTGGGGGAACAGCCTTGTGGCCCTTGTGTGCTGGTGCAGCCACTACATCCTTTTATTCCCTTGTTTTAACCTCTCCTTTGCTCTCACCAGGCTCTCATGCTCCTTCACTCCCACCTCTGCCGCTGTCTGGCCATGGGTGGGAGAGGGTGAAGCTGCTATGCGGCTCCTGTGCGTCTGCCTCGCCGGGTGCAGGTGCTGCCAGTCCCCTCCCCATCTGTCACATCATCTCCTTTGTGTTGTGACACTTTCCTGCTTGGAGAAGGATCAGTCTAACAGCCTGGAAGGAAGCCGGCTGTGCTGGCGGCTGCCTGTGCTCCCACTCCCACTGCTGGCCCTGCCTTCCCTGCCCTCCATCCCAATAGGAGCTGTCACAGAGGCGGTGGAGGGGGGCTGTGGAGCTGCACATTCACCTCCCGGAAGGGACATGGTCCGTCTGGGTGATATTTATGACAGCCTAGTGAAGGAGCAGGGAAGCCTTTGACCTTTCATCAGCGCAAGGCGTTGTTTTAATAGAAGCTGGCATTGCATCCCAGGCAGTCAGAAGCTTAATTCTCCCAGCTGGAAGCAGAGCAGAGGGAAGGTGCCAGCTCACATCCCCACCTGGGCTTGCTGGCTGCCCTGGTCTCCTTGAAACCTGGCTCAAACCGTGACAAAATGCCAGTTTGTCCTGTTGGGAAGCCAAGCCAGAGCAGTTTTCTTTGCCAGATAACAGCATGGACCTCGCCACGGTGACATCCGGATGCTTCTCTGTTGCAAACTGCTTGTTTCCAGGAGCCTGGGGATGGGAAAAACATGGCTAACATGGCTCAATTTTTGCTGCCAGGGTCATTGTTTTTGTGGAAGGAATGGGCACAGTGTTGCATCTGGAAACACAGCTCTCCCCAGATACATCCCCATGTAGTTTTAGCACATGAGGACAAAGCTTGTTGGCCTTTCTCATCAGAGATTTCCTTGAATCCAGGCAAAGCTACCCTGAAGCATCACTTAGAAATCTCCCTCCAACAGCCAGTGGCCCAAAGAGTGCAGAGCAGAGGACATGGTGTGAGATGAGAGGCCTTGAATCATTGAGCAGGAAGAGCAAGGGACCCTGAGGCTTTGCCTTATTTTTAGCCTTTTCTTAAAGGTTACCTGTGTGGTGTGTGGTGTTTGCCAGCTGGAAGAGCAGAGGACCCTCCCAATGTTTTTGGGGTCCAGGAGAAGCAGGCAGGCACATGAAATATAACAGCCCTGGTGACAGTAGGTGGTGTTGGGGGACCAGAACATGGAAAGAATGTGAACTTGCTGCCTTTCTCCTGCCAAAACCACCTCTGCTGTGGGAACAGGGTGGTCTGATACACTGCTTCTGGATGGGCTGGCTCAGCCTGCTTGGGTGCCAATGGATGCCACTGGAAACAGCAATTGCAAGGATGGGTCTTCTTCCTCATCCTTAGGTGGTGGGGGACAAGTCTTCTCTGGGGTGGCCAAGGGGATGGAGGATCTCCAGAACATCTTCCAAGATGTGAAGGACAAAGAGAGGCAGTGTTTTCTCCAGGTCCCACTGGAGCTGCTGGCTGAGGTTTTCCCTGGTGGCAACGGTAGCAGATGGCCTTGGAGACCACCAGCCTGGCACGTGGCAAACGTGCAGCAGGTGTCCCCATCACACTGGGTGCCCATTGCACCATCATCCCAAGCTGAGGGTTTGTTGTCCCCAGTCCTGCCTTTCTCTGCACCGTGGTGAAACACGTCCCTGGCACGGTGCTCGACAGTCCCGCATCTCCTCCGAGCATATCAGTGTGCATCCTGCGGGCAGGCGCAGGGATCAGTTTCCCCCCTGGTAGTGGCAGGCGAGTGCTGGATGTTAATTTACTCTTCTCCTCGCTGAATTTCCCCCTCTCTGGCGTCTCTTGGCCGCGTCGGACACGCTTGCCCCTGGCTCCCCGGTGTCGCGCCTGCGGAGCGAGGCCGCGGCGGCTGGAAACGCCTGGCTCCTCAAGCAGGATAATTGGATGTGACAGGAACACACTAACTAGGAGACCTCGCTGCCTCCAGCTCATTTGCATTGCAAATAGCATTTAAAAATAAAGAGTGATGAGGGTTTGTTGTGTTTTCCTTTTTTCTTTAATCCCCTCTTTACAGGGAAGCTGGATGCAAAGATCCACCAGGGAGCAAAGAAGGGGTTAATGAAGCAGAAAGCCGTGGGATGTGTGCCGGGGAGCAGCACTGGTTCCCATGAAACACCCAACTGCCTCTGAAGGATGCCAGGATGGTCTTCAGCTCTGGAAAGCAGGTGCAAGATGGATCCCTGGTCCTAGATTGTTTCTAGGTATTGCTTTATCTCTTGTACTCCAAAAGTATTAAAAGTGACATGTTTTCACCAAGACTTGGCCCAACAGCCCTGTGCTTCCCAGGAGGTCCCGTGCTACAGACAAGGGTGGGTGGGAGATGGATCTTGACAGGATGAGGTTCAGCAATCACTGGCAGCCCCAGGAGCAGCGGGTCCCAGAATGGGTATGGGGAACTCTCTGGCAGCAGGCAACCCAGCTCCATCCTGGCTTTGGCAGGATCTCCCTCTCCAAAAACTGTCTTGAGGTGTTTTTGGCTTTATGGGGTCAGACACATGGAGGAGAAGGGTGAGAAGCTGAGGGGATGATGGGGGATGGCTTCCAACAGCCAGAGAGCCTGGGCTCTGCCAAGTGGGGATGGGAGGTTTGGGGTTAGAGGTGGGCTCTGTGCCTGCTCTTCCAGCCCTCTGGAATCACTGCTCAGTGCCCAACCTTACATCCTTCCACTGATCTATACCAAAGCAGCAGCCACCCCCAAGACCTGGCCCCCAGCAGCTGTGTGTCGAACACCTTTGGAATAAGCTGAATTTTGCCTTTTTGTCTACTCCTTCACACTGAACCACTCCCCACATTACCATGTCCATGCTTATCATTCACTGGTGTGTGCTGGGCTGTGATCCCATTGTGCTGCGGTGCTCCAGGCTCTGCCTTGCCATGGTCTAAGAGCTCCTCCTCATTACCCTGAGCCCACCCTGCGCTTGGGGGGACAGAGTGACCCCCCCCAGCACTCCCAGCATCCCTTCTCCTCCTCTTCCCCAGGAATGTGGTGGGAACTGCCAGCTTGACTGCTTGGCACAGTCCCTGGGTGTAGGTTGTCCAAGCCCTCTGCCCCATGGGAGAGGAGGAGGGTGCAGAGCCTTCATGCTGCAGCACTGGAAATCGTCCCATGCCATTTGCCCTGGGAGTTGTCTTCTGGCTCCATTTGCTGCCTGTGGGATCTCTGATGTGCTGGAAATGATGGGGCTGGATCCAGCACCCACCCACGTTATTCCACAGTGGGAAAATCCTCGCGGGTGTTTCAGCTCTGAGCTACCTGCGATTGGCACAGAGTTTATGGTGTGGGAGCTGCTGTTCAGTGTGGCCAAGGGTGATTCTCCTGCTTCCTTCCTCTTCTGGCTGCATCCCCCCATCCACTCTGTCCCTTGTGTCCCATCACTATGGTCCAGTCAGCTGTGCTGGGGATTCCCAAAGATTTCCCTGCACTCTCCTTGCATGGAGACCTTACTGTCTTGGTGGATGTCCCTCGAGAGTGATGGAGAATATCTACGGTGCCAATAGGAGCAGAGCTGGAGGGGGGCTTGAGGAGTCATCCTGGGGTCCTGGTGCCTTGGGAAGAAGGAGGCAGGAGAGGCCTTCCTTGTGGGCTGTGTGGGAGAGGTGGGACGCAGAGGATTGGAAGTCAGCGCTCAGGAAGGAGGTGCCAGGTTGGCTTCAGGTGGTGCAGCTCCTGCTCCTGTCCCAGGAGTACAGCACCATCAGACAAGACCATGACAGAGTGGCATCTTGCACCAACTCTGTGATCCCACAAAATCGCACCTTTCCATCATACCTAGTGCCTGTTAAAATCCCCATCCCATGCCTGAGCCAGGCTTTAATATGAGTTGGGGATTTGGCTCTGTATTAAACCAGATCCATCTTCTGCACCCACCTCTGAGAGTGGCTGCAGCCTTGTCACCTCCCTGTCATTTGTCACTCACAGCTCACGTCTACCTGGTGCCTGCAGGTTTCATCCATAAAGGTTTCACGTCCACCATCGTCTGTAGGATTCTGTGGGGTCTCTGACAGCCACAGGCAGGCTGGATCGCAGGCCCTGCTCGTGGTTGTGATAAAACATGCTATTGGAGTGATGCCGAGATCATTCCCAATGGAACTGCCTTGCCTGGCAGGGGTTTTATTAATACAGGATCCCTCCTGTATTAGTGGCATCAAAATTTTACCCGGAAAGATGCATTGACTCATCCCTGCGTTCCTGTGTTCATCCTGCGTTCCTGTCTGATGCTGGTTTTTCTACCCTTGGAAGCACCATTCCTGGTCTGAGGTTTGCTGAGGTTTGCTGAACGTCAACACCAAATGCCCATAAAACCTTTTACCCAATCCTTGAAAATACTTCAGTGAAAATTGGCACAGTTTTATTAATACAGGTTATCTTGGAGCTTGCCAGCATTGGCTCTTTGCTATGGGAGAACAGTTTCTCTTCATCAGGATGAGGCAGGATTTCTCCTCTTTCTCTCTTTTGGGCTCTAAGAGAATTCTCTTCTCATCCCACTTTTCCCATTGCTTTAAACATCTTCTGGCTCCCTCCCACCTGCCCCAGCCCCAAAAGCTGGTAAGACACCCAAACCTCTGGCCTTCTCGGCATCACCTCCTTTGCCAGAGATTTGGGTCTTGTGTTTTCCTTATTTGGGGCAAAAAGCATCAGAAGAAATTGGCATCTCCATTGGTGCTCTCCTGAAACCACACTGGATGGTGGCACACTCAAGGAATGGTGGCACCTCTTTGGGCTGGAATACTTAAAGCAGACCCTGGCTGTGTGGATGGACTTGGTGCTCCCTTCTCCATCTGCAGGACCTGCAGATTTGTGCATGTTCCTGCTCTATGCTCAGCGCTGACAGATGCCAGCTGGGATTCTGTATCCCATCTCCCATTGGCACAGCTTGCTGCGCTGGTTCACCTGTCTGGTTTTGGGGTGTCATGGAGACAGGACTGGGACATCCCCACTGAGGTGAACCAAAATTCATCATCACTGAACAGTGGGGCTGATGCTGAGGCTTTGGGAAGAGGAGCAGAGATTTTTGATTGTCCAGGGGCCAGAGTTGAGATAAGCTGGAATTTCCTCCCTGGTCAGCAGGGCCAGTGCTGAGGCTTTGGGTGGGAAGTAGTGAGTTTAGGGGACATGTCACCTCCAGAGCATGAGAACGGCTGGGGACCCAGGTGCTCTTTCCACCCAGAAGAGTTTTTGGAAAGGAAAAATAGCAGCGTGGGGCACGATGTGGTGGATTTTGAGGTAGGTGTGCCCCGGGGTGGCGATGACTCCCGTCTCCTGCCTTTCTGTGCTGGCTCAGGGAGCTCAAAGCGTGGCCTTGGGGGGACCGTGCCGGGCTGAGATCTCACAAGACACCGCTCAGAGCATGAAACACCCCCAGAAGATTACCCCCGCCATTTCCCAGGAGACACTACGGCGGCTCCAGTTCCTAAGGCAGGCTCCGCTCCGGGCTTTGTCTGTCTCCGGCTCCCCATCCTTCAGGCGGGGTATCCGCTCCGTGTTTTTCCGCCGTCCGGGGACGCCGCTCCACGTTCCGCCCTCCGCGTTTTGCGCCGCGTCC
>VXBB01001401.1:489585-576381 GCA_013399915.1 Illadopsis cleaveri
AGGCAGGGGTCACCCTCTTGACCCCCGTCTCTGTGCAGGGAGGGTTTGGGGGGCACAGGAGCAGAGGGACAGCGCGAGCGGAGGTTCCCTGGACCCCAGCTCTTTTGTAGTGCCGGTAGGGGGTTCTCGGCACAAATCCCGGAAGATTAAATATTCCCCAATGCATTTAGCGAGTCCCTGTGAGTTTGGGGCGGGTCAGACCCCGGGAGCGGAGCCCCTCCGGGCATCACCCCCGGGGCCGGGCCGTGTGCTGGCGGCTGGGTGCCGCAGGACGAGCCGCCCTCCTTCAAGTCCTTCGAGCCCCCGTTGCCTAGCGGGGCCGATCTGGAGGTGACCCCGCCGGTGACAACGTGGCCGGGTGTCCCGCGAGGGCTGGGGCGGCCGGCGGGGCAAGCGCTCCTGCCGTGCGCTCTCCCGCCCGTTGTGTACACGGGGAAGGTCACAGGTTCAGGTCTGGTCTGCGAGACTTGGCTCCCCTCCATCTCCCAGCAGCCTTCCTTTTGCCTTTCCTTTCCTTTCCCCCCCTTTCTGGGAAGGCCCTTTCCCTTTGGAGGAGGCGTTAGACACTCATTATCCAAAGTGTGCACCGAAGAGCCCCATGGGCTCTTTCCCCCTCCTCCGGAATATCCAAGGATGCCGGTGTTGGGGCTGGCTTTTGGGCTCCATCGTGTGCAGGCAGTTCCTCGCCTGGACATCCTCAGGAAAACCTATTTCCACGCTTTGTGCGATGACTCCAGCATCAGATTATGCCGCACGTTTCTAGCTCTTTGTTGGCAGTACGCGACCGCACATGCACGGCACTCAGAAAATCTAGGCAGCTGATTTTATTGATTAGCTCTTGACCAAAAATAATTTATATTTTATTATTTTGAAGCTGTTTGAGTCGCAAAACACAAATCCTTGCCCTTTTACTCCCTTGCTCATCCAGCGAGGTTTTCTCCTCTCCTGTGAGGAGGAGAAGGCAGATGTGCATAGCACCAGGGACGCAGTGTCTGTGGTGGAAAAGGACAAGGATTTAATGTTTCACCTGGACTGGCCTGGCATGCAGGGCAAGGGCTGCCTCTGGTTAGAGCCACTGGAGGAAATTAATTATCAAGCAAGTTGGAATGACCTGTAATTGAGTATGCCCAGAGCACGGGGAGAGGATTTTATCCCTTTCTCCAAACCAGGCACTCGGACTTGGTCTGTGTGTTTGGTGAGTCACCATTAGGCTGCTAGTTAGCCTCAGGGGCCAGTGTGTGTGTGTATGGATGTGTCTCTTAACATGCTTGTTATCTCTCTGCGTGCTGAAAGCGGTGTGATTTTTTGGGGGGATCCATCTGTCTGTCTGGAGCCCTGTGCTGGGTGGTAAAAATAATCCCTCCCTTACCTCAGTCTCCTCACACTTCCTTACACCTGGCTTGTCTTATGCCCGTGGTGGTGGCATCACTACTTCTGCCTCAAAAGCTTTTTCCCTGTAAATTGAGCTGAAAAGGTGCATTTCAGGGAAGAAAGAGGTCACAGAGGTGGTTGAGGTGCTCTCACATGGTCTTGGACCTACCCAACAGCTTGTGTGTGCGTGTGTCTTTATTTTGAATTAACAAGAAGGACAGACCAGAGTTCACTTTGTCTCGTTTTTTTCTCTTGGAGAATAGGGCTGCCTTGAATCAAAAATTGCCTCCAGCTTATATTTACAGTGTATTCTTAATTGTGATTGCATACATTAAAGAAAACCAGGAGCTGCCTGGTCTTTCCAGCACATCCATGTAGGCATCATTCCCCAGACAAAGTCAATGTCTGTGCGTTGTGCTTAGGCCATGATAGGTGGGAGACCCACATCTAAGATCTGACTTCTGGGCTCAGCTGATGGTGGTTGAGGACTAAAGTCACGTGTTGTGCCTGATTTAATTGGTATTTCCAGGATGTAGGGATCTTTCTCTGCATGCTTGTGGTGAGAAGAGGCAGAGTCTTGAGCTCGACCTTGGCTAGGCTGGGAGTGGGGATGCACCTCGGCACTGTCCCACCACGCCCCGCGCAGCACAGCTCTGACTGGGATTAGGGCCTGTGGACGCTGATGCAATACTAGTCCCAGATGTAATGCAATAAGCCTCTTTGTCCTCTTTATCCAGAGCATTATGTAAATAAGATGGTATTTATGGTCCCAGGTATATTGTTCTGGGGCTGTGTGACATCCTGCGTGTGCTGCGATGCCCTTTGAGTGTTGGCTCCATTGCCAGTGTTCCTGGCCAGAGACAGGGACCTGCTGGGGGCAGGTAGTGAGTGGGCAGATGCTTCTGGGGAGTGTGTCACATGCAGTCCCCCTATGGAAAGGAGGTGAGGCTGCAGGTGACCTTGCTAGGAGCTGGTGACAGTTTAACCATGCTCAGTTGCTTGTATGTGATGAAGGCAGCGAGTGGATCAGTGCTGGAGTCTGTGGCGTGGTTGCCCACTGAGGTGATGGAGAAGTCCATGGTTATCATAGCAGGCTTCCTGCAGGATATGGACTGCTGGTTCCCCAACCTTGAGAGGGGAGAGTCATCTGTCTTCCCAAACCTGTGTTCCATTGTAGCTGATGGTGGTTTGTGGAGATATTTTTTGGGAAGCACCAAAGTCTCTGAAGCATGTGGAGATGGCCCAGGCTGTTTGCAGTTCTTCTGTCACGCCTCTTCTGGTGCTTCATGGGCTCTCAGGGCATGGGGAGAGCTTGTCATTTTCTCTTGGGTCTTGCCTGCTTATTTGGGAAGATCCTAATATGGGTGCTTGTGGCAGTGGGTGGAGGGATGATGATGCCATTGCATGGGGGTGCTTGACTCCATCGGGGTTTGGGGTTGGAGTGGGGGTGTGTTGAGGAGTCCATGTGGATGTGAAGGACCTTTTCTAAGATCAGGGGTAGGTAAATGAGCTGGCTTAGAGCTTGCAACTGTCCTGGGAGCTCATTGGTGGCCACATGTGGTTCCTGAACCAGAGCTTTGGCCACCCTGGCAGCAACCAGTCTGCTCTGTGTCCCCATGCTGTGTTGACTTGGATGAGGAAGGGTGTTGCTTTGTGTTGGGAAAGGGCAGGAAAAGAGATCCCACTGGGATATGGCTTATTTTGCCATGCAGATGCACTTTCCTGCTACCGAGGGTCAGTGCCTTGGGGTATGACATTGTGTCAGAGGAAGGAGTGAGGCTGAGCTTGAACAATCTTACAGTAAGAAAAGAGGGAATGGCTGCCTGACCAGGAAACTTGCTCTGGGACTCCAGTTGCTCTTGCGATTGATTCTTTTCTTTAAAGGAAACCAATTCCCATCTGCATTTGGGTGAAAAATCAGTTTTTGTGACAAGCCCAAGAGGTTGTTTTGTTTTCGCTGCAGCTGAGTGTCCTTCACTTGCACAAAACCCACTGACGTAGCTGCTGAGCGTCAGCTCAGATGTGGTGTGAGGGGTATGAACGGATGCAAGTGCAGTTCTTTTGTGGATGAATGAGGATAATTTCAGGACAACTTTGCTATTTTGCATTGAAACATTAAATGCCCAACTTCCACAATTCATTGCCATGTTCATGGTTAAGAAAAGGAAAGATGATGTTGTTGCTTTATGCTCCTCCTTCCCCAAGCACAGAAAGGTTTTGTGGCATTGGATTTTTCCTCTAAGTTGCTCTTGGGCCCCTCATTCTTCCCATGGCTGGAATGATGAGGTCTCTACAGTGCTCCATCATGTGTGATGGGGCTACGCTGATTTAATGATCACAAAATTGATTTTAATGAATTTGCTGAACCCATTTGTGGTTTGGATTAGCAGAGCATTGTTGGTTCAAGTGGGTCCAAAGATTTGACTTGGAGTTTTCCTGGTGCTTCTCCAAGGGGATGAAGGGCGGATCAGGAGGAGTGTGCTGTGCAGCTTTAAAGGAGTGAAAAGGAGGTGTGTAATGACTTCACTGACAGTAACCACTATTAATCCAGTAGCAGAGGAAGAATCTCGCTCATCTCTGGGAGAATTACTTCTCCTTTCCCAAAGGTTTAGTATCCTTGTTGAAATTCCTTCTTGTCCTGAGGATTTCTTGTTTGTCTTTGATGGGTTTTCACATCTAATCTGCACCTTCCCTCTGCATTCATTGCCATAAGGAATTCCAAGTGCACTAGGACTCTCCAAATAAACCCAGCCCACTTTGATGCATGGTTTTCATTGGGTTTTATTGTATTCCTGTGCACTGGCTAATTCACAAAATTCGGCAATTTGCAATGGGTCATTAGCACAAATTAGCAACTTTCTGATGGATATCAGAGCTCCGCAAATGTGCCATATTAATCTGGGAGATACACCTATTTATTATCCCTCCCAGGTCAAAAAAAAAGGGGATTTCTCGGCATGGTACTTGCTCTGCTTGCATTTGTCCCTGTCTGCATCTGCCTTCCCTCCTCCTTTACTTCACAGTCTGGTTGTTTTTTTCCCAAAGTGTTCCCAGGCTGATGATGTGACAGGAAGAGGGATTACAGCCGCACGCACTGGCCTTGCTACAAAGGGAGCCTCAGCTTTGGGAGCCAAGGTGCCCTAATTGGTTATCGAATGAAGGGAATTAAAGGCATTAATAGGTGAAGTGGCAGCTCCTTCGGTTTTGGAGCAGTGGAGAGATGTTCATCGTCTTCTGAAGGCTGGGAAGCAGCCAAGGCTGGCTGCATGCTCTGCTCCTAAAAGGAAAGATAAAGGAAATAAAGCCCAGAAGCTGTCCCTTCCCTGGGAGCAAGCAAACCAATGGCTGTCTATCCTCTCCAACCAGCCCTGCTGTGCCCCTCTCCTGTCAAGCCAGGGCTGTGGCTGGGAGACACTGCTCAGTTGGGATCACTCCAGTGCTCTTCCTTTGGGTGAAGAAGATGGGAAAGAGATACTGACTGGTCCAGAGTGGCAGTGCAGCCAATGGTTCATTGTTCCTGCTGTACCTCTGTGGAGCATGATCCTTGTTGGATACCTGCATCTCTGTGACCATGAGAACCCAGTTTGAGGCGGGGGAACAGCAGGGAGACCAGGAGCAAGGTGAGGAGCCTCGCTGCCTCTGGAACCCTATGAGGAAAGGGAGCAAATGGATGGTTCAGTAGTGCCCACCCTGCTCGGGATGCTGCCAACTCCTGGGTGCCTTCCTGCATCCCTGCTGACAGCATTGGGTGAGCAGGGGAAAAGGGCAAGCTCCCTTTTCTGGCACTTACTCCAGTGGTTATTTATGCCCATTGATTGTCTTTGGTCTTTGCCAGGTCTTCTTTCTTCCCGTCTCCGTGACTGATGCTTCGAGGATCTTTCCTGGTCGTATCCGTCTTGCTGCTTCCTCTCACTGCTGGCCATCTTCCAGCCTGCATGGAGTGCTGAAGTTTGGGAACCTCTTGGGTTATTTTTATGTGCCCTCTGCCCCCTTCTAGGCTGTGCAAAAGAACAGACCACCAGTTCAGATACCTTTAGGCCTCTCATAAATCAGTTCACTTTTGTGTTGGGGTTAGCAAGGATGTAACTGCACTGGTTTTAAATCCACACAGCTCTTCCACTTTCCCAGCTGAAACCAGCTCTATTCAAGGGGCAGTCATTCCCCAGGTTTATCACCATGGAAAGCATTGCAGTGCCAAGCAGATTGGCTCAGATGTCGCGTTTTGAGTGTTTGATGTTATTTTTGGCACCAGCCAGCAGCGACACGGCTGGCTGGGCTCAACAAGAATGGCCTTTGTGGTGGTAGAGGAACACCAGGGCCGTGTCTGGTGCTGCCAAAATACCCTGGCTTGTCTGGGGTAGACTCACCCAAAGGGCTTCTGTGTTAATCCTGGGTGGTGATTGCTCATGGTGTTGCTTTGCTTTTGCTACTCAGTAGCTGCCAGTGGTCTGTGTGTCAGCCTTTGACAGCCAAACCCTGTGGCGCCACTGCTCTGTTCCTCTGGCACTGCCAGTGCCTACTGGGCACCTGCTAGCACTGGTGATGCTATGACACCCACAGGGTGACACATGAGGATCATGGGGTGAGCAGAGGATGCAAATTTTGGGTGAAGATGAGGCTGTGTTTCTGGTTCTTGTTAAACCATTGTGTGCAGGTCTGGGTATGGCAGTTACACCAGGGGTGTCTTCCAGCATGCAGACACAACAGTGAGAGGTAAAACCTTGTTGGGCAGCTCTGATTCAGGGTAGATCTGAGAGCTGAGCTTGCAGGAAGGAAGCTGCTCTGTCATTTTACCTACCAAATACTTTTTCTCCCACGCATGTGGGTTTTTCAATTCCTCTTTCCCTATACAGCAGAAAGTTTAGACACTGGGTACCAGTTTGCACTTGTGGATTTGGGTAAGATTTGGGATCTCTTAGATCTTGGTAATATTCGGCTGCCTGAGATTTTAGAGTCTGCAAGGTCATGCTTGCTGGAAGATGTCTATCTTGGCATTTTTGGATGTGCAGGCTGTGATCCAGCACCTGAGCCTTGCTACTCCCTGCTCATCTCCATGGCAAAGGCTTGGGAAGGGGATGTGGCTCACACAGGACCCTGCTGTCAGAGCTGTAACAAAGTGTTGGCATGACTCTTGCCTGCTTATGCTGTGCTCGATGCTCCTCCAGTCTATGCCACCATATTATCCTAGCACCATGGCCTTTCCTGCAAACCCTGTTCCTGCCTGGCAGGAACTCAGTCAGCTCTTTGCTGGGGTGTGTGCAGGAACATTGCTGGACTTAAGGGCACCTACAAAGAGGAGCCATATGGAGAAGTCAAGGGGCAACAGGTAAAAATTGAACTGGGAGAGGTTTCATCTCAACATAAGAAAGAAATTTTTTACATCCATTCTCTGAAACAACCCCCTCCAGGACACAGTAAGAGTCCATGCTGGTGGAAGTTTTCAAGATGTGACAGGGTGGTAGGTAATTTACTTCCCTTTTTCTCAAAAGGTTGGAGCAGATGACCTTTCAAGGTCCCTTCCAACCTGCTCTGCTCTACCATTCTATGACCTGAGTCGTGTAGACGTGTACGCTCAAGCTTGTGTGTAACAATGGTGCTTGCTCAGCTTCCCACCAGAGAAGTGACTCCAGCAGTGCAATTCAGCAGAGTGGGCAGGTGTTCCAAGTCGATGCTGTTTGCCAGCCATCCTTCACAGGAATGGAATGGAGGGTTTGATACTTTCATGTGGGTCTGTAGGTATCAATGTGCCTCCTGCTTGACCTGAGGACAATGTGCCAAGGACCATGTGATGGTTCTCTTGCTGATTGTTTTCTTGAAATATGAAGCTCTTAGACTTCCTTGTGAGTCCGTGGAAGAAATGTGATCTGTGTTTCATACAGAAGTGGTACCTTGAAAAAATGTACAAGTTGAAAGATACCAAAATCAAATAACTGTATATCTGCAGAACTACAGAGCTGCAAGGCACAAATAGGCAAAACATTTGGACTTTGGTGATGACACTTGCAAAACTGATGAGAGGATTAAAGAGGTACTTGTACCAGTTTTCCCCATTTTTATGATATAAAGAAAAGCCTGAAGCTCTTGGTTCTCTGTGTGTTACCCCTTTCTGTGTGCCTCGTGTAGCAGCTGGGAATTGAGGGAAGTGAGGGGTTCTCATGAGGATGTCTTTGCTACTCAGACATGTTTAAGGACCCTGGGTTTTTCAGCCCTAGATCAAGTTGATCCTCATGGTATTGAGGTTACAGAAGTGTCAATAAGAAGCAAACACTAGGTTTTAGCTATTCTGGTATTTTCTTCAAACACTGGCAGCGTGTGTCTGTCTTTTGTGTTGATAGTTTTGCTGGGCGTCATCATGTGCTGCAGTTGTGTGGAGTTTCACTAGAAAAGTTGTGTTTTAAGGTCATGAGTGAATGGGAGCAGGTGTGAGGTTGCATTTTGATCTCAGGAGCATCTTTTGCCTGATGGTGAATGTGGAGTTGAGGCCTGAGTGTGTATTTGGGAGCAGGTGGGTGTTGTGGCTGATAAATCTCTGGAGCTTTGCTTCAGATAGGGTGATTTTCTGGCTGCCCTGCACCTAAGTGGTCTCTGCTCACCTCTCCACTTTTACTGCATCTCCAGCCTCTCCCAGTGACCTTGTATGTCCTGATTTTCTCATGCCTGGACTGAAGTATTTCAAGCTTTTCTCAAGAATGCCAGCAAATGACTCATCGCTCGAGTGCTGCCCTGTCTCAGGTTCTTTTCCAGTGTCAAGGCTCAGCCTTCAGAAACTTGGGAGTCCTGGCCTAAGTTTGTTGGTGTCTCTCTCAGCGCTCTGGCTGCAGTGCATGCTGGAAGATGTAGTCTTGATGGGGTGCACCTCCATATTAAAAAAAGAAGGGTGGCTCCATTTTATTCAAATTGGGTTCAGCCTTTTCCCTCCTGGCAGCTTGCTGACGCTGTCCCGCTCAGCCCTGGGAGCCACTGAAGTTCTCTGGGCGCCTTGTGTGAGCGCAGAGGCGGGAGCACAGCTCCTCCATTCAAAATCTTGCTTAATTCCACATTGAACAGCCTGTTTTGAAGCTCTGCGCCTTGGCGTGTTTTGCAACAGCTCGGACTCCCGCGGGGCGCAGGCGGTGGAGGGATCCTGCCCCCGTTGGGTGGCAATTCTGGAGGGTGTCATGGCAAATCTCCTTTGTCTGCTACAGCTTGACTGATGTCTGGGGGAGAGTGAACCCTCCTCCCCTGCGTGATTTCTTGAGCTGAAAGCAGCAAGTGAGTGAGGAAGCTCCTTTGTGCAGATTTCTCCGTCTCCTCTTGTTCGTGCCAGCTGGCTCGCGTTCAACATTTCTCTTTTTTTCTCTCTCTCTTTTTTTTTCTCTTCTCTCTCCCCCAGCTCTAGAGAGAGGGGGCGGGGAGAAAGGGAACATCTTAAAAAGAAATCTGCAGAAAAGACATGGGAGTTACTTTACAAAAATCTAACCCAAACAAGCCCAGCTGGGGGATTACAGGCACGGTGGTAGGAGCTGAGTGGGGAGTGAGCACAGCAGTGTGGGGAAGGCAGTGTGTTCCCCCCTCCACCACCCCGAGTTTCTTTAGTCCCCCCCGCCCACTGCCCCGAGTTTCTTTAGTCGTAAAAGGAAACAAAAAGGGATCTCATGCAGAGGCAGTGGATGGGGAGAGCAGCCGGCTGGCTGCCAGTGGCTGGAGGAAGGGCCTCGGCACTGCAGCCCCTAGTGCTGCTGCCTCAGCTGGGGGCTTGTGGGGAGCCCCTTGGGGGTTTGGTAAGCTAGGGGAGCAGCATCCCTTTGATGCCACTGCCTTTGGCTTTTTTGGGAGGGAGCAGAGGGCTCTGCTCTCCAGGGTCGCTGCTGGCCAGAGCAACCATCTCACCAAACCTTCTGCTCTCTGCCTTGTGCCCACCGGAGGAAATGCTGCATCCTGCAGATTTTCTCCCTCCTTCCCTGTCTTCTTTGCTGCTCCTTCTTGTGGGCATTCCTGAAAGTTAATCAGGGTGAAAATTGCAGTCAGTCATGTCTGGAAGCCACCAGAGGCTAATCCTGGAGCGCTGCAGGCTGGAGCACATGGCTATGAGACAGTCTCCCTATGTGTGGGCTGGCTGCTGCCAGGAGAAGAGCTTTCTCCTACATCTTGCCGCCCTTGGGCGGTCAATCCTTCCCAGCTTTGGTCTCCTGGCCTCCGGTAACCAGCAGAGAAAGCTGGAGTGGTGTGGGTTCGGCAAGTTCTGAGCATCCTGCACTGGTTTTAGCACATAGAGGCAGGGGCTGGCTCGGTTTCCTTGCTGCCTTTTGGAAGTGGAGCTGTTCTGGTGGAAGAGCTGTCTCTAGGTGTGTGTGCAGCCCTGAAAGTGAACTTTCAGGTTTGTCTCTGAATATGGTTTGGCTCTGTCCCAGCCCGTAGATGTGGATTATAGAGATCTCAGCACCTAATGGAGCTGAATTATTCATGTCTGGTGCTGTGTGTGTGCAGCATTCCCAAGCAGAAAGCTGTCTCCTTGTAGGATCTGCGCTCCAGGACTGCTCTTAAAACGCTTTGTTGGCAGGTCTCCAGGCCAACAAGTGAGCACATGCTTTTCATGTTGTGCAGGGATCAATCCTGCGATGGCAGGAGGTAAGGGGAAGGACACGTTTACAGCTGAATCAATCTCCTCGCTCTGTTTTCTGAGATGCTGTGATTTGTGGCAGCGTTACTCCCCCGGCAGGAGAGTGGGAAGGATCTGGATACCACCCGGTGCTTCTCCAGCTTGGGCAAAGGAGGCAGTGGGAAAGGCACGTCTTTCTCTGGGCCATGGGGTGTGGTAGCCAGGGGCTCCTATGCACCCAAAATAACGATGGTATGTTAGTGTGGGGTCCCTGTGGGTCTGGCTTGGGAGAGGGACTCCAAATGCTCCTCTGGGTGCGGAGGCTGAGCCTGCAGTAGTGGAGTAGAGAAATGGGGAACTGGGATGGGAGTTCTGGGGAGGGAAAAAGCTGTGAAAAATGCTTTAGAGCCACATGCAAAATAGAGCATATTCAGGAGTTCCCCCCAGATCACATTCCAGGATCCTAGCCTTCAGCTCTGCTCTGGAAAGGGCTGATCCCTGCCCCAGTCCCTCTTCCTGTGGTGGCATGTCTTGAGTTCTCTGCCTCACTCTCGTCACAACGTGCCTTTCCCCTGCTCTTGCCAATCCAGCATGTTCCTGTCCATCCTGTTTGTGGTTCCCTTCTGTCTGCATTAGCAGAGCTTGGGCTCCCTCAGCACCTCCTCTGTAGGATGAGGGGTTTTGCTCCTCTTGTTTTCTAACCCTTTGATTGTTCCTGGCTCTCTAATTGCTGGGGACCCAGCGGACTTCTGGGCTCCTTCTTCCTTTTGTTGTGGTAGGAATTGGCAAAAGCTGCTGCTGTTTGCAGAGTTTCAGATCCAAGTCCCGCTCATCTGGTCTCCTTACTCCACATGTATAAATAATACTTATGGAGATGTGTCTGCGTGTGTATGTGCACGTTTGGAGCAGCGAGGTGAATTCTGTGGTGGGAATAGAGAGCTGGCCAAGCTGCCATCATGCAGGTGTTGCATGGAACAGGTGATGCTACGCATGTTGCAGTACAACCCTGCAGATTGTCGTTTTCCTGCACAGCAAGGTCAGATCCTTGTCTGCTTTCCCCTCTGACCTGAGCTCGCCATGGCTCTTTGCCTGCTCCAGCTTTGGGTCGGCAGCTCTTGGATTTGGAGACTGAACTTCATCCACTGCTGTCAGCTCCTGTGGGTTGTTCCTGCTCATCAGTTGTCCACCAGTTCACTGGGATTGTTCCTGGATTCCATGTCTCACCTTAGGGCTGGGGAGGCACTGGTATCAGCCAAAAATCTGGTTCATCCAGCTCATTACTGGCTTTGCCCACCCGCACAAAGGAATTGCCGTGGATCCATGACATGAAGAATGCCATGCAAGGGTGAGGTGGTTGCTGCCAATTGCTGGCCCCATCAGTGGTTTGGAGAGAGGCACTGGAGAGGCAGGTTGATGGGGCTGGACACACCAGCTTGCAACTGGGGAGCAGGTGCTGGGGCAGGAGTAGGAAGAGGAGGAGGAGGCAGCTGTAGAAACATGCAGGTCGGCTTTGCCGTTAGCGACTCCGGTGCACAAAGTGATCTCCTGATTCGGCACTTTCCCTGCTGCTGAAATGAGAGGTCAGTGCTTTTCATTTCCAGCTTGCACGCAAGCCCCCCAGCTCATGGGGTTAAAAATCTCTGTAATGACCTGTCAGAGAGCGGATTATTAGCTGTACAGAGCCGAGGATGCTGTGGGGAGCAGATGGAAAATGGTCTGGCTGCGGCAGCCTGGCTGATAAAAGAATCCCTGGCATTTTTACAGTGTTTGCGTCTCTGGAAATGCACCGTGAAGCTGCTTTCCAGGCTCCTGCCTGCTGGGGTTTGAAGAAATTAGTGTGTGTGTGGTTGGTTTTTTATTTCTCATTTCTCTTTAAGTCACCTGTTTTTGAAGTGTCACTTGTAAATAGCACCAGGAGCAGGCAGGCCTGCAGCTTGTCGGTGAAGGGGAGGACAGTGCTGCTGGAGAGAAGCCTCATTCAAATGGGTGGTCAAGGATTTCTTAAGGATTCTGGAGAGCAGGTGGCCTTGCTGGGTGGTGCTGGGAAGAAGCTGTTACATGTGTTAATTATGTCTCGTCAGGGTAATTGCCATGACTCGGGTGCTGTGTCAGGTTGCACGTGGGTGTCTTTTTTGTTTCTCTCCCAGGGGGAGAGGCTGGGAAGCAGGGAGGAGATATTTTGGGCTCACCGGGGTCAGCTGTAGTGTGGGCAGGTAGGGCTGAGCCCCCTCTTCCCAGTTAAGACTAGGTACTTACACAATTGTGTCTCTGTTTCGTATTGGAAGTTTATCATGGCCAGGGGGGATGGTGGTAAGCACTCCAAATCTGGGTACTGTGTCGCACTGCCCAGAGGTGTGGGATGGGAACCCTTATGCTTCCCGCTGTGGTTTGGCCTTTAGTGACTGCTCTGACATGTCCCAAGTGTCACAGGCACTCTGAAGCCGGGGATTTATTTCCCACCAAGGCACTTGACTTCCCTGGTGAGCAGCTCTTGTCCCTCGCAGCGAGGCTGGCGTGGAGAGGAGCCCTCCCTCTGGGTGGCATTGGCAGGAGAGGAATCAATCCTCCCTCCCAGGGGCAGCGCTCGATAATTCAGAGGGAAATGGTGAGCGGGGAAATGTGTGAGTAATGTCTTGTTGGAGCTGAGAGCCGTGACCTGCCAGGGCTGGTATTGATCGAGGACTGGTGCCAGATGGCCGCTGCTGTGGGGGCGGCTGTGGAGCAGCCCCAGCCCAGGGGGTGGCAGAAGGATGCTGTGAGGGGGATTTGGGAGGTTGGGGGTTTCACTCTGCCCAGATCTCTCCTGCCTGCAGGTGTGGCTGTCAATGATCTGCCTGCCCGTGGCTCTTTGTGTGTAACTGTGTTCTCTTTGCTCTCCCTTCCAGCAGCAATGCCGTCACCTGGGCAGACCCAGACCACTGAAAGCCCCCCAAGGACGTAGGTGGACCCCCAGGGCATAGAGGCAGGGAAGAGCCTTGAACCGTGAGGGGCCGTTAACTCTAAGATGTCCTTGAGCAGCGGAGCTTCCGGAGGGAAAGGAATTGATGCGAACCCGGTTGAGACGTATGACAGTGGGGATGAGTGGGACATTGGTGTAGGGAATCTCATCATTGACCTGGACGCTGATTTGGAGAAGGATCAGCAGAAATTGGAAATGTCGGGCTCCAAGGAGGTGGGGCTCCCGGCACCCAACGCAGTGGCAACATTACCGGATAACATCAAGTTTGTGAGCCCAGTGCCAGGCCCGCAAGGCAAGGAGGGCAAATCAAAGTCGAAAAGGAGCAAGACTGGCAAGGACAGTGGGAAGCCGACCCCAGGGTCGTCCCTGTTCACTCCCAGTGAGGGAGCTGGTGGCAAGAAGGAGGTTCAAGGACGCTCTGGGGATGGTGCGAACTCAGGTGGTTTGGTGCCCACCGTCACCCCGAAGAGCTCGGAGAAGTCAGCCAAGGCGTCTCGCAGTGTGGCTGGCTCCAAGAAGGAGAAGGAAGGCGGCTCATCCAAAAGCAAAAAGGAAAGGAGTGAGAGTGCAGGGGCTGCGGCAGAGAAGGAGCCCAGTGTGCTGCAGCCCCTGGCCCTGGCAGTGAGGGTGGGACAGTATGATGGGGGCCAGGGGACAGAGCCTGCTGCTGCTGAGCAGCTTGGGAGTATAGCTATTGACACGGGATCTGCGCTCAATCCCTTGGGAGTAAAGTCGGAGCTGGAAGATGGAGAAAGTGAGTGCCGGCAGCTGAAAAAGGTGAAGTCAGAGAAGGTAAGAGAGCTGTTGGGGCATGGGTGCCATTGCTGCTGCTCATATGGCATTGTGGATGACAAGGGAGTAGGACTGTGTGTCTTGTACTGCTGGGGCCAGCACTGATGTGTGGTTGGTGCCTCCTGGTTTTGGCGTGAGGGCAGTTTGGGCATGCGATGTGCTGATGTCTGGACATGGCAATGGAATGGCACTGGTCAAACCTGGCTTCTGGGAACCATGAGTGAGCAAATCCCTGCAGACACTGTGCTCTGGGTACCATCCTGCTGTACCCTCTGAGATTTGGTTTTCCCCAGCACTCTGGCTGTGCTGAATGAGTCCAGGCCTCTCTGGCCTCTGTCACTCTGAAGTCAAGGTGATGTCCTGGTGCTTTGTCTGCTACATCTCCCAAGGAGACACAAAGTCTGTACTGTGCTTTGTGTCCTGCTGGCTACACCTTGTGTGTAAAGGCTCCCTGCAGCTCCTGAAGGAATTTATTTCTCTCCAGTTGCATCATGTGCAGAGAAGGATCCCTTAACATGTTAATGGATGTGGGATGTGCATGGGCATGTGGCTGAGCACAGGGAGCAGGGCTAACAGGAGTCACTGCCTCATTCCTGGGTCTGCTGGTGGCATGTGGGCTCTGTCCCACTTGTGGTGGTGATCCAGGGCTGGTGGGTGGCTGTGGGTGATGTTTGACGTGTCACTCCTCTACTAACACGTGGCAGTGATGCTGAGCTGGCCAAGCTGCTCTTCCAGGTCGCCAGGGGCACAGAAAGCCCTGCCAAGGGCAGATGGCCAGCGGGGTGAGTGGCTGTCTGTCCATCTGGGTGGTGCTGGCCTCTGGATGGCTGTGTCTGGACATGACCATTTTTCTTCACTGATTTCTGAGCAATCACAGTGGCTAATGTGATGTGATGTGGTTCAAATGTGGAAGATTTTGAGCATGTGGAGGTCTGTGCTTTCCTCCATGCCAGTTGCACATGGAGTGTTGCTGGTTTGTGCCTGTGAAGCCATGTGTATGTCATGCACAGGGTGAGCATCACAAGTGTGTGTGTTTGGGTTGGCTTGGCCCTGTTGCTATCAACATGTCCCAGGATGTCAGGAGAGTGGCTGCGAAATATGAGAAGCAATGGACACTTTGTTTGCAGCCAGAGGTTCCCTAGGAAGATTTCTGCTTTGGCATGGGGATCATGATGTGGGCACTGGGATGGGTGGGGAGGGCACAGTGCGTTGGGAGAGGTGCTGAGACCAGAGATTTATTGGGGAGCAGATACGGAGAAAAGGGTGTGGGGATGGTCAGCCACGGGATGGTTCTGGGACAAGGGCTGCTGAACAGGTAGGTGCTTCCTCCACTTAAGAGGAAGATTCGTGGGGCAGATGACTGAAGCCTGTAAAATTCAGGAGCAGTGTGGAGACACCTTGTTCCTTTGTCTGTTCTGGCAGTGGAACCAAAGTGAATGAAACCAGGAAGAGCAGCAGATGCTCTTTTGCATGATGGACTGGAATGCTGCTGCTAAAAGCTGTGGATGCTGGAAGTCCACACCTTTGAGGCACGTGGGTGGGTTTGTGGAGAAGAAACTCATCAGGGGGTGTACAGGGCAATGTGTTTTGGCTTGGGAAAAGCATGAGGAAGACAGAAGCTTGGGAATTGGTTTTGGGAAATACCTCAACATGCTTGGCTGTTGTGTTCCCTTGTAGCCATCTGTGCTGACTGCTGTTACAGCCAGCACTGGAGCTGGCTGGACCTTGGGTCATACCCTGCATGACTTTGCTGTATTTTTCCTATTAAAGATTTATTTCTTTCGTTGATACAGCTGCAAAAACTCTTTGCACTTGGAGATACCAATGTGATGTGTGGTGTTGGTGGACGAGACGCTCCACACACCCTGGTCATGTGTGCTGGCACCTGGTAACCCCTCTGTGTCCTGGGCTTGTCCCCCCATGGGCAGCAGGGGAGATGGGGGGGATTTTGCCCCTCTGCCCTGCTCAGGTGTGACTGTACCTGCAGAGCTGCCTCCAGCCATGGCGTCCCAACAGGAGAAGGACGTGGAACTGCTGGAGGGTTCAGAGGAGGCCATGGAGATGCTCCAAGGGCTGGAACCCCTCTGTTCTGGAGCCAGGCTGGCAGAGCTGGGGGGGTTCACCTGGAGAGGAGAAGGTTCCAGGGAAACCTCAGAGCCCCTTCCAGGGCCTAAAGGGGCTCCAGGACAACTTGAGAGGGACTTTGGACAAGGAGTGCCAGGACATGGGGGAATGGCTTCCCACTTGCAGAAGATAGGATTAGATGGGATATTGGGAAGAAACACTTCCCTGTGAGGATGGTGAGGCTCTGATACGGGTTTCCCTGAGAAGCTGTGGCTGCCCCATCCCTGGAAGTGTTCCAGACCAGGTTGGACAGGGCTTGATGCAACCTGGTCTAGTGGCAAGTGTCCCTACCCATGGCAGGAGGTGGAAAAAGATGGGCATTAAGGTCACTTCTAACCCAAGTGATTCTATCTTCTCCATGCCAACACCCAGTGGGATGATTTTGCCATTTTACTTGTCTAGATTCAAGCATTACTCCCTTGGTGAAAGCTTAGACTGAAGGGCTGATCCCTGTTTTGAGAAGGGATTTGATGTCTGGATCTGCAGGAACATGTGTCACTTAGGAGGAAGCTTTGTCTGTGTTTCATCAGCCTCCTGGGGGCAGCTGGATGGCTTCCTTTGGGTCGGGAAAGCCGTGGGCGAGGAGAAGAAAGGTGTCTGCATGGTAAGGGGTGGGAAAGCAGTTTTGTATCTTGAGGAAGAGACTGAGGCTGGGTGGATGCCTGGGGCAGGGTGGAGGACCAGTGGGATGTGATGTGGGATGTGGCGTTGGGCTTGTCCTGTCTCCCGAAAGCTGCAGCGATGTCCCAAAAACTGCATGTGGAGTCCAAAGGACAAACCAAGAGCAGAGGTGTGTGCTGGCTGTGGGAGGGAGGGCAGCTCCTCCAGGCAGTGCATTGAGAAGATTAAGGTGGCAGGTTCATTGTGGCCTGGGGACAAACCGTGCTTGGGAAGCGAGAAACTTGCTCAGACTGAAACAGGAACAGTCAGAGTGTGACTCAGACCAACCTTTGGTCTCCGTCAGCTTGTCCTCTGCTTAACCCTGTACTGCTCCTGCTTCTGTTTCAGGCAGGGGAGCTGGTCTCCATCTGTGGATGAAGAAAGGGAGACTGTCTGTCCCTCCACTGCTGAAGCCTGGAGTAGGTGACCTCCCTGGAGGTCAGGCAAAAGAGATGTGTGCTGAGCCAGCCACCAGCCAGGAGGCTCTGTTGTATCTCCATGGCTGGAAAAATGAGCACTTTAGCAGGAGGTATTTTTCCTTGATGACGTACTTCAATGCTGCAGACAGCTCTTGCCCCAACCAGCTTACCCCACTTGTCTCTACTTCTGCTTTTGTGTTCTTCCAGTATCTTGCTGTAGGATTTGGCAGCCATCGAGTCCTTGTTGGGTGTAGGAAGGAGCTTTGCTTTGGGTTTTACCAGACACTTTTCCATGTCAGCTGGTGCTCCATGTCTCTGTCCACAGGCAAGCTCACCCTTGCTCCCAGTGTCTGACATAGCAGTGATGTAGCCTGTGGACATGGCCCTTGGGCTCCATGGGATGTTTTCCAGTGTGACCCCATGGCTCTGATTGCTGCTTCCTGGGGTGAAGCCTCCGGAACTGAATATCCCAAATACACTTTTTCTTGGTGTGGATCTTGGCTGTGTCCTGGCTTGTTATGTGCTCTCCTCAAACCCAATGCCATCAGTGTGTTGGGGCATAGGTGATAACTTCTCCAGGGATGGGGCTGATCTTGATGAAATCCACTGATGATAACCTTGCTGAAATTTTCCAGGGTCTCTGGGATGGGCTGAGCGCCTCAGGAAGGTTTGCTTTGGCTGTGGTCAGTACCTGGGTAGGTCCTTGGAGCCCCAAAAAAGACTTGGAGAGGCAGCAGTGGGAGCTTAAAATACTTGCAGCAGGGAGAGAAAAGAGCTTGTGCTAGTGGACCCATGAGCGTGGTGACCAGTGGCTGGGTCAGTCCCTGTGTCACTGGGAATGGCTGGAGCTGAGCTGTGGTTTAGTTTGCTTTGCTTTGCTTTGCAGGGACGCTGGTGCTGGGAGGGAATGGCAGCTCTCAGTGAGCAGCCGAGCTCAGCAAAATGGCCGTGCACGGAGGAGCAGCGCTGCTTTTGCCCCACCAGCCACCGTTGCGTGGCCAAGCTGCCCTTGGGGCTGGTGGCTGAGTTGGCCCCTTCCTCACCAGCCCTGCACCCACCACATTGCCCACACTGGGCCCCTGCACCCGCTCCCGGCACTCTGGGGCATGCTGGCCCAGCCGGGGGATGTTAAGCATTAAACAAAAGAGCCTCCCAGCTCTTGGCTGCCGCTCCGGCTTTGTTTTGATTGAGAGGTTGTTCAGCAGGAGGAGGGAGGGTTTTTTTTTTTTTCCCTCTCTTCTGACGAGCGTCCAGATGTGATGCTGCTGCAGACAAGGGAAAGGCAAACAGAAGCCGCTGGAGACTCGGCTCTTCTGAAAAGCCTCTCGGGGTCACGTGTGCTGCGGTTTTGGGCAGCCAGGAGGGTGGATTCATCTGGGTCCCTCTGCGGGAGAGGAGGTGGAAGCCACCAGTGCATTATTTTTCTCCTGAATTTCTCCCTAGACACAGTGTGATGCTGCCCTGCATGTGCTCAGAGCAGACATCCCTGCTATGGGTGACCTGATAGAGAGGGGCTGTTGTAAGATGGGGGGGACACTGCAGTGTGTTCACACCAAAACTGGTGTGAAAATGCCCTTACGGTTCTGTGGGAGGACAGTGTGGCAGCAGAGGGAGTGCTTGGGGTCAGGTCACAGTGGAGATAGTGGGGTGGTGACACCACACCAGTGGCAGCTGCCAAAAAAGAAATACACCCAAAATACCATCTGTGCACTGTCCCTGCTGCTGCTGGCTTATCCAGCAGTTCGCAGGGTGGCTTTGGTGTCACCTTTGTGGACCTTCTTGCCCTAATCCAGGGATGCAGACCTGCATGGTGCCTCCAGTGCTGGTCCTACAGCCTCTGTGGGATGTGGGATGTGGGATGGCTGGAAAGGTGCCAGGTGTCCTGCACCATTAATCCTTCACCTGGAGTGGAAGCACGGTTGCCTTTTCTTAGCCATTTTTCCATTGTTGGGGGAAGGGAGGAAGCTTGGTTTTGCATTCAGTGGCAAGGATTGGAGTGAGGGATTCCTGTGTGACTCCAGCTTGAAGAGGTGAGACCTCCCAGTCCCTCTGCTGAGTCCAAGCCCAACAGGGGATGGCCACAGACACTCTTAGGAAATATTTCTTGATTTGGGGAAGAACCAGGATGAGATGTTGGAGATGATCCCAGCCTTGTGCTTTGAAGATGTGCTTGGGATTTTGACTGATGTAGGGCTTCTTGTCTTGGGACCAGAGTTTGGGTGGAGAAACTCCCAGTGGAGCTGTTTTGGTGAAAACAGTTGTTGCTTTACAGCCCCTCCAAAGCTGACTTTGGAGCTAGTGTTCACCCTGTGCTTTGTTTTCCTCAGGGATTTTTTGGGCATGTGGGAAGCCCAGTGCTTGGGTAGGGTCCTGTTCATGCCCAAAACCCTGAGGAGAAGTTGTTTCCCAGCCCCTGCTCTGCAGGGCTTGTTTCTTTCTGGGGAATGGCAGCTCAGGGTGGTGGCAGGGACGTGCAGGCAGCTACCAGCTCTGGCCTGATCCTCTTGCCGTAGTCCTTTTTCTCCAGCCATGCTTCCTCCAGAGCTGCTGACAGAGCTGTGTTGGGAGTCCTTGGGAATGACACTACTCGTTTCCTTATTGTTCCCAGCTCCGCCGCCCAGAGCCTTCTGCTCTAGGAACAAGGCAAGAAGGGGGCACGCAGCCAACATGTGTCAAGAGCTACAAAGGAGGAAATTGGCCTCGTTCACTTCAAACCATGGGGTTAGTGCTGGAGTTTTGGCTCCTGCTGAGAGGTTATTTATATGTGGGCTTTCTTTTATAACCACTGGATGTAGCAGGCTGGGAGTTCCAGCTGATCCCACCTCTGAAGGCTTTACAAAGGGAAAATCACATCTCTCCCTGGTTGCTTTTCCAGATGGCAGTGTTAGGAAGGACTAAAAGGCTGAGTTAGCTTTGATGCCCCACCCATCAGCGTTGCTGTATCCCAATGAATTGGCTGTCATGCCGAAACGTGGCCTAATCTCACCAGAATGGACAGCAGGACATGTGGCTCCCTGTCAAGGACACGGTGGTAGGAAATGGAGCAGCGCTGGGAAAGAAGAGAAAAAAACCTCCTCGTTCCTGAAGCATGAGAGTGGAATGACACCGTGGTAATGAAGGGGCTGATAGAGGGGGGACAGAGGAGGAACAGCCCCTTCTTGGCTTCCTTAGTGCCAGAGATCTGCAAATCTGCTCCCCCAGTGCTTTGATGAGAGATTTTGATGGGAAGGCCGGCGGGTGATTGATCCTGCTGACTCATGGACCTGATTCCTCCCTTGAGAGCAAGGGCAACTGCTGGAGATGGGTCAGATTTTGAGGCTAACGGGCTCTGGTAGACTCTGTGGTGTTTTTTTGCTTTGCTTCCAGGCTGGCGGTAGCTGCTCATTAGCCTAATGACCCCAGTTACCCAGCACCATTTATCTGCCGAGGGAGATTTCTTTAAAGGAAGATTTGCGCCTCTGGAGCGCTGTGCAACCCCGAAGGCTTCAAAACCCAGTGAGCTGCTCCTGCAGCCCTGCCGGGGAGCTGATGCAGGGGGAGTGTGCCAGGAATAACCCGCTAATGAGCAAAGCTGCTTCTCCACCCGGCAGCCAGGGAGGCCACGGGAAAGGGCAGCAGAGCACAGGCTGCCTGCATTTCCCCTCCTGTGCTTTTAAAAGCTGCTTGGTTGGGGATTCACTTCATTTTCTGTTTTCTGCAGGCATGACATCTTCTGTGCCAGTGCTTTCACAGTGCTGCATTGCTCTGCTGCTGCTCTCCAGGATGCTTTGGGCTGGAGCTGTAAAATCCATCTTCCCCATGAATCCTTGTGTGCAGGCAGCCCTGGAGATGTGTTGGGCAAGAGGGCACTTAAATCCCCAGAGCTGAAGGTGGGCAGGAGAAAAGGCAGTGGTGATTGCTGTGGACTTTCTGGGGTGGTTTTGTGACATTCCTACCTCCTGGTGATGAGTGCCTGGAGCTTGAGTGCTCATTGGGTGCAAGAGGAGCCACCCCAGGGTTTGGAGCTGTTGAGCAGCAGCTGGGAGAGCAGCCCAGGGCTGGGAAGCAACTGCCGGGCTCCGGAATGATTTAAAGCCACCAGCAGCCTGACGATATGTTGTATTTGGTGACAACATCTGCTTGAGATATTCCTGTCCCTGTTACTCATTCCTGCCCACGGACCAGATCAGGGAACTGATCTGATGTAAATAAATGTGCTCAGGGTTTTCTGGGGTGAGCTCAGGTTGTGAGCTGGCATGGATGGGTGAGTTGGCATGGATGGTGCATGGGCAGGTGGTGATGGCACTGGGGCTGGAGAGGGGGGGCATAGCAGTGGTGGTGGCACCTGGGGCTGGAGATGCGAGCATGGCAGTGATGGTGGCACCTGTGGTGGGGATGGGGGCACAGCAGTGGTGGTGGCATCTGAGGCTGGACATGAGGACTTTGCTGGGGCCATGCTGTGGTATAAAGATTTTAGGGGCTCACTGGCCTCTCGTAGGGCTCACAGTAGCTTTAGCGAGCTCTTCTCAACCCAGGAAAGCATGTGGTGCATGTGCTTCCCATCCCTCCTCCTCCTGTGCCCCCAGCTTTGCCAGCTGAATGGTGCCAGCTCCATCCTATTGTTCTGTGGGTGGGGTAAATCCCTTTGCAGGAAGATGCTACCATGGAGCTTTTGTGTGGTGTGGTGATGGTTCTCACATCTGCTGACTTTTTCTGTCCATGACACTGAAGTGGCTTTAAAACTTGGTATCTAGATTTACTTTAAAATACTGTCTGGCCCTCATTCATTTGGAATGCTTTGGAATGTGTTGTGATGTATAGTGTGGAGTGCATGCCTGCTCTGCAGGCCTGAGCTGAAATTCTGGTTGGGATATGGATGTGGAGGTCTCCATGTTTTGGTGAGGGGATGGGTTGTGATAAAGCTCAAAAGTAGATTTTGTCTGGTGCTGAGGGAGTAAGAGATCCCCCTAGGCTGCCCTCCCTTAATGCAAATGCTGGAGCCTCTGTGTCTCAGTTTCCTGTTAGGCTTGAGCATGGGGTTTGCTGGGGGGAGCATGAGGGTGCTCTGGGTAGAGAAAGCACTGTTGCAGCTACAAATCTTGTGGTTGTGGCGCTGTGTTTTTGGTTTTTTTCCCAAGCCAGAAAGTAATTTTATTCCAGGAAGCTTGCTCACTCCCCCAGTTGACTGTGGAAATGCAGTGTTGTGGTATTTTCCCCAGGTACTATGCAAACAAACGCTGTTCCCAGGCTCCCTGTGCTCGCTCCCCCACCCCTCTCTCCACGTGTTGGGGTGCACTGCCTTCTGCACTGGGAATGGCCCTGTCATCTGGTTAACAGATGGCTGTGGCATGTTCTGGAGTCAACTGCACGCCATGTGGCTGGTGGTCACCATCAGGATCAGCCCTCAGAAAAAGGACCCTGGAGCTGGGTCTTGGTCCTGTGTTCAAGCTGGACTGGAGGAGGGAAGAGTTGCGTCCACCTGGTGAGTCGTCTGTGGATGGTGGCAAGTGGAGTCTTGAGGTCTGTTGTCTGAAAGGGAAGGCCATCCCAAAAATACCACTGCAACTGGGATGCTCCATCATCGTTGTGGTGCAGAGCAGAGGCTGTGATGTCCGTGTGGTCCACACCAGACATGGTGCACACCGAGAGCCATGGCTGCTGTGACTACACCAGCTCCAAGCAAGTATTTCCAGCTGGTGCTGCCCTGTCAGCTTGGGATCCTGACCCGCCTTCCCCAGTGGGACACCAAGCCCCAGGTCTGCACTTCTGTGTCCCTCTAAACCACCACGATGTAAAGAATGGATGCCCCTTTGCAAGGAGAAGGGAATAAAGAAAGGGTTTCACTGAAAGGGTGATGAGCCATTGGAACAGGCTGCTTGAGAAAGTGGTGGAATCACCATCCCTGGAAGTGTTCAAGAAATGTGCGGATGTGTGGCACTTGAGATTTGGTGGCAAGCATGGTGGCACTGGGTTAATGACTGGATTAGAGGTCCAGCCACTGGAGGTCTTCTTCAGTATTTATGAATCTATGAAAGCTGGAGCCATATTCTGGGAATCAAATGGCTAAGAGAGGCTTGGAAGAACAGGAGAGCACTGAGTCTGGATTCTATGTGGTCAGAGGCCAGGGGAAATTGCTTTCCAAGGCTGAAAGGGGAGGATGGTTGGGCACCAGGCAGCTTTTTGAGGTGGTGACGAAGTCATCAAGCAGAGCTGTCGCCTCCTGGTAAAGCCTCTCCTGCCTGGGCGGGACCAGTGGATCTACCGGGTGCCTTGTACACAGAGCAAGGTTTCAGGGTTTCCAGAGCTGTTCGCTGTTCTGTGGCTTGGAGGAGAGGAAGGTGACTGTGTCTATGTATCATGGACCTGGTTGCTGACTGGAAGGTTTCTTTCTTTGCTCAGCATTAACATTTTAAGGTGCAGGAGCTCTTTGGGCATTAGTGTTTTATGGTTCTACAGGCTGGCTATTAATGCTCTGCTTTGTGGGTAGTGTGAGGGAGCTGGAGGGGCTGAATGGTGAATGGCCCTTTGAAGGAAAGCAGCCTTTTGGTCAAACCCCTGTGGCCATGAGCAGAGCTGCCTGGACCTGGGGAAGGAGTCAAAGCCCCTTGGTAGTGGGGAGAGCAGGTGGTTTAGCTCTTGGGCTGGGTCTGGATCTTGCATACAAAAGCAAGGTTGCATGTGATACCATGCCCAAATGTGACCAAATATGCCATGGCTTTGCCAGATCACTGGCCTGGCTTGTGGAAGAGCCACGTCCCAGGAAAAGGCCCTGCTTTACAGGGGCTCACAGCCTGTGCTCCCCACTGCTGCTTCCTCCAGACCAAGAAAACAGGAGCTATTGGTGTTCCCTGTGATAGATCCCTCAATGGTAGCGTCAGTGTCTTCCTGTTCCCCCAGGGACCATTAGGAGGTTCATGGCATTAAAAAATGGAAATGTTGGGATTTTCAGGCTGTGTACTCATCAGTAATGCCTTGGCTCTGGCAGGACCAGCTCCCTGTGTGGGGCCCTGCAAAGGAGGAAGACACAGCAGAGAAGGCAGCAACACGTCTAGTTCTGGTTTTTCCTGTATGAACAGAGGCTGTTTTGGGGTTCCCTTGCACCACCCCTGTACACTGTTCTCAGTGTACTTGAGCCTTGGGATCAAATGTGTCTTCCTTCCTGCAGGGAAGGGGCTCTCCTCAGCTACTCTTGGCTGGGAGGACAGGAGCCATCTTCGTGGTGACTCAATGGCTTCCAGCCTTCAGCTACAGGAACAAGAGTGACTAGACTTGCAGGTGCCTGTTGTTTCTGGACAAGAGACCAATGGTTTCATCCTCCAGGCCACCAAAGCAGACAGATTTTTCTGGGCAAAGAGGGGATCCAGTTTGCTGCAGATCTCCAGCCGGTAGCACAAGGAGCCTGTGATGAGAGGTTGGTATCTCTTCTGAAGCCACCATCATGAACCAGAACATGTCAAGTGGGGTGAGAGACTGCAGTAAATTGGATGTTTTTGGGCATGGAGATGTGTTACAGTGTGGTGCTTTACTCCTTATCCACTGCTCCACTGTTGTTTGTTACCCAAAAGCCTTTGGGAACATTTTTTCTTGGTTGACCTGTTTCAGACATGACACTGAAGCAGCACTCAGTGAGGTGCCTTGGCAGCCCCTGTCGGCTGAGCAATCCCAGCCTCCTGCCAGTGAGTGAGGCCATTAAAGCCCAGTCTCCACTGGGAGCTGATGGTCTGATATGGGAGATGGAAGGAACATTGCTTTCAATTTCCCATCGATCCTGCTGAGCCGATGTGGTAGACTCGGATGGCTTGGCTGTGTTGGGGGCTGTTAGCTCCAGCACTCAGAGCTGCTCTCAGGTCTGCTTTGCTTCTCAATTCTAGGAAATGGAATAAAGAGAAAACCACTTAGGAGGATTTTAATCAGAACTTGGCAGAAGAACTTAAGGAAACCCAAGAAATCTTCTGACAACCGCGCTTCACACTGAGATTGCCAATGAATAGGAAGGGCAAAGACAGGGCCTTGGCTTGGGTGGGTTGGGTTTCTTCTGGCTCATTTAATGGGATGCCATTAGCATTCCTGCCCTCCCTGGCTGGGAAGGAAGGGGGAAAATAAGCTTTCTTCAATATGCTGGAGACTTGTCAGCTGGACATGAGGCTGAGTCTTCTGGGAGTAGATGATGAAAGTCATCCCAGACCTGCTGGAGATGGCCAGCATGGTTCAGGAGGAGGAAATGGTGTAATTTTTACTAATAGTGGCCTTGGAGTTCGAGATAATCTTGTGGTATGGCTGGATTTCTTCAAGAGGTTGATCTTGGCAGGCTGGAGAGGTGAGTCTGTGTGAACCTCATGAAGTTCAGCAAGGCCAAGTACAAGGTCCTGCCCCTGGGCTGGGGCCATCCGTAGCACAAACACAGGCTGGGTGGAGAATAGATTGAGCACAGCCGTGAGGAAAGGGCCTGGGGATACTGATGGGTGATAAATTGGATGTGACCTGGCAATGTCTGCTTGTAGCCCAGAAAGCCAACCTGGGCTGCATCCAGAGGAGTGGATCTGGCAAGTGGAGGGAAGGGGCTTTGTTCTGCTCAGGTGATACCCCACCTGCAAAGCTCCCTCCAGTCTGGAGGTCCAACATCAGAAGCTGCTGGAATGAGTACAGAGAATGCCATGGAGTTGCTCTGAGAGCTGGAGCTTCTTTGCTCTGGAGCCAGGCTGAGAGAGCTGGGGGTGTTGACCTGGAGAAGAGAAGGCTCCAGGGAGACCTTAGAGCCCCTTTGAGTGCCTAAAGGGGCTCCAAAAGAGCTGGAGAGGGACTTGGGACAAGGGCCTGGAGTGCGAGGACATGGGGGAATGGCTTCCCACTGCCAGAGGGCAGGGGTAGATGGGATATTGGGAAGAAATTGTTTCCTGTGAGGTGGTGAGGCCCTGACACAGGTTTCCTAGAGAAGATGTGGCTGCATTGTCCCTGGATGTGTTCCAGATTGGATGGGGATTGGACCAATCCAAAGCAAAAAGGAAGGGGATTGGAAAGAGATGAGTTTGAAGATCCTTTCCAACCCAAACTGGTCTATGATTCAGTGGTGCTGAGCTGTTGCTGGTGAGTGCTGTTGGGAGTGAGAAATGCTGCTATGAGGTTCAAAGCCCTTGTGGATGATGTCTGGTTTCAAACTAAGATGTGTGAGGAGCAGACAAACCTGTTGCAGTGATGGGAGATTTCATCAGCTCTCCAGATCCTCACTTGGAGTTGATGGCGAGTTTCCTGTAATATCTTTTTAGCCCAAGTTTCTTGGCTTGGCTGTAACTCCTTTTGTAAATTGTTATTTTTGAATATTTGATTAAAAATCCGTGGAGTGGTATGAGTGACTTGACCATTTAGGGGCAGGAAAGCTGCAAGAGCAGTTCTTGCATGTGTGTCCTGCAGCTGGGTAACCCAAACCAGCTTTTGTTTTCTGATTCCTGGGGAGGGGAGCATGTAGTTCTGGTTTAAGAGTGTAGGCCTGGCACTGCTGAGCAGAAACCCCCCCAAGTTGTGCTTATTTGTAAAAGGCTCTTCAAGACTATGCTGTACCACAGCTTTTTGTTTTATTGATATTCCAGCATCTGGACTGTTTTCCTAAACGTGCTTTCATCCAAGGAGAGATTAAAGGAGTGATAACTGTTCTGATAAAGCTGCCAAAAATAATCTTTGCTTGAGACTAAGTACTGCTCTTGGGACTTTGTCTTGTAAAACAATTTGTGGGTGAGCATGAAGAGCCGTACTAGGAAGCCCCAAATGCTCCAGATTGTTGTTCCTGCTGGGGGGTTGGAGGACTATAAATTTTCCACAAGTGTTTGAATTTGTCATGTGCTGCCTAAAGAGATCTAATAGCAGTCAGGGAAGTTTTGGGAGTTTGTGGCTGAGGTGACTGAATCCCTGAGAGGAGAGATCTGCCTGCATGCAGTGTGGTCGGATTGATGGGAACACTGCTGATGCACACATCCCTCTTCTCACACCCCACAATGGATTGCTCGTGGATGGGTTGTCATCTCCTGTGACCAGCTGATGTAATGAGGGTGATAGCTGCTGTAGCTTTAGGTGTTGAGGATGTGATGGTGGCAGTGTGATACAGATGATCTGTGAGGTTTTGTATGGAGATCCATCTGCAAGTAGGTTGGTGCTGCACTGGAATAGTTTGGCTCTCAGCGCCTGGGAGGTGCCGAGCTCAGCAGAGCACAGCAGCCTTAACACTGCCCTCTTTGTCATTCTCCTTCTGGCAGTGTTTTTGCTAAAAATCACATGTCTCTATGCTGTGACTTTGTTTGACAACTTGTGCAGTGACAGGGAGCTGAACTTCTTTCTTGATGAGATATGTAGGTATACACGGCATGTGTTCTCCAAACTTGCGTGGCCCTGAAGCAAAATATGGTTTGGATGCCATCTGCTTCCTAAGGGGCAGAGTTAGAGCTGCTGGAGGAAGCTTAACACGCTTCTGTGGGCTGAATGTTGCCCCATGCCTCTCCCAGAGGACCTAGGATTGGCTGCTCTGGTTCAGTTTGGTTAATTCACACTTAACAAGGCACTGTTAAAAGCACACTCAAAGGAGGACTTTCTCTGGGGCTCTTGGCTAGTGGCTTCTGTATCCCACCTGGGAATCACACCATGGCCCGTGAGCAGATGATTGAAGTCATGACCCATTGAATGTCCTGAGTTGGAAGTAAACCACGAGGATCATCAAGTCCACCTCCTGGTAGGCTTGAGTCTATAAACAGTTGTGATTAACTTAGAGGAGATAGTGTTGGTGGGACAGAGTGTTCCTACTCAGGGGTTTCTCTTGGATCTAGAAACAGGAACTCTGTAAAGCACTATCAGAAAGCATTATGAAAAACCACCTTAGTGTCTGTGCCTGCAGAGCTCCTCAAATTCCCAGGATGGCTGAACCCATCTGTGCTGGCTGGGAGCTGTTCTGGCTCCTGCCTGGGGTCACGGTGCAGGGGACGAGGCCTGGCTCTGGAGACTCACTGAAGGGCTCCAGCTGGCTTGTGACCAATGGGGCTGAACGTAGCCACTCTTCCATCTGGGCCAAGAATTTGTAGGGGTTTAATCACCCTGTCCGGGCATTGGGCTGGCACGCTCTTCCAGTGTCAGATTTACTGCTCTTGGCCCCTGAATGCCCAGTGCAGCTTGCTTTTATGGAACCCTGCTTGCTTTTATGAGACCAAAACTAGCATCTCAGCATAGTTAGACTTTTTTAGTATCATTTGAATGTCCGACACTACAGGTCTTCAGCTTGTTTCTTATGGTGAGGTGATTGTACTGTGTGTACTTTTGAGTGTGACCAATTTGGTGAAAGTTTTGGTCTTCTCTCTTACTCAGATATTCTCTGCATAGGGGAAAGGAGTCTTTTATCTGGGTGTAATTTTTGTGACCAAGGCTCCATGTTTCTTCCTGAGCCGTGTGTAGCCTGGTGGTGTTTTAGTGGGACGAAACTAATGGCTGAAGCAGCTGCCTGGGCTTCACCTTGCAGAGGAGATGGTTTAGGGGGAGAAGGGATGGAGAGGGGTACTGCCTTGGGCTTGAGGCTTGATCCAAAGTTTCATCCCTGAATCACTGCAGGATGTGGGATGTTGGCATATGGATGTGAGTGTGCTACCTGGAGCAGTTGGAAGGTGTGTCCCTGTCCATGGCGGGGGTTTGGAACTAGAAAAGCTTCAAGGTCCCCTCCAACCCCAACTTTTTTGTGGTTCTGTAAGCTAAGTTTGGCTCTGGCAGGTGACCATTTCAGATCCGTGACATCCTTCTCTGCAGGTCTTTGCCCCAGCATTGCCTGTCTTTGTGTTGCTGACAGCTTCAGTGTCTCTGCCGTTCCCTTCCGTTGTCCTGGTGCGAGAAGCAAGAAAGCTGGAGCCAGGTTTGGTTCCATCTTAGTGTTGCATAGACTCACAGGCTGATTTGGGTTGGAAGGGTCTTTTAAACTCACCTCATTCCACACTGTGCCACGTCTGGGACACCTTCCACTGGACCAGATTGCTCCAAGCCCTGTCCAGCCTGACCTCATATGGGGCAGACACAACTTCTTTGGGCACTCTTCACCTGGGCAAAAGGTGTTTTCTTCCACCTGTGTCTTTTGAGAGTCTGTCTCTCCTGGATGACAGGCTGGGATGTGAGGTCCTGCTGTCCAGAAGATGACAGCCATGGTCTTCTGCTTAATGGCTCCTGCCTGGAGAAGGGAGCAGAATACATGGTGATGGGAGGCAGAACAGGGGGATTGTTCTACTGTGGGACCTCTTGTCTTGCCATTGTCCTGAACCACTTTCAGCCCAGCCAGGTTTCAAGACCAAGCTCTCTGGACACAACTGGTGTTTGGTGATGATCTCTTGGAAGATGGGAGATCTTAGAGGACAGCTTCCTGATAGGTTTGTGTTCAGCCTAAACATGGGCACAGGAACCTTCCTGCTTCCTTGTGCAGTCGTTGGAGCTTTGCTGCTCCCCAGGAGGTGTCCTGCCTGCTCCTGGCCACCCCTTCCCACATTGATGCTCAAGGGTTTGTGCAACCATGTGGGGAATTGGGTCAGGGACGTGATCCAATTAAAAGCTGTGCTGAGCGACATTGAAAGCAGATTTTAACCAGGCAGTTTCCTGACAGTCCACGAATGCCTGTGTTAGGAAAAGAGGGCTTTGGACCACAGCAGGAATAAACAGCCATGGGTAGATTGTGGTGGGTCGGTTTCTGCTGGTAGTGCTGCTGGTCCATGAGGGCTTGCTGTGTTGGTAGGCAACCGTAGGGACAACAAACCGAGATCCCACTTGGATTCTGGCTGGTGAGTCTGTTTTCTTTCTGGGGAGCCCAGTCTCACTCCCTTGTGTCTGTTTCGTGGCTGCCATCGCTCAAGGAGAGCCTCTCATCAGGTGTTTCTCAGGCTCCTCTTCAAGGATGCAGCCAAGGGCTGTGGTCGCAGGGGAAGACTGGAACTGCACCGCCCATCCTCACTGCCTGGGGCGAGGGGGGGTTGCCTTCAGTAATCCTGACTAATCCTTTAATCTGTATCAACACTGATAGGTATTAAAGCAGCAGATAAGGTTCAGACCATGGCTTGGAGCTCAGCGATATCCCCACCCTCTTCCAGCTGAATCTGGGCTGGTTGTGCTTTCTCTTAAGGGGACCGTGCTTGTTTGCAGAGCAGCTACACTGGATTGAGAGGGTGGATTAGCTGTTTCCAGCTGGAACATGCCTTTGTTGCTGGGCTCCAGCTTGCCAGACAAGTCCATTGATCTGTCTGTGTTCCTGGTAACCAGCATCCTGTGCTTTCTGGAGCAAACCTCTCCAGTTTCGTGTTCCTCTGCCAGTCTGCAGCAGATCTGTAGCCTCCTGCTTTTTATCTGTGTTATTCACCTGGATATAAGCCTGATTCAGTTGTAGACCCTTCATGAAGTTCTTAAGCAACGACACAAAGCTTTCCTGAAGCAACCAGTGCTGCAGACCTGACGTTCCTTGCTGCCTGCTGCTCACAGCAGGATTTCCCTCCTCCCCCACCTCCAGAGCAGGACTCCCGCCACCACACTCTTCCTTTCCAGGCCTTTTGCACTCTTCTTTTTGGGTGCCTTTCCTCATGGCTGAGATCTGCAATATCCTCACTTGTATGGCTTCTGGGCACCTCCAGTTACCCCAATGATCCAGTGCTGTGGAGACAGGACTCCAGAACTGCCTGCCATGTGTTTGGTGGGCACCAAACTAAGGTTGTTAATGCTGGGAAGAGCTGCTCCCGGTTGAGTTCACTGTGTAAAACAAACCATCCCTATTGTTTTTGCTGTTGTAGGCTCATCTGCCCTTTCTCTATCCTCTTCCAGCTTCTCCCCATGCTCGTGGGTTTGCTCCGAGTTTGCCACCAGTTCCCTCATCAGCAAAGCCATGGTTAATCCTTCCCATAAATCCTTTAAGCTGTCAGCAAACAACCCCCTTCTTAAAATTCTAGCACGCAAGCTCGGCTGGGATGGAGCCTGGCTCACAACCCCAAGGTTTCATTTTTGTTCCCAAATTATCACCTCCAGTCCTTCTTGGTCTCAGTTTTGGCTGGCACTGCAGGGTTCTCACCATGGCTGTGGAGCAGTGAATGGCTCATGCATATGTGTGGCCTTCCATGATGTATCTGAGGTGTAAAAAACATTCAGGTTCTGGATTACCTAATGAGGGGTTCCAGGTGTGTAGGGTGGTTTGAAGTCACAGGTGAGAATATGTTCCTTAGATTCCACATGGATGAAGTCTCACCTCTCTGAGGAGCTACCTGTCCTGTGGGACGGAGTGTGTTGGCCCTGTTTCTTGTCTACATGAGCTTGACACACAGCTGATGGGGTCAAAATGGGCTAAAAAATAAGAGTAAAGCTTTTTTTGTGGTCGTGCTTACCTGTCTGCACCCAAACTCTCACATCTTTGCTGTTTTGCTCTCAGATGTGACTGGCTCTTTCAGGTTTGTTTATTCCTGTAAAAACACAAGGTTAGGTCACTGTTTTGGGCTGTATTTTTGTTAGTGGTTAGGTTAGAAGGTTCAGGTGTTGTACATCTTCTTTTGGAGGATCTCTGAATATCCCTTTCTTTGAAAGTTGACATCCTCCAAGGCGTTTGGCAGAATCTTAGAGAAAAAAAAATTGATTTCTCAAAGTCTCAACGCACATCTTGAGTTTCTCTCCTGTGAAATTTGGTTTCTCCCATAAAACTCCTGATGAAATACAGTTTGGAATTTACGGGATTCTCATTACAGGACTGTCATACAAGAACCACAAACCTTTTTCCACTGTTGATCCCAGAGGGAGGAAAGGCTCTGAGACTCCCTGAGGAATATTGAATGGCATCTTGCTGCCGAGTGGCTGCATCTGGGGATTACTCAGTAAAACAGAAGGAAGGGGAGAAAAAGGTTAATGCAGTGTTGGCAGCCGCCAGCTCCAGAAGCTTGTGTCCTTCAGGCTGCCGTGATTCGGCTCGGTGAATTGAGTGCTGGTGGTTCTTAGCTTATCCCTCAGGTCTGCCAGAGAAAAAGGGATTTGGAGGAAATACCATATTAAATCTTAATTTCTGAAAAATTGATTTCTTAAAATCGATTTTTTTTCAAAAAAAGTGCTTTTGTCAGTAGGGGCTAATTGTAAAAAGGCACATGGCTTGTTCACGCGGCCCTGTGAGCACTCTCTTTGTACAGGCTGTTTTCCTGCTTTCTTAGCTCTGCCCCAGTGTCAGGATTCATGGAGCAACCAGCTCTATCCTGATGCCTGTAACACTGTGAAAACCCTAGGGCTGAGTTTGGGGTGAGTCGAGGTGGGAGTACACCCACAGGCAGATGCCAGGCACCTGCAGAGCTGCTCCCGTGAGCCCTGCTCCTGCTGTCAGCTGCCATTGTGCTTTCCAGGAGCTCCTGCGAGGGTCAGCCTCCAGGCATTACATGCCTTCTTGCAGACTGCTGTGCTTGATCACCTACCACCGGCAAGCACGGGCTTGAGCAAAAGCCAGTCACCTGGATCTACAGGGTTTTATTTATTATTATTAAATTTTTTTGCAAACAAGCTGGGTGATCTGCGCTTGGCTGTTGGCACTGCATCCTGCAGCATATGACAGATAATCGGCCTGGCTGCTGGCCCACAGAGGAGGTGAGGCTCCTGTCGATGTGTGACCTGGGAAGGCACGTCAGCTCCATAAATCACTGCCTGCTGCTGCCCGTGCCTTGTGCCTCTCTTCAGCTTCCTGGCAGATTCAATATCTGCAGCGGGGCTCTGGATGGCTTCTCGCTGCTGGGTGAGGAGTCAGTGTCTGCGTGGGGCAAGGAGGCAGGGCAGGCTTCTGTCCAGTCCCTTCACCCCCTTTAGTATCATTCCTCAGACAGACAAAATAACTTGAATAAACTGCTGTCTTGCTGTGTTCCTTGTGCTGTTGTCCGTATGGACATCAGGACTCCTGCCCAATCCTACTGATAATGGCCTGAGTCTTTAAAAGCCATGGATTGGTGATAAAGGGTGGGTTTTCTGGGTTTTGAGTGCTGGTGCTCAGTCATGGAGTGCATCAGGTTCCTACTTCATGGGAGTTAAACTTACCCAGGTCTCCACTGCTCTACTGTGCTCATTCCCAAAGTGTCCTGGGAGCGGCCACATGCTGGGAACAGGGTCTATGCTGCTGACCCTTTTTCTAGAAGCAGTGAAATCACCCTTTGGGGGTGCCAAATGGCCCATTCCTGGAAGTATCCTCAGAGGGGAGTCCTCCCTGCTGCCAGCACCCTGCTCCAGCCAGCAGCTTTCTGCAATGGAGTGCCTCATGCCTCTCCTCTATGCACACCTGAATTCACCAGTCCAGCTCCTTGGATTTTTGGGGTTTACTCATGAACAGCAGCAGGACTTGGGATCTGGCCAAGGGCTTTGTTGCACCCACACTTGGGATTACTGGTACTGAGTTTTGGGGTGCTTGAGATTGCAGGTAGCAGGGGAAATTAATGCCCTAATCTTGATACAGGCTTGTTAATAATCCAAAAGCTATTTTCCATTGTGGGTGAAGTGCCCAGGGTGTGCTCGAGAGAGCACATCCAGGCCCTGAGCCTTTTGAGTGGTGGCAGCCCTGGCACTCACTAAACAGAGAAAAAAATTGCCATAGTGCATTATTCCTACAGCAGGAGAAGAGGTGAGCAGAGCTGAGAGGGAAGGCTGCCTCTGCCTGGCTTTACCATCCCAGAGCAGGCTGGGTTGCCAGTGGGACAAAGAGCAGGGTTAGGTGAGACTGCTGCAAACCATTGGTGGACTGTTCTCATGGATGCTTTCCTCATTTGTCTGCTTTCCTTTCAGAGCTGAGTTTTCCTGCTGAGGATCAGGCCAGCATCTCCTTGATTTTCCCTTCCTGGAACGTTCTTTTTAATCCAGCTGTTGGTGCTCCTGTGTTCAGGCTTTTTTCTAAGCTCTGCTTCCCTTGGCTATAGGTGCAACAAAGGTGGTCACGGATCCTGGCACTTGGTTTACTGCTTTTTGACAACAAAGCTTTTCTGGCATCTCAACACCTCGCCTTTTCCAGGTTGTGTTTGAGGAGCTGTGATCTCTGGGATCGAGCCATGGAGGCTTTGCAGGATGACATTTCCCAGGAACGAGTGTCCCTCTCCTGCTGTGGTCATTGGGATGGGCAGGGGTAATGATGGGCACTGGGCTCTGCTTTGGGTGGGAGTGACAGTGGTGTTGCAGACCAGAGCTCCAGGATGGTGGTGGGTGGGAGGCTCTGTCTCCAGTCCCTGTTTGCTGTTGGCACGGGCACTTGCCTGACTTCTGGCTCTTGGGAAGCATGTGGAAAGGTTTGTGGATGTGGAGGGGTTGGAGATCTCTGGGTCTGAGATAACTGGTTAAGGGAATTCAGGGCTTAAAGCACAAAACAAGGCATGGGAGTGATCCGAATACAGAACAAGAGATGCTCCAGGAGTGGGATGCAGCTGGTGAGACCACCGTAGCTGCAGCTGTAAAATAGCACCTTTCTGTGTAGGGAAGGAGTAAATGGTTCCCTTTGCTTGCTGCACCCCTTCTTCTATCCCAGTGCCCTGTTCCTGCTCCTCTTCCTCCCTGCCATTAATTGCTTAGGGTTTGCTTATGCAATTAAACCAGTTGTGTCTGCAGCCGTGGCACTTGTCTCTGTTCTCCAAGGTATTCCTCTGCCTGCCTGCGAGAACTGCTGGCTCAGGAAAGGGCAGGTTTCCACGTTGGCTGGCTCCTGCCCGTAGCAGTGGTCCCCAGAGAAGGGAAGTGGCTAAGCCAGGGCTGTCACAGGGCCGTCTCTCCTGGCCTGAGGAGGTGGCTGGCTGACTCCTAGCATTCCCAAGGATGTGAACAGGCTGGAGCAGGGACTGTCTGGCTTCCTGCAGCTGATGTGTGACGGTGATCGCTGCCAGGCTGAGGTGGCGATGACTGATGGGCAGGACATCTTGCCGGGCTGGGGGTCATTTGTGCAGCAGCTAAAGCCAGCTGAGCGATGAATTATGGTCCCTGGGCTTTCAAGGGAGGAGAATGGCACTCATGGACCATGGGAGATGCTCAGCTAAAGGAACAGCACCTCAGCTCAGCAATGTCTGAGGGTGGCAGCTGTGGAGGCTGCCGGCACAGAGAGCACAGAGGGCACTTGCTCCACTCTGGGTGGGAAGGGAAGTTGCTGATATGATGGGGAAAAGCTTTCTCCCTCTGCCAGGCTGCCTCCCACGTCTCTCCCTGCCTGCATAGCACTGCCCAAGGCAGTGTCCTCAGCATGACTCCAGCTACATGCCAGCTCTGTCTCTTCACTTGCTCTTCTGGGATGTCAGTATTTCTCCACCAGCACTGGCCCTTGGCTTTGGTGTGTCTCCTTGGCTTTTCCCATGCTTATTTGTTACTTACTTGCCTAGCTACTGTTACCATATCCAGGAATGTTCTTCAGGTCCCCTTCTTAGTCCTGTCCCTTGGTGTTCCTCCTTGTGAAGGGAGTGATTTCCTGGCTTTTTATTCAACTCTTTAATCCTGTTGAGCACCTCCCAGCCCCAGGTCCTTTCCTAGTGCCCATGAAGCTTTTTTCAGGCTTTCGTCCCTGCAGCCATCAACTTCCTTCTCTGAGATACTGTCCTTCAAATGCCCGTGTTTGGTTTTTAGTCTCCATGGCCAAGAAGCCAGAAGATCTCTGGGATCTGCCGTATCAGCTGTGCCCCTCTCTTTTACCAGCAGCCTCTTGAGAAGCTCTTTGGTTGTCCCCACATGAGCTATGTGATGTTGCCATGGTCTCTGCTGTAGAGAAGACCTGGGTGGTGTTCAGACATGCACCAGTCACCTGCTTTGGCTTGGTAAAAGCCAGCATCAGGTCAGATGTTGGCAGATACCCCAAATTACGGGAAAGGTGAGCAAGGAGGAATTCTGCTGCGAACCACTCTGAGCACAGGGGTTACACAGGTCTTCCTCCCTCCCTCCCTCCCTCCCTCCTACACACTTTCCTGCCTGCTCTCGGGTGTCGTAGAGCTGCACAAAACCCTGGTTCTCCCTGGCCAGTGCCTGCTTTCCTAGCCTCGACCTGCAGACCAGCAGCTCATTAGCATGTCCTGACCATCCCAGAGCTGCTGGTTGGCATGATGGGAAACTTCTCCCTCTGTCCAAACAACATTTTGTGTGATTATTATCAACAAAAAGCTGTTGCTCCTTTTCCTCATGAAATGAGCGGGTGTAGAGGATGTGTATGGACATGCTGCCTCTGTGTTTTCACTAGAGATGATGTGATTAAAGGTTAGATGGGTTTATTATAGACAGAAATGCATTTTGGCTGCTTCAGGCTGGAGTAGAGGTATCAAAAGCTGTTGGACAACCATTGCAGGGCTCCTGGAACTTCCAGAGTAGGCTCTGGAAGACTGTCCCACTGGTAATGAGGAATTGTCTCTTACATTAGATCATGACACTGATCTAGTGGCATTCCTGGGAGGGACTCTGGTATCCTGCTTGTTCTACTTGCCTTGGCTTTGTATTTTTTTTGTTCTTTTTTTCTTTTTAACTCTCCAAGATTCTGGACTATAAAAAAGAAATGTATCACTAAATAAGAATTAAATGCCAAGAAACATTCTTCCCAAAGAATCTGGAAACGTGGACCTGTGGGGCGGTGTCTTCTCCTGTGCTAAGGACATCCTTTTTATGGATGTGACCCCAAACCCTCAAAGTTCCATGATCAAAGTGACTTCTTTATTGTGCCTCAAAGCCAACTGTTGGGCATGGAAAGCCCTGGGGAGGAGATGTGGAGCTCCCTGATCCCTTCCCACCTCTCACCAAGGCAGGAGGGGAGGTGGAGGAGATGGAAACATGCAGCCAGCAGGTTGTTGAGCCCAGTGCTGGCTCCTTGTTGACTTTTCTTGCCTTGGAAGAGCTCTCTGCAGCTAGGACCCTCCGCATCCAGGCATGGAGATGCTTAACAACCACTGTAGGCTAATTCATTGCTGAGCTCATGGCTGCTTTCCCAGCTCAGATGGGATGCCTGAGGTGCAGCATTGGTGCTCCCTATTCCTGCCCTCTATTTTTGCCCCTCTTGCTGGGCATAAAAACCTTCCAGGCTCTCATTTGTGACTCAGTTGTGTCTTTGCAAATAGGACTTGTGTTATTCTCCATGGACTGCCTGTTTGAGCTGAGAGCACCATGCTCCCTCTTGCCCCCAGGGGAACAGTTTCATTTTAATGATGTGTGGCCGGGTTCAGGTTTGCAGTGGCCAGGAAACCACAATACTCGAGCGTGGCACCTTGGGGCTAAAACTCCCTTATTTATTATTATTCCACTCTTCCTCATGCCATTAGGATTTCTCTGCCATAGCTGGCTGGTAATTTAAAGAATCAAATAAACTTTCGCAGGGCAAGAAATGAAATTTATGAAGATCTGGACTGGCTTATGGTGGCTCTAACTCCAGCAGTATCTTTGCCTTATTTTAGGGATACCAGCTAAAAATCAGTGTTGATTGAATATAAGCTTGGCCCTGCTACACCCTGATCTGTCTGCCCACCAGCCACAGGCATCTCATTTTTACATGTGCTGTCTAAGGTGCTGCTGGGTGGAAGGAGGTGTAGTGACTGCTGGCGTCGCATGCTGATTTTTCAGTGGTGACTGTTTTTTCTCTTGTTTTGTGGCAAAGGGGAACAATTTCTCATTAGCTGGAATTCGGTGACCCATGGTTATCCCTGCATGTAGCCTGAGAAACGTGAGGTTAGAGGCTAAAAACTTTTCTGGAGCTTAATTGGACTAGCAGAAAGCTTCAGCCGTGGGTGGTGTCAGCATCCATCCCTGTTTGCTGGAGGCTGATTTGGATTTCAGATGCAAGCTCTTCCCCTTGCTATGGTCTGGAGGAGCTGATGAAGCAGTTATTTGAAGCTATTTTTCTATTTTTACATGGAGTACTCTCAAGGAGCAGCATGGCTGCGGGTGGCAGAGTCCTGTGATGTGAATCACGAAGCTCCCTGTGGTCCCTGAGATGTGCTGAAAGCCCCACTGTGGCTCCACTGCTCCTTGGCTGTAGGTGGCCTGCAGGTGATGAGTTACAGTCTGGCTTGGCTCTGGCTCAGCTCCTCTTCTACCCGGCTTCTCAGCTTCCCTGCAGGGAGTGATCGATCCTCCGCAGCCTTGCTGCTCGATTGCTGGTGGCTGCTGGTTGTTCAGCACAAAACCTGCCAGGTGAGACCTTCAGGCATCACAGCCCAGCTGTGTCCAGCAGCCAGGCATTGGCCCCCACAGGAGCATCGGCTCTGCCTCCCGCTGGCAAATGTCCCTGCCCGCAGTGGGGGCTTGGATCTAGATGAGCTTTAGGATCCCTTCCAACCCAAACCAGTCTGTGATTCTGTGATCAGAGCAGAGGCAGAAAGAGGCATTTGAGCGAAAGACAGGAAAACTGCTTTTCATCCCCGATGCTGAAATTAAAGTCCGGAGTGAGGGTAGGAGATGAGAGCCTGTGGATTCACGTGGAAAGCTCGTTCCTGCTCCTCTTGCAGCTCATCTAGAGATTTCATGGCAATATGAACACATGGTGTGCTGTTTTGGGGTCGATGCCTGGGCACTGTTCTCCTCAGGGATAGTGAGGCAACATCTTGATTTCAGTAATTAATAAAACCTTGGGAATTGGCTTGAAAAACTTCCTGTGGAATTTGCTGTGTCCTGCAGGCATTGATTCCTGTATGTTCCTGTTGGGAGCTAATGGACATGGCTGCAAACTGTTGCTTGTAGGGTTGGGTTGAGCCCAGCATTTATCGGCCAGAATAGGAATATTGTTTTCTGCCATTTTATAAATAGCATGATTGAAAGAATTTGCTGGAAAACTGGGGTTTGGGGAGTGGGGGGTGATGCAGTCATGGGACACAGCACATTTTTCATTCCCGTGTTAGCATGAGGTTTCCGCCTTGTGTGCTGAGAGACAGAGGCACATTCCAGACACCAGTCCCCTCTCTTTGGCCACTGGTATGAGAGACATGTGGTGACACCGTCTTCCTCACCCACATCCTCATGTATCATGTGATTGGGCTCATTTCTTGCTCTCACTTCTCTTGTAACCTCCCCATCAGGCCATGGAACAGAGCTGGCTTTGTGTCTGGAAAGCACCAGGATCTCTCCTGGCAACTGGAGCAAAACCTACAAAGAAGAGGAGATGAGAGCCAAGTGGGCGGCTTCCTAAACGTGCAGCCTGCGGGGGCTGGGACGTGCACATCATACCAAAGCAGGTTTTTAATATTAAATAGATGGAAGGAAGATGTCTCCTTTTGCCTGAGGGATAAATAGATCTGAAACTCATCCTAGACTTTGCTGCTTGTTGCATCTGAAATATGTGTGTCTCGCCCTGGAATCGAGCCTCTCCAGGAGCTCCCAATACCTGGCTACAACCCATGTGTAAAAATGCTCTGGTGTTTGTGGTGTATGTGGGATGTGATGGAAAGTCTCTGGGAGAAGCATCCAATGAATGGATTTGCCTCTTTCTCACCCAGTCCATAGCTATGTGCACCCCATGGTCTGGACATGATACTTCTCATGGTGCCACCAAACCAAGTGTCACAGCTGTGGTCCTCTGGTGCCCTTCCAGTGCTAGACCTCCTCCAGGAGCTGTGTGGGTCCTCAGGAGGTGCACCCTGCTTTGCAGGGACTGAGTGTTGTCTCCTTCCCTCCCATCCCTTCCCTGAACAAATTTTACAGGCGTGAGCCCTGAGCACCTGGCTTGGCTTCTCATCCACGATCCACAGGACCTTCAGGACCAAATGGTATTTGTAGCTGTGGGCAGACAGCTTCTTGTGCAGGAGAACTGCTTAGAAAACTCTGCATCTTGCTACTGCCATTTGTTGGGAGATGGATGGGATAAGAGAAGGATTATCTCCTTGGCCATGAACCTCCTGATCCAGCCATGGAGGTAGACCATAGAGCTGAAGCTGCTCTCTCATCAGAGGTGCTTGTTATCATGGTTGCAGTGTGGAAGAACATCAAGAAGAGATAACTCTGCCAAAATTTAAGTAAAGCCCTGCCAAAACCTGGCAAATCTAATCTGAACTTGGGCAGTTCCAAAGCTGCTGGATGTTGGCTCTCTAAAAGCAGAAGGACTGCTGCTCTGTCTTGGGAAAACCTTGAATGTGATTTGTTGGTGATTCAGAGCCTGGCACGAGGTGAATCTAGGGTGTCAGCAGCACAGTGCTGTGGGGAGTGATGTATGTTGTGTGATATTAATGGAGGGTGTTAGGAAAGAAAGAGGGAAGGAGCAGAGCAATGCTCTGAGGGAAGGATGAAGGATTTTCTCACTTGGAAAATACTGGTGTACTTAGGAACAATTTCCCTGCCAGAAAGCTGTGGCCAATGTCTGTCTTAAACATTCCTCTCATTGATTCATCCAATTTCCTCCTTGCTCCTCTGCATCATCCTCTGCGTAATTCCTCTCTCTCCTTTGATGTTTTCATCCCCCATGTATTTGTAGATTATGGCTGTGTCCCCACATAGCTGTCACTGAACCAAGCTATCCATATTTAGCTCTTCTAATCTCCTCTTCCAAACCAATCCCCTCAGCCTTGTTATTTTTGTGCCTCTTCTCTGAACTTGCTTCATTGTGTCTCTTGTGTCCTTTTCTGTCATGAATGGACTAGTGAAAGGTGTCCTTGCCCATGGCAGGGGGATGGAAAGAGATAAGCTTTAAGGTCCCTTCCAAGCCAAACCATTCTGGGATATTAAGATGGCATCTTGGAGATGATCCCCTCTAGGTCACAGAAAGGATCACCATGAGGTGGTGCTTCACTGTTTTATGTATGTCTGTAACTCCATAGGCCCTCAGTGTTCTTGCACAGTGACTCTGAATGTGAGTGACACTTGCTTTTGCCCCTCCTTGAGGCTTTGGGAGCACAACCCAATGCCACAGCTTTGGCTGTTGTGGAAGGTCCAGCTGTCCCCACACCACGTTCACAGCTTTGTTGATCAAAACACCCCCAAACAAAGCCCATCTTTTACTCCACACTCCATCTCTTCTTTCTCAGCTCTGCTCTGAAAACACCAGGGCCTTTTGCCACATCCTCTCTTGTGCTTTATGAGTGTAAAAGTTGGTTTCTTAGTGGTGTAATAAAACCACATCCGTGCACGTGGTTCCATTGTCTTCCATGGGTCCACAGTGACAGAGTGGTTGTGGTGGTGTTGTCCATCCTCACCTGGAAGTGGACACTGGATATTGGGATAGATGTGAACAAAGCTGGTCCCTGGACTGCGCACTGAGCAAACAGAGGAACCCATGAGATGAGACAGGTCTGAGCCGAGCTCACTTTTACTTCAAGGCTTGGATCCATCTTTTCCCTTCTACATTTACAAGAATCCAATTTTGTACTGAAATGATTGGTAAATCCCGAGCTGTCTCCCCTCTGATTGACTCCTATGTACTGCAGCTTTTCAAAGATATGGACTTTGTGCCTGGATAAGCATTAATTAAAAGTGATTGAATTATTAATGCTCTGAGTTTGCATGTAGGGTTGTGGGTGTGTGTGAGGGTGTGTGCATGTGTGGCCCTGCCCTGGCATGAATTGCTGGAGGCCTAGCAGCCACAGTGTCCATGTTTTAGGGGTTAAGATTTGTGAGACTGAGGCAGAGGAAAAAAATGGGTGAAAAAACTGAAGGAAAGGTTGAGGCAGGCAGATGTAGCCCTGCTATTCCCTAACAGAGAGCTGAGCTGCTGTGCCAGCTTCTTGTGCTCAGCCCTGACCTACCAAGTGTCAGCTTTGGCTTGCAGTCCTTGGTTGGTGATCCTGGCCAAGGTTTGTTGGTAACTTTTGTGTTCTTGCTGCCTCCAGGAGCCTGCTTTTTCAGCCTCTTTCAGACTCATCTCTTGATCTGTTGAAATGGAGATGCCAAGCTCTGCAATATGTTCTTCATTGCTAGAGCTACTTGGGTGGTGGGGCCTGTGCTTGGTGCTCAGGATGCTGGCCAGTGTGCTATGTAGAAAACAGACCCTGTAGGCAGGTTAAAGCCACTTGCCATGAAAATCCTGCTTTTTCATGTGATTTCTCTTGCCTGCCTTGCAGATTCAGGTTTTAGGGATGTCTCTAGTTTGGTTGTTTCAACTGTTGTTTTATTGGCATGTTATTTGGCCAGGTTTGTGGAGCTGGTGGTTATCAGATAACCCTTAACAGTGGCTGGAGCTGCCAGTGCTTTGTGAAAATCTCATGGATTTGTATCCTCCTTCTGGGAGATTGATGCACTGAGGCGCTTGTGAAACCTTTTATGTTCTCCTTTGCCTGCTTAAATGTGCTGGTCAGCAAGTGCTGTTGCTCGGATCCTTGGGTGCAGCTGCCTGGTTATTGTGGTGGAAAGAAAATAAGCAAAAGTAAGACTTTCTCTCACAGTGGTTCTTCCACATAGAAGTAGTTCCACCTGACTTACAGGAGACATGGCTGGTGTCAGCAGTGCAGGGGATGCTGGAGGATGGAGATGCAGGAAGCAGCAATATGAGATGGTTTGCTGTGTTGACAGAAGGGTGGGTGCAGGTTGTGGGGTGTAATGGGAGACCTGAGTTCCCAGTGGGAAGTCACTTGCTGTCTGTCATCAGAGCTCTCCTGCTCAGGGAGCACTGCCAGAGGTGTGCATGACTGCTGACTGTGGCAGCAGCAGTGCTGAAGAAGGGGCTGGAGGCTGGGTTGCTCATTGTAAAGGATGCTTGTAGCTGTCTGTGGTCAGGCTCTGTGTTTCTAATTGTCTCTGCTCTCCCATGACCCAGATGCATCTCCAGTGCTTTTCCACATTGGATCATTCCCTTTTTCTCCAGCAGATCAGCTGCTTCATATTTTAAATCGGTGTATGAGGAGACCCGTGGCCCATCTGTGGGATGTCAGTGGTTGATGATGGCTGAAGGGAGACCCAATGACATGTGGTGGGACCGATGCACAGAGGTCCCAGCTTGGATTTCTTTCCCATGTCTCTCACTTATGTCACCTGTCCCCTTTCATCACTGCTCTTCACTACCTCTCTCCTGCTGGAGACACCTTTTTTTCCCCTCCAGGAGCAGATCTGATAGTCTTGTAAGTGGTTGGAGCAGGTGACTTGGTGCCAGCACGTCTGCCTCGGATACTATTCCTGGCTTTATTGAAGGCACGGTAATATGCAAGACTGTGCCTCTGTGGTGTCTGCCTCCTCTTGATCTCAAAATGCTGCAAGCACTGAGATAAGACCGGCTGTGTTCAAGCAGTGATTTTATTCCCCTCTCCTCTGCAGAGAGAAAGCAGCTCGTCGTAAGTCATGCTGGGTTGTATTTGCATTTCTCCAGCAGTGTGGCTGAGGTTGATTGCATCTGGGTGTCTGCATCAAATGGGTATTTGGATGAGCCCCCCATCACTGGCATGGTGGGGGATTGTACCTCCAGCATCAGTTTGTGGGATGTCTCACCCCAATATTCCTATTAATTGTGACCAGGTCTGGTTTTGGTGGTGCTGATGGTGGGGCTGTGAGCTTTCTGCAGATATCCTCTTCCAGGCCTTGGTTCCTGTGGCCCACTCACCTGCAGCCAGAACAGACTTCCTCAGACCCAAAGTACCCAGATAAAAATGAGTCTGAGTTGAGAATGTGCTGCCAGCCCCAGCATTGTGCTGCATTGTGCCATCCCTTTGGCCACCATCTGCTCTGGCCGTTCTGCAGGGACTTGCTGGCCAGGGAAGGTGTTTGCGTGCATGGAGGCAAAACCCCCTCCTGGATCTCAGAGCTGGAGCACAGGTGCTTGGCATGGCCAGGAAAGGACGTGGAGGCACCTTTTGTATGTAGAGTGTTCCCATTACACCTTGGCACCAACAGCCCCACAGTTAGGAGATGCCATGAATCCCAAGTCTGACGGGTGGGAGCAGATGATGAGGAGCACCAGGAATAAGCTGTGAAGGAGAGTGGTGGGGAATTGCCTCTCTTAGCTTGTTTTTAGGGGGATGTTAAGAGCCCTGGGGCTGGGAAACTGGGACCTCTGCTCTTTAAAACTCCTTACTTCCCATCTGAATTGCCTGGCTCTTTGGTGGTGGTGCTGGCCAGGAGGTCCCACGCTCACATGTCTTCTCTGGGGGTGAACTCAGGGAGTGCAATGCTGAGCCCACTCCATTCTGTGCACATGGAAACACATGGAAGCATTAATCCTTCCTTGTGGCATTTACTGCTTCTTGGTAAGTGGGGGGCTGTTGCAAATGTCAGTGCTTTTTTCCTGGAGCAGATGTGCCCTGTGGGCTCAGATTTGCCAACTAAGGAGCCCAATCTATTCCCCAAGTGTTCCAGTGGTCTGTAGAAATAACTGGCTTTGTTTATTTGAGCTTGTGTTTATCTAGGGAAGGGAGACTTTTGTCTAGAACAGAATCCTTTTTTCACATCTTGATGTCAGTGACCTCAACTTCCTGCTATAGCAAGAGGGAAGAGCAATGGGCAAGAGCATTGGGATCAGTGCCCCAGGCCACACTCCTGGCTCCATCTTTGGACCTGATGCTTGTGCCACCATTATTTCCCTGCATGTGGATGTTTGTTGGAAGCTCTTGTTGGCTGCTTTCTTGCTGGAGAAATCCAGCCAGGAAACAGTCAGTGCTGAGTGGCACCTGCACTGTTTGGGGAGGGGATCTCCTGGAGCCTGTTTCACATGGCCTGGGGTTAAGTACCTCCAGCATGTTGGGATGATGTTGCTGGGGGACATGACTGGGAGCTCTGCTTGCAGGTGGATTTAAGATTGAATCGTAGGGATGGTGGGCATCAGAGCCAACAAAGGGATTCTGTCTTCAGGCTCTGCATACCCACCTTTGGAGGTCAGGTTGGAGAAGAGTCTTGGAAATTCTTACTAAGGTCAATGGAGGGGAAGAGGTACTGTGGTGCTGCGGTTTTGGGGTTTAGAGATGCCTACCAAAGATACTTGTTACCTGGATAGATGTGCTCCCTGGGGATCTCTCCCCAAGGAGCTGCAAGCTAACATGCCCAGCTCCTACTCTGAAAAAGCAAAGTTGTGGGGCATGTAGTGACAGACCAGGACAGGAATGAGAACATCAAAGCTCCCAGAGGGCTGAACTGGTTGGTGATGTGGGACGTGTTGACTGCAAGCCTCGAGCAATGCTCCTGTGATGGATCACCTTTTGGTCCATGTTCTGTCTCCTGACACAGTCATGAGTTTGTGACCAGTATCAAGGCTCCCTCTTGGCTTTTCTTGTCTCTGTGTCTGCAAGAGTGGAAAGACCTTGTAGGTGAGAAAAATGGTCCCTGTGCTGCATAGCTTCTTCATGTGGGGATCCACTGGAGCCTAGAACCATCTTAGGTGCTTTGGTGGTCTCACCCTGAGTCCTGGCTTACAGATGGGGTGTGGGTCTGGGGGTGTCCTACACCTTCACACCCTCTCTGCTCTTGGAGATGCACCACAGATATCTCTGCTGGTTGCTCTTCTCAGGGGTTTTGACGTTGCTTTTGGCTTTTATTGCTCCAAAATGCTTTTTTCTTGCATGACTTTGATTACTGGGGCCAAACCAAAATTTTCATAAATAGGAGTGGGTGATCTTCATGGTCCAGAAAGTGGCATTAAAGTCAGTGGGGTGTTTTTATTTCTGGTTTGCCCTCTTCTCACCCTCTCATTAATAATTGCTGCTGTGATGTCCCCTTGAGGGCAGCTGATGCTAAGAAACCAGTGCTGCTAAGATGGCAAGAACTGCTCTGTGTGCATCTCCCCATGCCAGCACCCCCTGCCATGCTTCCCTTTGTGTGGGAGGGTCCCTGTCCCACCTTCCCGGGGGGCTTTAACGAGGGGTAGGTTTTAATTATCCCCCAGAGCCTGGCATCCCATGGCGCCATTGGCATCACCCTGGGCTCTGAGTGGATTTGCTTTTCCCCCATTGAGCAGAGCCTGTGCTGGCCGCAGCCGCCCAGGCTTGGCTCCGTTCCACTTCTGTCCTCGGCGGTGGTGAAAGCACGTTCCTCATGATGGGAAAGCCTCCGCCAGAAACACAAAGGGCTTTCATTAGGGGAGGCAGCGGCGGGCGGACACGGACGGCCAGCGCTGGCATGCGGAAGCTTCACCCCATCTTAACTCCCACAGGGGTGGCTGCAGACACACCAGGTTCCTCCAGCAGTGAGAGTGTAGCCAGTATTTAATCTTAGAGCCTACCCAGCGTGGAAAGAGAAATAAATTTTATTTCTGCAAGGGGGATTTAGGGCCCAGAAGTGGTATGGGGGGTGGCCAGAAGGTACAAAGCTTGTTTTTTGAGCCAGGGATCTCAGCTAGCACAGCCCTGGAGATGATGTGAAACCCACTGCTGTGGGGTGTGAGTGCTGCCCACCACCCCCAGGCCAGCATTGCCCCAGCTTCCCTCTCTCCCTCCAAGGGGAAGAACGGCCAGAGGAGCTGCCCCATGGTACACAGGGCTCTCCCAGCCATACTGCATCTCCTGACCTTGCTCAGAAAGCAGAGGGGTGAAAAGATCATGGCAACAGGAGATAAGACACACATGAGAGGGTGAGGTGAATTTCATGGATTGATCCATATGTCTTTTCCTCCAGCATGGCTTTCAGCTTTTTTTGGTTGTGTCCCAGTGGGGAACCTCTGCTCCTGCCCTCACCCTTGAAGAACCATCCTGAAGCTTTTTATTTTGCTCTGGAGCTTCAGGCAAGGGAGCAGGAGAGCCGCCTTGTCTCCCCACGGCTGCTGAAAGAGGCTGTTTGTTACAGAGCAGGGTGAGATATGAAATCCCATCAAGCCGCCTTGCTTATTAGAGATCTCAGTGAGCTGCTTATTATGCACCATGGCATAATGCAGATTACGAATGTGACCGGGCGATAATTAGCAGAGCTGGAACTGTAATTAAACACTCCTGTGCTGCGCTGTGGTTTCTGTTGCAGAGTGGAAGGGAGCTGAACGGTCTCAGCAGGTCCCCAACACACACACACAGCCACTGCTCCCTGGGCGATGGGGGCGAGTGATTCCTGCCACTCCCTGGGCTGTTCCCGCTGCCCACCCAAGCCAGGCAGCCCTGCCTGGTTCCTCCCTGACTCTTCCTTTGCTGGAGACTGACTTGTGGTTTGCAGAATGTGACATTGAGGAGCCCCTTCAAAGGAGCCTCACGTTTCCTTGGAGCATCTTGCCCTGGATCTGCTGAAGAGGTTGCTGTGTTTTGGGGGGTGATTTTCCTGTAGGAGTCTTCTGGAAGCTGCTCTCGCAGCCTTCTGGTGTGGTTTTATGCCAAAACCACCCTTTTTGAATCTCATGGAGTGCAGTTGGTCCACTGGCTGTAGGGCAACCTTCGAGATGGGTGGTCTGGAGATGGGCTCCTGAGGGAGAGCTGATTCTGTTGGTGGGAGATTGGAGATGGTTGTGGATAACAAGCTGTGCTGCTGGGGAGGGGACTGTGGGGTCCAGCCACTGTTGTTCAAGACTTCCAGGCCATCTTTAGTGCCAAGTGGGCTGCATGTTGCTCTGATGAGCTGTCTAGAGGGAGGATGGATGTAGGACAAGGAGAGGGCTGCAGACAGAAAGCACTTTGTGTTCTGCTGGAAGAGAAAATCCACTTGCCCTATCAGAGCCAGGATGTGATATCCTCCTCTCCGTTCCTCTGCCTAGAGACTTGTGTCACCAGGGATGTGGAGAGAGTCTGTGGGTCAGGAGTTGGTGAGGAGGTGGGATGCACCAGGCACTTGCTGTGGTTGTGGGCACCCTATTGGGTGGAGCAGGCTAGGTTGGATGTGCAAGGTTCTGCTGGAGTTGTTTCCCTTGCTTGAAGGATGGAGATGTGTGAGCAAGAGAGGGAGCAGGCAAATTCGGCAGCTAGTCAGGACCAGGATGGGAGTCAGCAGCAAGGCTGGAAGGGATCATGGGCTGGTGTCCGTGTTCACACTTGGTAACCACAAACTTGGGCTCTCCAGGTCTACTGTTTTCCCTCACCAGAGTTTTAGGGGGTCTGGGAGTAGAACTGAGTGCTCTAGAGGAATCTTCTCCTGCTTGAAACTGGAACCCAGGTCAGTACTTGCTGCTGATGTGATGAATTTCCTCAGGCTGCTTCTCTTCTGAGGTAGCCCAGTCTCTAAAGATCACAAATGGTGAAGAGAGGAGGTCTAAGCTGAAGAGGAGCTGCTTGCCCCACAGCTGCTACAGGTTCTTGCAAGCCAAGGTGTGGGGGTGGCTGGCCATGGCTGACTTGGCTGAGGAACCCCAAAGGATGGGAAGGTCTCCACCCTGCCCTTGTCTTGGCCAGCCACAGAATCAGCCCATCAGCCATCCTCCTCCTGACACTGCTGTAATCTGCTTGCGTGGCACAGCGGCCAAGGACCTTGGCTTCTCAGCAGCAGGGTGGCTTGGCTGAGCTTCCACTTGGCATATTGGCTTGTTGGCTTTCCAAGCCTGGCTCTGGCTGTGGAATCTGGTTTCTATGTGCAAAGAGAGCACAATGGCTGGATCAGGCTCTGAAGAGATACTTGCATAGGGAAGAGGGATATGATCCAAGTGCTTGTGTCTGCAGGTGGTCACAGGGTAGTTCTGGAAGGAGAAGGATGTTGGTTTTCATGGGTGCCCGAGGGAGTCTGCTACTCGTTTGTCCTGTCCTGCTGGTTGAGCAGAAGCTCTTCTAGTGAGCCATTGGGTCCAAAGTCATTGACTGCATTAACATCTGAGCCATAGCCACGAGGCATCCTCACCGGGGATGATTACAGAAGCTGTCGGGGAAAAAACTTGCCACAAGCTCTTTCAAGCAGGAGCACAGATACCTCCTGCACAAGGACTTTGGGTGTGATCTCTGTGACTGCAGAGCTCCCCAGGGTTACATGGGTATGGGCACGCCAGGGCAGGAGAGCCCTGCGAGATCCTTGCCCTTTCATGGGGTTTGGGATGTGAACTGAAGGTGGCAGTCCAGAGCTTGAGGTTCCCCAGGAACGTTAATGTCTGTTGATACTTGCCCTCCCTTCCGTGTTCCCAACAGTATTCTTGACGGTGACCACATATCTCTTTTTCCCCACAGATGGAATCTCCAGTCTCTACACCCGCAGTGTTGCCCTTGCACCTCCTTGTCCCTGTCGTCAACAACGACATCTCGTCTCCGTGTGAGCAGATCATGGTACGCACCCGCTCGGTGGGGGTGAACACCTGCGACGTGGCCCTGGCCACCGAGCCCGAGTGCCTGGGCCCCTGCGAGCCCGGGACCAGCGTCAACCTGGAGGGCATCGTCTGGCAGGAGACGGAGGACGGTGAGTGTCACAGAGCTTCTTGCTCTCTGACAGCGTCACGGGGGAGTTACAGCAGTCCCTTCCTTCCCATGTCCCTGCTGTGTCATTCTTTGGCATGTCCTGGGCTTTCCTGCCACCAGCCGGGTGGTCAGGACAGAGGAGCCGTGTGAGAGCAGTCCATAATCCGTCCAGCAAAGGGAGTAATGGGCCAATACTTGCGTCAGCCCCGTGTATTGCGTTATCCCTTTGCCCAGACAGCAGGCAAAAATCTAAGCTGCCGTTTCTCTGCCCTTCGACAAGAGCTGACTTGTTCCAGAGGTGCCAGGGGAAAGGCCGTGCCAGCCGGCACGGGAATTCGACAGAGTTGACTTCATTTTTGCTTGGCAACCCACAGGTCTGTCACAAAAACGCTCAAACCCTGGGAGGCGGCAGAAATCTCCTGCTGGATTAAAAAACCCCAACGGAGCTCTCAAAATCGACTCAGTGGGAGATCAGCCTCTCAGCTCTCTTGCCAAGCCAATCCAATCTCTTTTTTCCACTGGAGCTCATCTCATCCGTGCACAGCTTGGTTTGCTTTCCCAGGTCCTTTGATGGGTTTTCGTTGCTCTTGGGGCTCTGCCAAGGAACGCAGGGATGAATAGGTGGCTCAGTGGCCCATGGGAAGTGCTGGAACTTGGCCTTCCCTCTAGCCTCCGTGGGATGCTGGAGGTTTCTGCCTTGGGAGGCACGGGGTGAGCTCCTTGTGTTTGTGTCTGGAAGCAGAAACAGTCCAGAAGCACAAAGGTGAGAGAGAGCAGTGGCTGGTTGCAGTGGAAGCTGGTTGGTGGGTCATCTCAGCCAGATATCCATGTGCTCTTCTTAGATATCTGCTCCTACTCTTCCATTGCTGTTCTGTGCAGAAAATGAAGCTGTTGGCCTTTATCCCAGTGACTCCTTACTGAGACTCTTTATTATCTGAGGTGGAAGCTGAGCTGAAATCTTCATTCCTGTGAGCTGCTTCCAGTGAGGTTCTCTTCTTGTCCCATGCTTTGGGAAGGTGGGGGTAGGCCCAGTTTGCCTTTTCTCTCTTCTGCTGGGAAGCTGATTTTGAAACCATGGCTGGAGCAGGACCAAGTGCTGCAGTGACTGCCAATGTGAGCACTGATGTTGTTCCCCTTGGAAAAAGCATATTGAGAAATAGCACCTGAGTTGTTTGGGAAGAGAGCAGTGGATGGACCATGCCAGGGAAGACTGGGATGTCTAGCTTAGGATGGGGTCCTCCACACTCCTCTGCTTTACCACCCATTCCATATGGAAAAAAAATTCACCCTGATTGAGGCAGCTGGGAGCTGGGTGTTCTTTCTGCTGCTCCAAGGCAGAAGGATGTCACACATAAAATCTGTGAGAAGGAACACAAAGCAGGAGAGTTCAGGAGCCCTGGGATGCCCAGAGCATCCCTGGGAGAGGGGATCTGCAGAGTGAATCTGCTCTAAAGAAACCTGTGGAAGGTCTGCACTGATCTACCACCTCCCCAGCACTGTGTGATTGGTGTCTCCAAGAGCCTGGTCACTTTCTGCTGGGGAAACTGAGACACAGCTGGGCTGGGTTTTGGGACACACAGCAGCACAGAGGAGCACTGGCACCCTCCACGTGTGGGATTCGCCCATCTCCCCAGCCCCATCAGCCTGCTAGCCTGGTATAACTTCTCTCAACCCAAAAGCCCTGGACCTGCAGAGTTCCCTGAAAATTCCAGGGCTGCTGGAGAGCCCAGTGGGCAGTGGCAAAGCTGAATGGAGCTTGGACCTTGTGTAGTGGTTTTGGGTGGAAATCAGGAGAGGGTCATGGTGGCCATGCCAGGATGGATGAACTGAGCGTTCCTGAGGCAGGGAGCACAAAAACATCCCTCCCTGCCAATTCCTGGTTGAGAGGCCTTGCCATGGGAGCAGTTGCTGTTCTTTTCTCCTGCTCCTCACCCATGGAGCTCCTTGCCTGTCTGCCTGTCCATCCGCATTACCCTTCGCTTCCGCAGCCACCAGTTCGGAGCGTGCCTTGGAGGTGTCCTGTGATTTCCCACAGCCTGGTTATTTTTAGTCTGTGGTAATTCAGTGAACTCACACAGAGATCCTTCTCTGCTGGCTGCTGATGGTTGCCACTGTTGGGAGCAAGGATTTCACATCCAGTCCTGCACAAAGGCGAGCCCTGATAGTACCTTTGGTCTCTTTGGGTCTGTGGGGTGCCTTGGCTCCGGTCACATGGCATCTCATCCTTGAGTGAAAAGGCAGGGGGGAGCCATCCCTGTTTTTTGCCTGGCATCTCTTCCCTGCCTTCCCATTGTCAAAGATGGAGTCAAGGCCGATGCTGGATCTGGCTGTTGGAAGCTGGAGTTTGTGAAATGTCCCCTGCCCAAAGGATGTATTTGGGTTGGACTCAATGATCTTGAAGGTCTTTTCCAACCTACATATTCTGTGATTCTGTGATACAGAGGAGAAAGCTACATCAAGGGCATCTCTGCAAAGCCAGATGAGGTGCTTCCAGCATCTGGAGACTCTCCCCAATATCTCCAGAGGGACCCATTCTCTCCCCTTGCTCCTTGGGATGTAGCAGCCCTGTTGGACTGCTTGGAAGGACCCCAGAGCAGTGGAGCAGTTCTTGGCTTACATCAAGTTTAGAATGACAGAACTGAGGAATGGTTTGGTTTGAAAGGGACCTTAAAGCCCAGTTCATTCCACCCACTGCCATGGGCAGGGACATCTTCCACTACCCCAGGTTGCTTCAACTCCCATCCATCCTGGCCTTGAACACTTTTAGGGATGGGGCAGCCAGATCTTCTCTGGGGAACTTGTGCCAGGGCCTCACTACCTTGTCAGGAAGGATTTTTTTTTCTAACATTCAATCTAAATCTCCCCTCTTTCAGCTAAAGCCATTACTCTTTGGTCTGTCACTTCTTAGCCTTTCAAAAAGTCCCTCTTCAGCCTTGTTTTAGATCCCCTTTAGGCACTGGAAAGGACTCTTAAGGTCTCCCTGAAGCCAGCCTTCTCCTCTCCATGTGGGGCTGCAAAAGCATGGAGAAAAGCTTCTAAAGCCAAAGCCTGGCAATGCTTGGAAGGTTAAGTTGGACAAAGAAGGACAAGTCCATCTGAGATGGGAGCATGAAACTTCAATGAACCTGATGATGTCCATCCTGCCCTGAACCAACTTTGTCCTCATCTACCACTAGAAAATCTGCCATGAGTCCATGAGCCCTGCTGAAGGCATCCCAGAGGGTCCCACCACCAACCATCTGGCTCTGGGCTTTTGGTGCACCTTCTCCTCCAGCACTCTGGGTTGGTGTTGGCCCAAGGTCTGGTCTAGCTGGTAGTGAACACTGTTGTTCATGCTGTCCTGCAGCCATGCTGGTGACACTGTCCCTTTGCTGAGCCTGGCTTGCACAGGGGTGTGTTTTATCAGGACACTTTCAGTCAAGAGCAGCTGTCTTGGGAGCTCCCCTAGTGCTGCTATGTGTGTAGCTCTGATCCTCAGAAACTATTAATTGGTCTGATCACATCAGGAAGCTCTCTTTGCTGCCCCAGGAGCTGCCAGGTCTCCTCCATCCCCCTTGGTGAAGCTGGTGTCACCTGGCTTGGACCATGTCACCTTCTCACCTCCCCATAGTGCCAACCAGTGCTGATCGCAGCAAAACAAACACAAACCCTCTGAGCTATGAGGATCATGGTGTGGCAACACCTGGAAAATGTCAGCACACTGTACATCCTTTCCTCCAGCTCCTTGCTGGGATGTGAGTGGCAGGTTACCCGTGGCTCAGATTTCTGTACTCCAGACATTTGGATTGTCCTTTTGCAAATTTCTCGTGTGGGTGTGATGGAGCACAAGCCTGCCCAGGGTTGGCACATGCCAGTGTGGACATGTCCTTGCTTGGAGCAGGAGGGAAATGCAATAGATGGGGATAGAATGGAGAAGATGGGAGGGTGAGGGCAAAGACTTCCCAAATGCAATGGATATGGCTTACATGCCTCCTCTGCCAGTTCTCGTGGGACCCACGAATGTATCTCATCAGCTCTCATGGACTGATGCCCCTTGAACTTCTCTTACAGGTGGTTCTTCCTTCTCCCAGTCCCTCTCTTTGCCTCCTTCATCTCAGGTGGTGCGGCTGGAGCACATCCTGGTGAAGATCAAGGCAAACAAGTCATTGAGCCCCTCAGCTGTGGGCTGCCCCTACTGCAGGCTTCCTTTGTGTGTTTTGAGTTGCTCCAAGAATTCCTTGATAATCCATCAGGCTTTCTGGCATTTCCCCCTGACTTCTCTTTGTTGGGATGCATTGCTCCTGAATTCAGGGATGATGCTTGGTTGTCGACCAGCTTCCTTGGGTCCCACTTCCCTCCAGCTCTCCATCCCATGGCACTCTGTCAAACGGGTCTCTGAAGAGGCCAATGTCTTCTCTCCTGGAGTCCAGAGCAGTGATCTTTCTGTGTGCTGTAGTCCCTGGAAAGCAGTTGGATGGCCAGGGACAATCATGCACCATCTGAGCATCCATCCCTGCCTGGGATGATGGGATCATCCTGTCTCCCTCTGGCCCTGCCAGAGAAACTGTGTTCATGTTGCCTGCCAAGGTTTGATAGAGGGGTCTTCTCTGTGAGAAGACACCAGAAACTTCCCCCACGTTGGACAAGGTCAGCTAAGGCCAAGCCTATCAGCGATGAGGGCAGTGCCTCTAGGATAATGTATTTAGGAAGGGGAGAAAAAGCAGCCCCCATTCCCCATCCCCCTGTGCTGTTTGGGGGCAGAGATGTAGAAATCGGGAGTAAAGCTGAGCCTAAGGAAGAAGCCAGGAGAAAGTGTTCTAAGGTTTGGTTTTATTTCTCTTACCCTACTCTGATTTGATCTGCAATAAATTAAATTAGTTTCCCCAGGGTGAGTCTCTTTTGCCTGTGATGGTAACTGCTGAGTGATCTCTCTTCAGTGGGTGAGGTGACAATTGTGGTGGACTGCCCCGTGGTGTCCCCTGTCTCCTGGCAGGAGCATGATGGCCATCAACAGCTTTGGGTTCCCAAAGCCTGGGCACTACAGGTCAGGCAGGATCTCTGCACATGGGCAGAGCTTATGGAAAAGCTGGAACATCCTGAAAGTGATGCAGCTGGAGGGGAAACAACAAAGATCATTTCCAAGATGATGCAGCTGGGGAAGAAATTCATGGAAGAAGGGGCATTCCAAAGCCAGGGCATCCTGCAGGTGGAGGAGGAATTCATGGAGATGTTCTTGGTTGAGCTTGGGGGATTCATCTTTGAAAAGTGGGGAAATGTGCCCCAAAACAATGGCTCCTGGTGCCCACAGCAGCCTTGTCCTCCATTTCTCATACGCTGCCTTCCTGAATGGCAACTTTGCACCATCACCAGCCCTTAAATTTTTCCAGCTAGGATACAACTCTGATGTGAGCACTTGGTGAGCAGGATGCTGAGTGGTTTGCACCCAGATTTGGGTGGTATCAGTTCCTTAAGAGCTTCAAAGATGTCACCTTCTCATGAAACCAGGTGGGGTGGGAGTTACCCAAGTGGGATTCCTTCTGTTCAAGAGCATCTGCGTTCTTGAAGAGGCGAAAGCATTGCTTCCTCACTGCTGCCCTTGTCATGCCTGTGCCTGCTCATCATCCTGCCGTGGGAGGGGGACACAGTGGGTGAAAAAAGCTGCTTAGGATCTATCCTGGGGCTTAAATTGTCCTGGGTTATTGTTGGAGGATTAGGAGGGGATTTGGTATGATTGGTTGCAGTGGGTTAAATATAGGCTGGTGTGTGTTGGAGGTCTGGTGTTCCAACAGGGAAGGAGAGATGGTGCCGGCTCATTTTGCCCCTTCCTCTTTCATCTCTCTCTTTTGGCTGTAGTGGCTGGGAGGAAAAATGCCAGCACCTCCTTTCTAATATCACACACTGGCCCCAGCATCCAGTGGCTTGCCATGCAGTTAACTTCCAGCGGCTCACGTGGTCTTCTCTGGCTTCAGGGAGATTGAACTGGTGGGGAGAGCAGAGGGACTGGGAGGGATGGGGCCTGGGTTAGTGCTCCTTGTTCCTCAGTGGCTCCCAGGTCCTTGGGCAGCTCCTGGGAGGATCCCACAACAGCTTCCCAGAGGTGTCCTGGGAATGGTTGGGGGTGCAGGATGCAGCCAGGAGCATCTTTGGGTTTTAAGGAAAGGGGGACAGGCCGCAGCCTGCCAAAAACTGCTGCATTAGGAAGAACAGAAGACCACATTTCATGTGCCCTCTTTGGGATGCCTGGAACCAGCATCCCACTGTTCCCATTGATCTTTCCATGCGTGGGGCTGTGGGTTCCCAGCAGTTGTTTTCTCCCTCAGGTTGTCTCCATCATCACATCCTGGCCATGTCTTTGTTAAGGCAGGTCCCCAGTACCTTCCTGTGAAGGCAGAACCCAGCGTCTCTTGCTCACTGGGATGAGCTGGTTGTGGCTCTTGGCCGTGTGCTGGGACCATCTCTTCTCATGATCTGCTTGCAACATTTTCCAGGAGGAAAAGGAAAAAGGGAAGGTCTGCATTTCATTTCTCTTTCTGAAGGAGCCCCACGTGTCAGGCCTTGGCTCCATGTATTATCCATGCTGAAGCCTGCAGCTGGCTGCTGGCATAGCACAGCGGGGGATGTGGGCTGAGATTTATAAACATGCTTCAGGCACAGCTGCTCCGGGCTCCCTCGGCTCCATCCATCTCCCGGGGCCGTATATCTTGCTGCACTCATCAACCCTTGCAAACACATTCCCGAGTTTTACCTTGCTTGGATAAATGTGCCTGGCACAACAGACTCTGTTCCAGTTACGCGGAAATCAGAGTGATCCGTGGCAAGGAGGAGACACCACAATGCTGAGGGATGCTATGGAAGACCTGTCTGCCTCCCAGAAGAGGTGCTGAGGGGCCTCAGCATGGGTATGAACCAGGCAGTTCTTCTGAATTAGTGTGGAAAAGCTGAAACTCCAAGGTTTTCTGAATGCCCAGTGACTTCACTCTGTGATGGGAAGATGTGGCCCCTTGGATGGTTCTCCAGATGGAAATACAGGGTAGAGGGATGCCCCTGGAAGTGCTGAAGCAAAGTGGCCCAGGGCAATGGAGGGTTATTCTGCCAGATTGGGTTTTCCTGCCAGGGACAGTCGCCTGAGCAGGAATGCTGGGCTCAGCTTGCCATCTAGTGGCAGTAGCAGCTTTTTCCAGAGGGTCATGAAGTTCATGGCTGTGCTGGTTCAGAGCCCTGCTGGGGCGTCTGCAGCTCCACTTTGGGGTCCACAGCCTTTTTTAGGGGCTTTTTGCATTTCCCCCAGGGGCTTTCCAGCTCTTTCTCTGTGGAGATCACATTCCCTACCCTACCTGAGCACACATGGAGCCACTGTGGATCTTCAGGTCCTCCCTGGAATCTCACAGCCCTCTGGGGGGTCACTGGATTTTAACATCTCATGAAAGTAGGGAACATGAAAAGCAGTTAGATAAGACATACCAAGGGAAGGGAAGAGCTGGGAGTCTCCAACTCCCATGTTGGTCCCCCTCCAGCCCTGAGCCCAATGTCTCACCTCTCCTGAGAGCCCATGACCCCTTGTCCACCCTCCTTCAACCCTAGAGCTTAGCTCTTCGTCCTGCCTGTCTCGAGGGGCAGGTTCCTGGCACCATGGGATCACACCTGGCCCTGTCTGACCCTTTCCCCTCACCTTGCAGGGATGCTGGTGGTCAACGTCACCTGGAGGAACAAGACATATGTGGGGACACTGCTGGACTGCACGCAGCATGACTGGGCACCTCCCCGGTAAGTGGGTGGGGGGCTTGGGTGGGCTCCTAGCGCTGAGGGCAAATCTGGCCCTGTATGGCCCCCATGGCACCCAGAACACTCTGCCCTGTGCCCATGGGGCTGCCACAGGGGTTGGCATCTCCTCCTTGCCCAACCCAACTGCTCCCATGACTCTTTGCCCCTGCAGTCACACATCCCTTATGCTGGGACTGCAGATGGTTTAGCACATCCCGGGGGACCTCTCTGGCTCCTCTTTATCGGACAGTGGGGGAAGAAGTCTGTGGGATTGATAATGAGGGGAGTAAAGGGGTCCCCATTGTGCCTTGGGCACAGCACAGCCCAGCACAGCCATCTCTCTGTTAAAACCTCTGTGTCCTCCTCCGTGCAGGTTCTGTGACTCTCCCACCAGTGACCTGGAGATGCGCAACGGCCGGGGCAGGGGCAAGCGCATGCGCCCCAACAGCAACACGCCAGTCAACGAGACGGCCGCAGCCTCGGACAGCAAAGGGACCAGCAACAGCAGTAAGACCCGGGCGGGAGCCAACAGCAAGGGCCGCCGGGGCAGCCAGAATTCCTCGGACCACCGCACCCCGCCTGGGGGCACCGCCGAGGACGTGAAGGCCAGTCCCTCCTCCGTCACCAAGCGGAAGAGCAAACCCCTCTCCGACATGGATCTGAACTCCAGCTCAGAGGACTCCAAGGGCAGCAAGCGCATCCGCACGAACTCAATGGGCTCGGCCACGGTGCCACCTGCCGCAGTCAAGGTGGAGCCAGCTATCCTGGAGCGCAACTGCCCTTCTCCCATCCTCATCGATTGTCCCCACCCCAACTGTAACAAGAAGTACAAGCATATCAATGGGCTGAAGTACCACCAGGCCCACGCACACACAGATGATGACAGCAAGCTAGAGGCGGACGTGGACAGCGAGTATGGTGAGGAGCCCTCCCTGCATGCTGACGTTGGGAGCTGCAACGGTGCTGCCGGGACACAGAAGGGCTCCCTCTCACCCGCTCGCTCGGCCACCCCCAAGGTGCGTTTGATGGAGCCCCACAGCCCCTCCCCATCCAGCAAGTTCAGCACCAAGGTCCCCTGTAAGAAGAAGGTGGGTGGGGAAGGGGATACAGACCTGGGTGCTCTGTCCAATGATGGCTCTGAAGATGGTCCTTCGGTGGCCGATGAGACAAGTAATGATGACTTTGACTCTCTGGAGAAGCGATGCATTGATAAGGACAAGTCAAAGAAGGCTTCTGGTGCTAAACAGGAGAAGATTCCTTCCAAAAGCTTGAAGTCTGCCAGACCCATTGCACCAGCCATCCCCCCACAGCCAATTTACACCTTCCAGACTGCCACGCTCACCACAGCCAGCCCTGGCTCCTCTGCTGGCCTTGCCACAACTGTGGTCCAGACCATGCCCAACAGCCCCCAGCTCAAACCCATCCAGCCCAAGCCAACGGTGATGGGAGAGCCCTTCGCTGTCAACCCTGCCCTCACCCCTTCCAAGGAGAAGAAGAAGAAAGACAAGAAGAAGAAAGACCCCAAAGAGGTGGAAAACCCTTTGACTCCTGGCAAAGCCTGCAGAGCAGAGGAAGGTAAGAGCCCTTTCCGGGGGGAATCCAGCGAGCTGGGGATGAAAGGCGAGGGGCTGCTGAACGGTTCATCTGACTCCCACCAGAGCCGGCTCGCCAGCATCAAGGCTGAGGCGGATAAAATCTACAGCTTCACCGACAACGCACCCAGTCCCTCCATCGGCGGGGCCAGCAGGCTGGAGAACACCAACCCAACCCAGCCCCTGACCCCACTGCACGTTGTCACCCAGAATGGGGCGGAGGCCAGCTCAGTGAAGACCAACAGCCCGGCCTACTCGGACATCTCTGATGCTGGGGAGGATGGGGAGGGCAAACTGGAGAGTGTGAAGGCAAAGGATCCAGAGCAGCTGGTCAAGGAAGGCGCCAAAAAGGCTCTTTTCCCGCCACAACCGCAGAGCAAAGAGTCTCCCTTCTACCAAGGCTTTGAGACCTACTATTCCCCAGGCTATCCCCAGGCTAGCCCAGGACCCCTGAACCCCAGTGGGCAGTCTGCAGCCGACACACAGACCTTGAAACTGAAGAAGGACGAGGAGCAGGAGAATCCAGAGGTTAAGGTGAAGAGTGAAGGCTGTGAAGAGAAGAAGGCAGAGCTTGGCAGTGGCTCCAGCCAGCAGCCCTCGGTCATCCAGCAGCGCCCCAACATGTACATGCAATCCCTTTACTACAACCAGTACGCCTACGTGCCACCCTACGGCTACAGCGAGCAGGGCTACCATGCTCACCTGCTGAGCACCAATCCTGCCTACCGCCAGCAGTACGAGGAACAGCAGAAGCAGCGGCAGAGCCTGGAACAGCAGCAGCAGCGAGGGCTGGAGAAGAAGGCAGAGCTGGGCTTGAAAGAGAGGGAGGCAGCACTCAAAGAGGAATGGAAGCAGAAGCCACCCATGCCCCCAACGCTGACCAAAGCTCCGAGCCTCACGGACCTCGTCAAGTCAGGGCTGAGCAAGCCCAAGGAGCAGGGAGGTCCTGATATGGCCAAATCTGTCATCATCCCCAAGCTGGAGGACTCATCCAAGCTGTCCAGCAGCCAGGTTGCCGAGGGCCTCAAGGTGAAGCTGAGTGAGGCTGGTCACCTAGGGAAGGAGGCTGCTGAGACGAAGGCTGGCTCTGAGTGTGGCCGGCAAGCGGAGGTGGACCCTGTTCTCTGGTACAGACAGGTAATGCCATGCCCTGTCTGCCAGCCCAGCCTTGGGTTTGCTCCTGGAGGAAGCTGCTCACTGGGCTTTGCTGGGGCCATCACCTCAGAGAACACGTGTTGTCCTCTGCTTGTGGTGGGACTCCATGAGATTCTCTTGGGGCCAGAAAAAGGGTGGGGCTGTGAGACCATCAATGGGCTAGGGAGAGCCCGGGGAAGGGGAGTGGGGTTTACTGGTCTCTTCCAAATGCAGCCTGGATTTGGGACAGGTGGGGCTGTGGGAAGGCAGGTGCTCTGGTGGTTGGCTGTTCTTGTGGGAAGCGGAGGCCAGGGATGGGCCAAGGAGAGCTCAGGGAAGGGGAGTGAGGTTTTCCAGTCTCCTCTAAATGCAGACTGGTTTTGGGACAGGCAGGACCAGGGGGAGGCAGCTGTTTTGATGGCTGGCTGTTCTTGCAGGAAGCTGAGTCCCGGATGTGGCCCTATGTGTACCCAGCAAAGTACTCGGACATCAAGACAGAGGATGAGCGGTGGAAAGAGGAGAGGGACCGAAAGTTGAAGGAAGAAAGAAATCGAAGCAAAGAAGCGTCATCCAAGGAGGACGGGAAGGAGAGCACCAGCTCCGAGTGCAAGCTGACCCCCACCGAGGAGGCTCGCATGGTGGGGAAGGACCCCAGGCCCAGTGTCCACGTCCCCGTGTCCTCACCCCTCACGCAGCATCAGTCCTACATCCCGTACATGCACGGCTACTCCTACAGCCAGTCGTATGACCCCAACCACCCCAGCTACCGTGCCATGCCCACCGTCATGATGCAGAATTACCCAGGTAGGGAGCCGGGGGCTTCAAGGGGTGTCTGTTCCCAGCTGTCCCTGCTCTCAGGGTGGGGGATGGCTGTGGGACATCGTCTCACACACATACAGAGCCACATGCTCCCACTGTGCTGCTCAAATAGTCCCGGTGTCCTGACTGCTCTTCTCCCCCCAGGATCATACCTACCCTCCAGCTATTCCTTCTCTCCGTATGGGAGCAAGGCGTCCGGCAGTGATGACAGTGACAAGTCCCGAGCCAGCCCCAGTGTGAGCTGTAAATCTAGCTCGGAGTCCAAGGCCCTGGACATCCTGCAGCAGCATGCCAGCCACTACAAGAGCAAATCACCCACGGTGAGGGTCAGCAGGGTGCTGGCTTTGCCCAGTTCTGTGGGATAGTCCGTGGATGCTATAATGAGGTGGGAACAGCTCTGCTTGCCATATGGTTTTGCTATTTCTGCTGCTGTGGGAGACCTGCAGCCGTGGATTCCAACATTACAAATCCTTTGAGATGGACCAGCTAAACCTGTGCCCCAGCACTGGGGCTTCTCCAGGCCCTGCAGCAACCAGGTGACACTTGGTTGCTCAGCCCTGGAGCTGGCACATGGGATGTGGGAGCTGTCTCCATCCCATGGCTCCTCCTGGGCTGAGCTGGGAGAGAGAGTATGGACCCAGTGAGGAAAGAATTGTCCTCAAACAGGCCCTGTGTCCTCCACATGGCTTTTGGCCATCCCACCCCACTTCCCATCAGCATCATGGGAACCTTTTGGGCAAAGGCAGAGAGAATATCCCGGTATGTGCCCTGGGGTTGCTGGTCATGTCCCTCAGCATGTGTCTGCTTTCTCCTCTCCAGATAAGTGAGAAGACATCTCAGGAGCGGGATCGCAGTGGCTGTGGGGTGGTGGGGGGCGGCGGGAGCTGCAGCAGCGTTGGGGGAGCGGGTGCAGGGGAGAGGAGCGGCGACCGGCCCCGCACGTCGCCCTCCCAGCGCCTGCTCTCCACACATCACCACCACCACCACCTCGGGTACTCGCTGCTGCCAGCACAGTACAACCTGCCCTATGCAACAGGTGAGACTGGGGCTGGGCTGGGTGGGAGCTGCACCTGCCCTTGGGCCACGGGACCCTCACACTGTCCCCGAGGTGCCTGGCCCTGTCTACCAGCTCCTGACACTTCTTCTCTCCCCCAGGTCTCTCCTCTACAGCCATCGTTGCCAGCCAGCAAGGCTCTGCTCCCTCCCTATACCCACCTCCCCGGAGGTGAGAACGGTAAGGCTCTGCTCCTGCCGCACCTCCACATGGGCGGCCGGGCTGGGCGCTCACGGGATGCCCTCGAGGGTTTAGGGTTTGCCCATGGCCTTGGGGCTCACAGGAGCTGATTTGCCCTTGGGTCGTGGCAGGATGTGATGCACCGGGATGCCTGGGCTGTACAAGATGTGTGACTGGCTCACATGGAGAAGCGCTGGAGACTCCTTTAGACATCAGTTGAATGGTGTTAATTGTACTGCTTGACGTTCCTGCCGTGATCTGAGGCAGACTCTGTCTTCTCCCCTCGTCGGACACACACTGACTCCCCACCCCACCCCTTTGGTGAGTGGGTGAGCTGGTACCTGCAGATGTATTTATTCTACTGAGCACCAGCACTCGGGGTGGAGGCGACTCACCTGCCTGGTGCATATGAAGAGGAAACAGAAGCACTGAGGTTTCTCAATGAATTTGGGACCCTGCCGTGTCTCTGTGAGGTGCTGCTTCACGACAGGACTGGGGGCAGGCAGGGACTTGGAACACGGGGCCGAGCCTGCTGTGTGGCCACAGTCTCAGGAAAGGAAGGAAGGACTGGCTCACAGAGCCTTGGCAGGTGGCCGGGGGCTGGTATGAGCCAGGGGGGTGGGTGGCAGCCTGGCTGGAGGCAGTTGTGGGGCTCTCCCAGTCCTTCATCTGGTCCTGCACCCCACAGCACCCACAATTCTGTGCCTGTGGGCAGGAGCCACCAGCATGTGGCCAATGGCCAGAGTGGGGCTGGGGAAGCTCTTGGCCCCAGCAAAGCAGCCTCTGCCCTTGGGGGCTGGTGCTCCATGGAGCTAGAGGGAGCAGGATACAGAGCTGGGGGCTCTGACTGTCACCCCCCAGGCTGCCAGGGCCCCCAGGCCATGCACAGTCCAGACCTGCCTGAAGCTCCTGCCTGTGGCTTTTGCTTTGGTTTCTGAGCTGCAACTCTGCAAATCCCAGCCTTTCCTCTGCCCCACTACCATGGCAAGTGCCCCCCAAACCCTGGGGCAGCACATCCTGCTGTGGGGGGCTGTGGCTCCCCATTTCATCCACCTTTTGCTTTTAGGGCGGCTTCCCCAGGCCGCAGGCAGGGCGCAGCAAGAAACAAGCACACTTAGGTTCTGCCAGAGGCACGTGGGGCCATGCTGGTCCCTGCTCCAGCCTCGTGCCAGGGCTGGGGGCACCAGGTACTGGAGGAAGATGGTCCCCACTCCTGGCTGCTCCCCAGCTCTGAGGACAGGGGCTTTCTGGTCCTCTGCCCCCAGCCCCAGAGTGGCTCTCCCCAGGCCGACACTCTACCTCGGCCCCGCAGCAGCCTGCTCTCCCCCCACCTCTCCCACTGCCCGGCTGGGGGACATGGGGGCCATCGGTCTCAGTTGTGTGTGTCCGTGTTGCACCCGGCCCCGAGGGCTGCTGTAAGGGGATGCTCTGCCTGCTGGGCTCTGTACATACTGTAAAAAGCAATTGTTTGAAAGCTGTTGTTTTGGGTTTTGTTTTCTTTCCCCGTTTCTTCCCCTTCCCACTGTACCCAGTTGGAAAGGAGGCACTGGCTGCTCTCGGCAGCACGGTGGCCCCAGCCTGCTCTTGTTGTTTGACTCATTTTTCTTCCACTCTTTGTTGTGTTTGGAAGGAGTCGGGGCCACGTGGCGCGGCACACTCTGCAGGGACAGGGGTGGGTTGATGGACCCACCCCACACCCATCACAGAGCCACATGAAGCCACGGGACTGGGGACTGGTGGGGTCAGGGTGCTTTGGAGAGCCCCACATCCCACCCGTGGAGGAGTGTCCCGCTGGCTGCTCCTACCTCCAGCCTCGGCCGGCCCAGCACAGCCGGGCTCCCAGCACGGCCGGGGCCCACAGCGGCTCCAGCGGCGCAGAGGAAGTGCCTGGGGGTGTTGGGGGGTGCCACAGGCTTTGCTGGCAGTCAGAGGGGGTTGGGGGGCTGCTCCCCACCTTCCCAGTTGGGTCCCAGTTGAGTCTCCCTTTAGGTGTTAAATGAAACAACAGTTTATGCAGAATAGGTTTGAGGTTTGACATTTCCCGGGTTCTCTGGGCCAGCTGTTGCCCACGGGGCCACCCCCAGCCCCGGTGTCAGACCGTTGGTGTTTATAGCTCATTTCCATTGGCGTTGCTGTGTTGGGTTTCATTTCAGTCTTCCTGACTCTGCCCTTCTGTAAAGTGTACATTATTACCGAGTTCCTTGTTTTTTTATANCTTTGTACATTTAGGCAAGGAGGGAGAATAAATCTTTTTAAGAGACAATCACAAACCTGTGAGGGTGGCTTTTTCTTCCTGTTCCCCCAAGTCTGGTCCTTTATCCCCAAAAACTGTGGCCAGTTATTTTTGGGGGTGTGAGAGAAGGTTTCCCCATCTCAGGCATCTGAGAAGGCTCCTGGTGCTCACTGACTCAAGGCTTCTGCCCTGTGCCCCTGGATCTGACTCTGCATCTACCCCAGCTCTGGTACCCACCAGCTGAACTCAGACCTGATAATTGGAGCAGAACCCCCCCAGGCTTGAACCCCTGGGCACCAAGGCCCTGCCTACACCATGGCCCCAGGGTAGAGGAGGTACTAGACAAACAGGATGATAACAAGGCACAGTTTGGCTCCTCCACCTTTGCCATAGAGGGAATCAGTGTGGGAGGCAGCACCCAGGCACAACAGAGGCACCTTGCAGATTTTCCAGAGGGTGTTTTGGAAGGCATTTGGTGATCTGAGAAATCCACATTTGCCCTCCTTTACTTGAGGCAGGGCAGGAAAGGATTTGAAATTGTCAAAGCATGTGCAGTGGCACAGCCTCATATCTCCAGCACAATAAAGAGCTCAGATCAGCCTCACTCCAGCTCCTGTGACCAGAATCCTACACCTTACCTGTCAATTTTACCACTAAGAAGGAGCAAAGTGGTTCCCATCCCATCAGCTGAGATGTGCCAGCCTGGGGCACCATGGGCCAGCCAGGCCACTGGCACACGCAGGGACACCCAGGGCCAGTCTCAGGTCAGAGTCAGGGCAGCTCCAGGAAGGGATAAAACTGCACCCTTCTCAAGCCAGAAGCAGCACTCAGCAGTTTTAGCCAGGGAACACCCATTCCCCAGGGCTCCTCTTGCAGAGGACAGCCCATCTGATTTTAAACTGATAGAGGGAGCCCTGCTGGAGGGAGCAGAGCTCCTTTCCCTCGTTTCACGAAGGTGAAGGAGGTCAAAAGAGACCCAAATTTATGATGATTTATTCACACAACTCCTATCCCAGCCCCACCTCTCCCACACCAAACACTCACCATGGTGCATATGGAATGACTCGGGTCCAGCTTCCAACAGAATCATCCATCAAAGGGCAAGAGCACAACAGGAACAATCCCACAAGGAGCCAGGCCAGGAAGAGCTGAGGGCATGGCCCTGGGGCACATCCCCCTTCCCTGGGGCCTGTCAGATGGAGCCAGCCAGGATACAGTGCCCAGGGACAGGGACAGGGCTGGGCTGAGCCATGACCTACTGCCAGCACCATGGCCCCTTCCTTGAAAAGCCCCTAGATGGGGAGAGTATCCCACCACCTGCCCCCCATACAACCCTCTGGTTTGGATACAGCCATTGGTGGCATTTCAAACCTTGAGCTTATCCCTGTGGGAAGGTGAGCAGGAGCAGAGGTGAGGGCTTGGGGTGGCTCCAGACCCATCCTGGGGCAGAGGGTAAAAGCAGGAGCTTTTCTTGGCTGTTTGTACCGTCCCAGCAATCGCGGTGCAGGTCAGGAGACTGCTCCTCCCAAATAAGCAGTCCCAGGTGTGTGAAGTTCATCTGAATGCCCCTTTTATTGAATGCCATGATAGTGTAGTGGGAACATGGAACAGGGTTAAGACTGCGTAAAACAAAAGCTGGAAGAGCAAGAAGTTTCAAAAAAAAGGGGGAAGGGGAAAAAAAGGTTAGACCAGTTAAACCAGCATTGGAGTGGAGATGCATGGGGGGTTTAATGTAGTGTTAAAGGATAAACTTGAGCGTCTCCTGCACGTGCCCCACACCAAGCCAGGCTGTTTTTAAGGTCTTGAGTGGGAAATGAATGGGTCGTGTCCCAGCTGAGCCCACACTGGGCGGGCAGGAGGCTCCAATGGGGGTTCGGAGGAGTCCCGAAGGTGGTACCGACCCCGGGGCTCCCACACCACGCAGCTGCATGGGAAGAGCTCCTATGCCAGTTCATAAACATCTTCCTTTTCCTAGTGATGATTACATGTGTGATAGATAGTTCTCTAGGCAACATGTTTCAATGAGAGTCAACTCTGGGGATACACAGCCCAATCTAACAATGAGAAATGCGCTTGCAGTCCAACAGAAGCTCTGCTTCCCTCTCCTCAGGAAAGGAGGTGGTCCTCTCTCCCCTCCACAGCATGTTAGGGTCCCACTGGAGTTCCCCTGTGCAGCTATTCTTCATCGGAGGAAGAGCTCTGATCCAGGGGGTACACCATGAACATCACATCCGGCCGTGACGGGACAGCGGGATGGCCAGGCCGCACGATCTCAAAGCCCAGGAAGCTGAACGTCTTCAGGAGTGGAGCTACCAAGAAGAAGGAGATCTGTTACCAGCAGGAATAATCCTCTTTACCTCTCCCTTGAGCCATCAATATCAAGTGCATGGGACACCCTCTGTGAGTGAATCCAGAGCTTCCTCTGCAGAGAAGCACAGCCCTCTCCAGCAGAGGTTCTCGTCTCCTCCTGTGCTCATTGCAGCTGCTCCTAAGCGTGAAGGGATTTTAGCTGTGCAGCTGAGCAGCTTTGTCCTGTTTCTCCTGCAATGTTTCTTCTATCCCGTGAGAAACAGCAATGGTTGGTTGTCTGCCTGCAGCAGCTGCACATCCCTGCTTTCCCAGGATGCACGTGGCCATCCCACAGGTTTTGTCTTGCCCCAGCACCCCTTGAGCGCCAAGAGAGGACAGACAGCAGCAAAGAGGAACCTGCCTCAGGACAAGGCAGACATTTGCTGTCTCCACAAGGAGGTGCTGGAGCTCAGTGGAAACTCCAGACAGCTCTGCACAGGTTGGGGTGGGACTCCAGGAAAGCCACCATTACATGTGGCAATTCAGAGTGGGGCCAGCCCAGACAGATCTGGTTCTGTGGCACCATGCCCGTGTCACTGAAGCAATGGCTGGCAGCCCTGTGACACTTCACCGTGCTGCAGTGTCCCATTCCTATGGCACCCTCAGGCCATCAGCTCCAGGACACTGAGTGACCACGCAGAGGAGCTCCTGAAGATACTTCTGGCAGCACTGAATTTCAGCTGCATTTTCACAAGGACCCAGAATCTGGACCACTCCAGAACTCCTACAAACAACCCCTGGAATTGGCTGTCCCCTGTCCCCAACCTCCGTGGGGGCCACCTACGCAACCAGTGCCAGTGGTGACATAACAGCCAGGATCTGATTTGGAAATTATTCCTGGCATGGTAATGAGGGATGATGACATCTTCCTGGGCTCAGCTCAGCTTTACTAAGGCACTCCATTTCGGAGAAGCTGGGACAGCTCGTGAAGCTGCAGAGTAAAATTAGAATTGGGGTTGGAATTACTCGCTAGGATACAGCCTGACTGGGGGGGATTTAGAGTGACACCGTCCCAGCCTGGTACATCCCCCAGCCCCCGGGCTATAATCCCTCACCCAGCACGTCTATCTTTAGATCCTAATGCAGCCCCCAAAAGCCATAAGTATCTCCAGCCAGGGCCAGGATTACCTGTAAGCCTGGAAAGGACAGATCTTTAAAAAGGAGATCTTTAAAAAGCTGATGAATTTCAGGGCAACAGGCTCTAAGTGCTTATTTTCCACCTAATAACTCCTCCCTGGTTTCACCTTCTATGTCACAGCAGCCTGGTGCCAAACAGAGACTTCACTGCTCACCAAAAGGGGAATATTAACTGACACTGGATGAGAAAATCATCCCAAATCATTCAGGAGCAGGTGTTTGCACCAGAGTATTTAATGGCAGGGCAGCAAAGCAGATGATTGGAATCCTGGATTGGTTTGGGCTGGAACAGACCTTAAAGCTCATTGAGTTCCACCCCACTGCCATGGGCTGGGACAATTTCCACTAGACTAGGTTGCTCCAAGCCCTATCCAGAAGATCTGCTGGAGAAACCACAACACTCCCCCCACCCTTACCCTCCAAAAAGGGCTTATTTCCTCCACACGAAACTATTCCCATAAGAATTATGCACATAACAACCCCTGCACTAAGAGGGTCCCGTGGGTCTTGCCCTGGGATGACCAAGTTTCTTTACAGCTTCAGCAGCACCGTGTGGGACATCAGGAGCAAACCCAAGTGCATGCTAACCCTCACCTCGATCTTCTCTGCTTTTTCTGAAGCAGATGAAGACATAGTTGACTTTCATTTTTTCTTCAGCAAACTCCAGCAGTGCTGACAACCTGCCAAGGAGGGGGAAGACAAAAGGACATCAGCTCTGGGAAGTCCTGTCCTGAGAAAGCCTCTGAGCATTATCAAATTATCAACTAGTTGGATGTTTTCAGACACAAAGATTGTTTACAGCTCCCTTCCAGCTTACAATGGGTGCTGAAACAATGGGCTTCCTGCCCTGCAGATTCAAGAGCTGTGCTTGCTCCCAGTCCCGGTAAGTTCCTGTCCTCACAGCCACAAACACCCTCCCCACCCGTGGTGCTTTGGGACTGAAGCCTTCGGAGGCAGGAAGCGGAATATCGCAGCTGCTCCCGGGCCAGGCTGCATTCCCTGGCAATGCACGTGGGGGATCTGGGAGTTCTGTGCTTTTTGGGAAGGAAAACCGCCCAGAACTGAACTCACGGCAGGCAGAAAAGGAGAACAAACCATCCCCAGAGAACGTGTGCGCAGGCAAAGCCATTTCCTGAGCGCATCGGCTGGATGGCACAGCTGCTGCCCCCTGAATCCTCGCTTCCTGCCTTTCCAGCTGGATTCTTTCTGCCACCTCTTGATGGAAGCAGTGCTGCAGGAACCCCTCTGTGAGCCTCCAGGGTGGCACACAGATCAACTGCTGTCACTTGCAACCACTGGCGCTGCCAGAGCAGTGACAAACAGGCCTTCACTCCACATCTCAGTAACCAGCTGTCAGCGCAGCGCAGAGATTAAATTTGCAAGGGTTCTGTTAATATGTTAATGAACTACTTTAATTATGGCCTCTGGCCTCTCCTCAGATGTTTCACCCAGCTAAAAATAACCTGACAAAATTGCACTTTAAGTCACAATGACACTGGCAAATAAATCCCCTCCCAGAAGGACCCATTCCAGGGAGAGCCCAGAGATTTATGGGCCAACTGGAGAAACTACACAAACATTTATCTGGACTCAGAGTCAAATGAGACAAGTGTGAGACAGCAACAACACTGCCACTTCCTGAAGGTGCCCAGCGATGAGTTTTTCCTTAATTAGCTCGTGTCACTGAGGGATGAAGCCTGCTTGGAGATTTAGGAGGAACTGATTGCTCCACAGAGGAATCCAGCAAAGCCACATCTACACTGCAGCGAAAACCTCTGGCACAGCACTTGGCAGGAAGGAGCTGCTCTGGAAACTGCGTTTACACAAACTTCCCATAGCAGAGCTGTCTGGACAAAACATGACTGGATTCTGCCAAGAGAAAAATCAGAGCTCCTGGCAGAGCCCAGCGCCAGCGCCTCAAGAGCAGATCCACCTACTGACGAGAAGAACATCAATAGGATGGAGGGGTTTTTATTTCCCTGAAAGAGAGGAAAATCTGCCAAGATGGGCTTGCCAAGTGGCCAGTGGAAAAATAAAATGAAAAAATAGTAAAATATCAGAGAAAATCTTGTTGGCTTTGCATAGCAAAGTATGCAAAGATTCGCTCTGCTCATTTATTGCTTGTTTTTCATTACTGTTGGGACTCAAAACATGGTAACTCATCTGGAATATCACTGGGGGAAAAATAATCCTATGGGAGACTCTGCAGAGAAGGGAGCAGAATGTGCACAAACCACAAACAGAGCTGCCATTGCACAGCCCATTTTCCCCACACACAGCACGGAATCCCAGGATGGTTTGGGATTAAACTTAAAACTCATCTCGTTCCAACTCCTGCCATGGGCAGGGACACTTTCCACTGGACCATATTGCTCCAAGCTCCATTTAACCTGCCTGAAACACTTCCAGGGATGGGGTGTCCACCCACAATCACCCATGTCAGCGAAGTCCAGCCCCCCAGGAGCGATGGCTGCACCTTTGGGATCCAGAACTTACCCTTCTTTGCTTCCATCAGCTAATAATCCATCAGGGATTTCCACAAAGAGGCTCTGGTTTGAAAGCACTGCATCCCAGGAGGAGGTCTTCACCTCTGTGACCTTGTACTGGAAGTGGACAATGTGAGGCTTCCCTTCATGCACTGGGACATCTTGGCTAACAGTGATCTTCTCATCCTGAGAAAATGAAAAATGCTAAGTCCTGAACAGCCAGGGGACAACTGGAGAAAGCAAATGCAAAGAAATGGTCTTAGGGTTTTACTGAGAAGAGGATTATGCTTTTCCCTTCCCCTTCTGCTGGCTCAGGGACACATCACACAGTTCTCAGCCCTCAGAGTGATTTCTAGCCATGCTTTCCTGTTAAGGGAATGTAGTTTTACATATTGACGTATATTAAATTTCTGAGTAGAAGACTCCACTCCCTCACTGCAGGCTCCAGCCACATCTGGACTTCATGAAGTGCCCTTCCAAGAACTGGACCCAACACCCAACACAGAGCTTCTGCTGCCACAGCCTAACCAGTTTTGGTGCCTCCCCAATTCCCAACACAGCCTTTCTGTTCCAGAAGTGACCACAAATTGCTTTCCCAGATTTTATAACCCATGGTTTGCCTCCTGGTGTAAGGGAGGAAAACACAGAGTGCAGGGAAATTCCAGAGCAGATCTGAAGCTTGTGAGGAGGTCTTCTCCAGAGACCACAAACACACACGTCCTTCCCCAGTCCTGCCCCATGAGGATGCCAAGCATGCAGACTACTTGGGACCAGCTCAGCAGTTCCTAGAAAACAATTCAGTGGTTAAAGCTCCATTCCTTCAGACAATTCCTGCAGGCACTTGGCTTGCCCAGTAATGATTTCCATGTTTCAGTGCAAAGAGCCCCAGCAAACGCAGCAGAGCCCTGAGTTAATGCTGTTCCTGCAGTGAAGCTGAACTGTCCCCTGTGCTTGGTGGCAGCTCGTGTGTCCCTGTCCCTCACATTCACAGGCACCTACACAGCTCTGAAGGGCAGAAGTAAAGCAGATACCCAAAGTCATGAGAGCACCTGGAGAGCCCTGTGTCCCTCCCTCCTCAGCAGGTAGGTGGGCAGTGGTTCACTCCACTGGATCACTGGGTGAGCAGCTTTCCAGCCCTTTTTAACAGGGTGATAAATTCAGCAGCTCCTTATAAGCCCTTACAGGCTCCTCAAGCCACTGTCCCAGTGCTTTAATTCCTATTACCTCCTGTCTTAAAACAGATGCCCCTTGGTTTGACTACTGTATGACAGAGAAGCCTCTGAGGACATTCACATTCCTGACAAAGTAACACCATGTGCAGATTGGGAGCTGCTTGGCCTCCAAAGCCGAACAGAGGAAGCTGCCTTTCATTGAAAGCCCACAAAGCTGAGTTGAAAAACAAGTTTACACTTCACCAGAATAAATATCCTGTAGGAAACAAGTTTATTCATCGAGTTTGAAGGAAGTCTGAGTGGCTGAGTACACCAAGAAACGCACTGAGAGCTGTTCCAGTGAGGTCAAGCTGTGGCTGTGATGGAGCTAGCAGAGAGGCAGGGCTGAATACAGAGGTTCTCAATCAAAACAAATCCAAGGGGTTAATGTGCATATCCTTCAGCAGTGACTTTACAGGACCCTTTACAGTTGCTGTTCCAGTGCAGAAAGTGTTTCTGTTCCAGAAAACATCCTCCTCTCCAGAAAAGTTCACAGATCATGCTTTTCCTATGCTCACAAAACTAAAACTGGGTGAGGAAGGTGAGAAAAGCAGGCTGGGATTGACACATGGGAGGTGTGCCTTTGAGTGGGAAGACTGGCACTGCCATAGGAGAGGAGAAGCATTCTGAGCCATTTGGTTCAGAACTTCCTTGTCACCAGAAGTCATGTCCAGTGCTCTAAACCCAGTGAGGTTGTTCCACTGAAACCCTCCCTGTGCCAGCCCAGGAGCCAAAGGCAGCATGACCATGGGGATTAGCAGAACCAGTTCCCCCCCTTCAGTGGGAATCAGGTTTACACAGCCTGGCTGGGGCAGCTGACACTTTATTTCTAGGCATCCAGAGATGCTGGGGAAGAGAAAGGCTCTGTGGGCTGCTCCTGTGAAGCAGCAACAGCAGCCCAAAATTCTTTGGAAGCTGCTCAAAGCAAAATCCTGTTTACACAACAAGGACTTGGTTTTAGTTCACCCTGGAAAAATCCCCACACAAAATCCCCCTTCCATGTTCCTGTGGACAAAATCCCCTGCCACCAGACTGAATTTTACCCATCTGCCCAATCCCTGGCTCCCCAGCCCTCCAGCTCCATTTCAGCAATGCAAAGCCACAAGGACCAACTTCCACTTGGTTCCAATTCATCAACCACAAGATTTTCCAGTCCTGCTCTGCTCCTCAGGTGTCCTGGGAAGGATGGGGGAGGCCCTGGTGTGTTGGCAGGGTCAGAAGGAAGGACGTTATGATCCACCCAGGCCAAGTGGCTGGAGGAAGCTGTGGGAGCACCCGCTGCTGGCATGTGCTACACCTGCAGCCTCCTGCCCAGCCTGCCAGCCAGGGCACATCTCAGCTGCACAGCACCCACACCAGCATTCCTAGCTCCAGCAAAGCTCCCTGGATGGAGGGCTGAGCTTTAAGTCTCCTAACACAAAAATGCCAACACTTACAGGGAGCCTTGATTTAAATCAGTGAGGTATCCGAGTGCTGCATGCACCAGCAGAGGCAGGTGTGTTCAGAAAGGTCATCCCTTGGACTGGAACAGCTGATACAGCTGGAAAAAGGACTTAAGCTTTTGCATCCAGATGCCTTTCCAGGTCATGCTGGTGGCTGCTGGCTGAAAAACTCAGCTGCTGTAACTACAGCACTGCCAGACTGAGCAGGAGACAAGGGGGCAGACACAACCCTGTAACCACTCTGAGGTCTGACACACCCCAAATCCCGAGGTCAGTTCTGGGCCCCTCATTCCAGGACAGACATTGAGGGGCTGGAACAGGTCCAGAAAGGGAACAGAGTTGGGGAAGGGTCTGGAACACAAGTCTGATGAGGAGCAGCTGGTGGGGGCTCAGCCTGGAGAAAAGAAGGTTCATGGGGGACCTTCTTGCTCTCTCCAACTCCTTGACAGGAGGGTGCAGCCAGGGGGAGTCATGCTCTGCTCCCAGGGAACAAGAGATGGGATGAGAGGAAATTACCTCAACCATTTCCAGGCCAGAGGAGATTGGATATTAGGGAAAATGTTTCCACTGAAAGGACTGTCCAGCCCTGGCAGAGGCTGCCCAGAGAAGTGGAGTCACCATCACTGGAGGGGTTTAAAAGCCCTGTGGATTTGGCATCTGGGGACATGGGTTAGTGGTAAACATGAGCAGTGCTGGTGGAACAGTTGGACTCTATGACCTTAGAGGGTTTTTCCAACTCAAACTATTCCATGATTCTTTGTTACAGAAGAGGCTGATTTTCTGACAGATTCTGCTAGTTTTGTCAAGCAATAAATCCAGGAGGAATTCCATTCATATTTCTGGGATGCAGCTATCTGGATGACATCCTCCCTGCCTACACACCACTGCCAAAATCTGTGCAAGTTCAGGTCTGTACTGGAATCAAACACTCCAAAGTCTCCAAATCATGATTCCTCCCACCTTCCTCCTCCATGCTGAGCCCACTTTCTGCCTCTGGGCCTTGCCTGGTGCACACACAAGGCTTGGCAAAGCTGGCTGGCAGGAGTTCCGGCTGCAGAGTCCCATTTCCCACCTAGAGGAGATTCATTACTTGTCCTGAGCCCTCCTGAAGCTATTTTGTACCTTCTTTCCGTGACAGGAAGCCCATTGTGCTGCTTCTCTGGAGTTTGTACCCCCCAAACATCTGTGACAATTCACCTTGAGCATTAAAGTAATGGGACCTGGTCACTGGAGGCTCAGACATTGACATTTTGCAAGGGAAGCAGGTGGGGAAAGTGCTGAAAACTCATCAAAGGAAACTCTGAAAGCAACCACAAAGTCTGTGATTCTCTCAGGAACTCCAAGAGGAGACTCTGGGAGCTGTGGCCCAAAAGGGTCTGTATCTTTCCATCAGGTAACGTCTGTGTGCCGCCCACAGGTTAATTAAAAATCAGGTCTAACACCTATGACAACACCCCTGGCTCAACAGCCAAATTTGCAAGGTGAGCATAAATTCAGTCTGCCTCATCTAAATGGAAGAGCAGTCCTTGTCCCAGAAAGGAGACAGATGTGAGCCAAGTCACCCAAATGCCAATGACTCCACAGGAAGGAGCAGCCAGGTCTCCTCATTTGAGAGGAAAGGTCCCATAGAACAAAGAGGAACACAAACTGAGACAGCTGCAGACACAAACCCTTCCTCATCTTGCCCTGCCTGTGCTCATGTTCTAGAAACAGCCCAGTCTGGGAGCTGGATGGCTGCCTCTGCCATCTGCACCTGGGTTCAGGCAGCTCCCAGGCCCTGACAGCTTCACCTTCCGGGGCAGGGCACAGGAAGGAGCTTATCAACCCCTCCCTGGCTGCATTTCACCTTTCTGCTTCTTGCTTCCTCTCTCTGCCAGACATTTCAGAAGCCCTTTCACATTTTGATAATGCAGGCTCCACGTACAATAGCTGCAGCAGGCCCCTGGGGAACGGCTAGTGAATGATCTGCTGCACAATGGTCTCTCATTTCTTAATAAACAGGTGATATTTAAGCAGGAGAGACCTGTCTGCAGCCCAGTCCCTGAAAAATTACCTGTTCTTCCACTTATTATCTTGGAGTTCTTTGCATTTATTCCCACCAGACTGTGAAAGGAACTGAACAGAGTTGTAACACAGGTACAGGTCAATGTTTAGGTGTTAAATCTTTCTCACCTTATATATCAGAGCTGAAAGAGAAGGATCCCTGCCACCCCCTCGCCCACCGGGGATCTTCGACAGTGGGTGAGGGGCATCAGGAGCACCACAGAGGCCCTGGAACGATGTGCCTGCAGCACTGCAGCTGGGGACAGTTACTCAAAGGTAAAATACTACTGCAAGAAAAAGAGAGAGAACACCAGGTTACATTAGCAGGGATCACATTTCGGAGGCTCTAGCTTCTCAAACCCCCAAATCATTCGTACCCTTGCTCCTCCACAGCAGCCAGATGTCAACATGGAAGCCACCCACTGCCCCAGTGGCACCAGAACCCAGCGTGTTTTGTTAGGAATGGAGGAGGGGCTGGAGCCAGGAACCCAGAGAGAGTGCTGAGCAACCTCATGCTAATCAGGGAGGCCTGGAAGGCTGCCAGGAGCAGATGGCTGGGAACACATGACCAGATGAGCACACTTTTCTAGAGACAAATATCTACAAATAGATCAACAGGGCCCAGGAGGAGAAGGTTTAAGTTTCACATTTTCAAAGCCAGGAGAAGTGACAGGGTTGGTTCTTCAATACGCTCCACAATGTCCACGGCAACATTTTCACACGCACACAAAGCACCACGCAAGCATCCTCCACCCCAACCCTAAAATTTCATCCCACAGAGCTACTCTGAACAACAAGAAAGCACATTTCCCTTGCAGTTTCCAAGTTTGTTTGGAAGTCCTACACACAGGCTTTAATACCTGCTCTGGCTTTTAGGAAGCTCATCACAGCAAATTATTTTACTTCTGGAGCCTTGGTTCCTCTGTCAGCAACACAAAAGCTCTGTGCTGAGGCCCAGCAATGTTCCCCTAGCACAGCCTGCAAAAGCCATGCAGGGAAAACAGTCCTTTTCCAGTGCTCCCATTATGAAACACACCAGCACAAAGCTATGGAAGCACCACCAAAACAACGTGGTGAGGGAGGGTTTTCATGAGCACGGAGCGGGGAATGAGGCTAAAGTGGATAAACTGTGCAGCTGTTCTGACAACCACTGTCTGTCCTGAAACTTCTCACTTGAAGTTGTTCCCAGTGCAGTGTTTTTCCACAATAATCCCTGTCCACGAGGCAGACAGGCTTAAGTATCCAAACACCAAGTACAGAACTGCACTGTCAGAACCACCACCTAGAAACATGGAATCAGACTGGTTTGGGCTGGGAGGGACATTAAAGTCCATCCAGTGTCACCCCCTGCCACAGGCAGGGTCACCTTCCACTACACCAGGTTGCTCCAAGCCCCATCCAACCTGGCCTTGTAATTTACCAGTTGCAAACAAACTACTAAAATTTGGCATTTTTGAGTGCCAAAACCATAACTCACGAATGCACGAGGCAGAATTCACCACGGATGTCTGCCTACCACCTACCACCAAAACCATCTTTCTACAGGAAACGCTAATATTCTTCCTCCACGTATTCCCTCCCCCGGGTTTGCTAGACAGGGCTCTAGGGCAGCATTCCCATGTGCTAGAGCAGGCATCTCTTGGAGAAAAGGCAATTTAAATACACCAGGAGATGTCTGGGGGCAAAGCAGGGTGTTCTGTGTTTCCTGGTGTGCCTGGGGCTATCAATGGGCCAGTGTGTGCTCAGTAGTAGTGGATGTCGAGAGGATGACAAAGCACTTTGTGCCGTCCCCACCCCCGAAAGCTGTTGGCAGCTTTGTTATTCCCTTCCCTCCTCCCTCTACCCTCCAGCCAACAATGTACTATTGATAGCTCTTTCCAACTTGCGGCCAAGGCATGGAGAAACTGGATAATGAAGTGGAGTTGTGGGAAAAAAAAAAAAAGTAATAAAACAGAGAGGCAGTTTTCACGCAAAGCAGCCAAAGACGCTTCCCGGTTTCACTTCCTCTGGCACATGCAGAAGTCAAAACATCAGCCCCCTTCAGCTGCTGCCTGCACATCCCTGGCCCAAATGTGCACACCTCCACTATCCCCCCCAAAATCAGGGTCCCTGCACACCACCACTATCCCCCTCAGGGTTAGGGTTCTGAGAGCAGCAACCTCAGGGAAGAGAGTTCGTGTGGGGCACAGATTAAAAGGGCTTTTGCTTTCTCCAGCTGTGCTTCAGCTCCCTGGGAAGAAATTCATGCAAACACCCAACAACGTCTGATCCCTTCATCCATCCTTGCGCAAACGGCAACTCTCCCTGAGGCCTGTTTATAGCTGAAAAGTTAGGCTTGTGCTCCCTCCTGACGTCTGTGCTCCTTGGAGGAGCTGCTTTCCTGCAGCTTGGTTGAAATTAAGATGCATTTAGATCACCTTTCCGTGGAGAAACTCCTCGGTACAAGCTGCTCGCCTGTGCCCTGCCCGAAAGGGGAGCTGGAAGTCGATGTTACGCTCTCATCCCGCGGGTGTAATTTTAACTCACTAAGCTCCCAGCGATCCCAACCCCGTGCCCTGTCCCTGGGAGGTGCAAAGGGCAGCTCAGCAACTCCCGAGAACCCCATCATCACTGCTCCTAGGCAGCCCGGGCACCCGGAGACAGGTTGAGACCACCACCAGCACATCAGGGGCTGAAATCGACACATTACCTTGTGTTTTGGGGATTCTATTTATTTTGAAAACTGAGATCAGATGGAAGGACCCACAGAGCTCCCCTGACGTTGGAGAAATTACTGTTTTGTTGGTTTTCCTTTCTGCCCCTTTCCAGAACAGGCTCTGGAGATGTAGCTGCACTTGATGATTAATAATAATAATTATTATTACTGCTAGACACCTATCCAGGAGCCCGACTTGAGGAGTAAATTGCAAATAACCATCTGATGAACACAGCACAGCTCAAGCATCTCCCAACACAGGCAACGGACCAGAACCGAGGCTGCTTCACACACATCCTCCGGGCTCTTATCGGCCACAGAGACGCAGAGAATGACACTGGGGACTCCAAACAATCAACAGACACACAAGATATATCGGTCAGCTGAGGAGAATACGCACATCCTGCAAGTTCGTGCCTGCTGATACCCAACCTGCCTGGAAAAGCCACCTTCCTCCAGGCAGAGAGAGGTGCGGGGGGCGCGGGGAGGGAGCGCTCGGACCCCGCCGCGGCGAGAGCTGCTCAGCCAGAGGTGCTCAGGCCCTGGCGAGCCCAGACCCACCCCCGCGGGGTTCCTCCAGGGAGAAACGACGCCTCAATGGGGATTTTAACCGGGGAAAGACGGAGCGGCCTCCCCACGTCCCGCGGCCTCCCCGCCGCCTCAGCGCCCGCCCGNCTCCCCTGGCTCTTGGTTATCCGTGGGGTCCCGGTTATCCCTTCAGGCTCCCGGATCTCCTCGTGGCCTGGTTCTCCTCAGGGTCCCAGTTTCCCCCTTAGGCTCCTGGTTCTCCGCCAGCTCCCATTTATCTCCAGGGTCCCGGTTTGCCCCGCGGGCTTCTACTTCTCTCCACGGGCTCCCGTTTATCTCCTGGGTCCCGGTTATCCCCACGGGTTCCCGGTCCTCCCCTCAGGCTCCCAGTTCTTCTCGGGCTGCCGGTTCTCCCCCCACACCCCTGTGGGGCAGGTCTCAGGTAGCCCCAGGTCTGCGCCCTGGGCTGTGGGAAGTGACAAAGCCCAGGCAGGAACAGGGGCAGAGGTGGTGGGAGAAGACATTGGGGAACAGGGCCGAGGAATGTGTAGCTGAGAACCGGTGGAGCCACATAGAAGAAGCCACTGGTGCAGAGGTAGAGATTGGGAAGAGATTCCTCCCTGTGAGGGTGGTGAGGCCCTGGCACCCAGGTTGCCCAGAGAAGATGTGGCTACGCCATCCATTTAAGTGTCCAAGGCCAGGTTGGACAGGGCTTGGAGCAACCTGGGAGAGTGGAAGGTGTCCCAGCCCATGGCAGAGGGGTTGCAACTAGATAGGATTTAAGGTCCCTTCCAACCCAAACCAGCCCGACACAATGATTCTGTATCCTGCTTAAAGTATGTTGCTGGTGCATAAAATGTGGCCTGGGATACAACAGCTCATAATCCAGATAAGCAGGAACCAGAGCAAAGAGTGAACACATGGATAACAGAATGTGGAGCTGCCCATGACAGGGTTCTGCAGGGGCTTTTGTTGAGCAGTGTATCTATAAGAGAAAAGATGTCACACAGCCAAAGATGAGGCTCCTGGAGAACCAGACAGATGGAAGAACTTGTGGGCTTCAGTCCTGCAAGAGAACTTGGTGAGTGCTGAGGCTTCACATGGGGTCAGGGACTGAGCAGCCCTCTGGAAGAGAAGCTCTGGAGTCCCTGTGGATGCCAGCCCCAGGGTTGGACTCCTGCAGAATCTCACACTAACCCACCCTGTCTCACAGCTGGGCATGGCAGAGGCAGCTCCTGAGTGCCAGTGCAGGTGCCTGGGTGACACCTGCAGCAGCCTGAGGTGCAATGCCTCAGCAGGCTCAGGGGCTCTGGGTTCTGACAGGCAGCCCTGGCCTGGGGCTTCCCAGTTCCCAGTGCAGTGGCGCTGCCCCTCGCTCACCAGGAAGGGACCAGATGTTCTGCAGAAAGCTGGACATCAGCCAGGGCCCAAGTTCAAACAGAGCCCATTAAATGGCCTTTTCCCCCTTCCTTTGCATTTCCAGCCCTGTTTGTAGCCCTGATTCTATTTATAATGCCCAGGAAAAGCAAACTGAGACTTTCCCACAGTGCCGGCTTCTCAGGCGATTGTTGTTTGGGAAGCTGGAATGTACATAACATTATTTTTGCATCTCCCTGGGAAGGGTTTTTATTTTTTATTGCGTGTCACTCCATGTCCCCATCTGTGCTGAGGAGGAGAGTGTGTGAAGCACAAGGTGTTTCCAATGCTTTGCCACTGCTGGTTTAGGGGTCTGTGCCCATGAACCCCTTTTGGGGAGGGTGTTGGGTGCACTCAGAAGTGTCCTGACAAGCCATGTGGATGGAGGCCAAAGAAGGGCATTGCCCTCAAGACATAGCCCCTGTCTCATTGCCAAACCCTAGGAGCACCCATCATGTCACTTGCTCTGTGGCTCCCTGTCCCCTGAGTGCAGAGGAGAGAACACCAAGAACCCTGCTGGGACCAATGGGCTCATCATTCCTGCTTTGCCTGGGGTTTGGCATTGAGACATGCCCTTGCGCCACAATTTTGGGGTGGCAGAGCTGCCACATGAGGCCTGACAGCCAGGCTGTGGGGTCACTGTGTGGGGCCAGTGCCAGCAGAGGCCAGCAGGTTCTTTATTTGCCATTCTTGGCCACGTGAGGCTGTTCCCTGCACGGAGCTGCTGCGAGATGTTCTGGGCATGGCTGGAGCTGCCCCTGAGCTCCCATGCCCCTGAGCAAGCAGGTATTTCACAGAGCAAAAATCACCTCAGGTCCTGCCTGTCCTCTCCCTTGTCACTGTCACCTGGCCACACTGCCCGCAATGCTCCTGGCTCTCTTTCCCTGCCCTGCAAGGTCCTGCACAGCTCCATTCCCTCTGTGCCTCAGAGCCTTCCTGCTCTCCCTGGGTTTTATCGTCCTGCCCAGGATTTTGGAAGTGAGGAATGCTGTTGCACCATATTTTTGGACAGTTTCTTTTTGCCACAGCCAGTCTGATGAAGGACAGACACCTCCAAGTAGCTTTACTCTGTCACGCTGGGTTCTGGGGTTGACTGTTCCAAATTCTAGATGCAAAACAGATGCAATCTTTAACCTCTCTGTTTTAGCAGCTTTCAAACACCAATTGAGCATCTCCTTAATTATTGTGATTAAATGTGGACTGTGTAACTCTTAAAAATCCTTTCCATGGGGGCAAACTATGGAAAGAAGTGATCAATTTTTCCCCAGCTAGGGAAGTGGAGACTCAGAGCCCCTCTGTGCCTGGAGCTGGTGACACTCGTGGGCTGGGCAGGTGGCTCTAGCCTCTCAGAGATGCCTGACACCAGAATGGAAGCTCCTGGATGGGAGAGGGGCCAGGCCAAGGCGAGATCGCTCAGTCACAGCCTTCTTGTGCACAGGGCTGACAGCAGAGACACTGCCCAGATGCTGGGGGCCATGGAGGCAAGTGGGGTTCCTGCAGGACAGGCTGTCCCTCCAACATTTGCTCCACGCTCTTCCTTGGCTGCAATCCTGGCTCTGCCTGTGTGCGAGAAGGCGCCAGGAGCGAGTTCAGTGGCTCAGTGGCTCTGTGGCCATGCAGTGCTATGACATGGCCATTCAGATAAGGGAGACAGCCCTGCTGCAGAAGGGATTGTACCAGGGAAGCACTGGGATGCAGCCTTTCTCTGTGTCTGTTCCCCCAGGCAGTACTGCACGTGTGCCCCCCTGCTGCATCCCCAGCTTAGTGCAGGCAGCACTGGGGTGTGCCACAGGAATCACATCACACAGACAGTTCCTCGGTACCTGCAGAAGTGCTGCATAGCTGGCTGTGCTTAAAAGTGTTGCCTAATGGAAAACACTTCCAAAGGTTTCCAGTCAAAGGGGGAAAAGGGTTGGTAGATTTTAGTGTAATTAATGCCCTGTAGTTGTTTAAAAATGTTGTTAGAAATGTGTCATTCAGTTCTTTCTAGGGCTGGACACATATCTGGGGATGTAATTAAGTTTTCAACAGTGCGTTTTCATCCCCCTTCTGTGACTGCTTGCTGCTTTTTTTGCCTTTTTTTTTTTAATTAAATGTGAGGATCTTGTTTTCCTAAGGAAAAAAACAAAAGTGAACCCTGCCAGAGAATTTTGTTTTCATACCTCAGTCCCAGCCCTTCTGCCAGTCCCGTCTTCCTGTGCTGACATGTCTGTGTCTATTACAACCAAAACAGCACCAGGAGCATTCCTGGGATTTTGGGTCCCTGTGTTTTGAGGTGAGCTCTGCATAAATTCCCTAAAGCTGGCCCATGAGTGCATCTGGAATTGTCTTGAGTGCCCATCTGCAAGGTGGGTTTTAATTGTCTGAACAGTGAAATTGGTTGGTGTCACTCACCTGTGTCTTCGATCTGCTTCACATCTGTAACAACAAATGAGATTCCTTCCCAACCGTGCTGATATTTTTCTGCTCTCCCTGTATATTTCCAGCAGGATGACTTGATTTCTTGGCAGACCTGCCTGGACCTGAGGGTCAGATTTAAGGCATGTTGCTGACATCAGTGGCTTTCTTTTTTAATGAGCTTTGTCAGAATTCGTTCTTTAGCCATTAAGCGGTGCCAGCGCGGAGTTCATGCATGAGCTGAGCTGAAACCTGCTCGGTGTGAATTAGTGATGAGGGAAAAGGAGGTCAGGGAATGTCTTGTTTCAGGGAATGGCAACAACTGCTGTGTCCAAGGCCTGGAACCAGGGAATGGGCAGAAGAAAACTTAGAAATCATGACAAAAGGATGAATTCCCACTGCTGTGCTCTGAGGAGGCCTTCTCCCTCCTCCTGCCAGTGGGATGTGCATCAGCACCAAGCAAAGGTGTTCCCATGCAGCCTGAATTTGGGAGGTATTGGGGTGGGCTGAGGAGCTGGATGGTGTCAGGGAGACGAGCTGGTGATATGACATGATGGCCCACCATGAGAGGGGTCTGTCACAAAGGTGTGTCATTGAGGAGCCCTGTGCTCCAGAGGGATGCTGCGGGCCCAGCATCAGTGCCTTTGGAGAGGGCTCTGCTGGTATGATGAGATGGCCATGTGGAACACATGCCAGAGCAAGTCCCTGACTGTCCCTCCAAGCAGTGAGTATCAGGATGGTTGCCCTGAAGAGGCAGAGGGGTTTTACTGGCAAACACTGGGAAAAAAAAAAGGCACTTCCTCCACCTGTGGTGATCTGACGCAACAGAACCTGGGAATGGGGTGTGATGGAGAAAGTAATCCATGGAGTACAGAGTCTCCAGCACGCCAGGAACGTGTAAATGCAAGGTTCAGGCATGCAGCTCCCAGCTCTGGACTGCGTCAGCCGAGCTGGCAGGGAGGAATATCTGTGGGAGTTGGGGTTTGCTCCGGAGGTCACTTCTTCCTTGGCCAAAATAAATACTTCTGTGATTCCCTGTCCCTGTTTCCATTGCCTGTAGCTTCTCTGCATCATCCCTGCTGCTCTGTGCCTGAAGCTCTTTCCCTTGGCTGCTTGTGGAGTATGACACACTCCAGGATACTCAGTGCAGGGTCTGGTGGGTGGCACAAAGAGACAAAAAAGGGATAAAATCAAGGACAAATTAATAAATAGGAGCATACAGGAAAGCCCTTGGGTAGTGGGGAGGTGCCTTGCTGCTGGCATTTGCACATCTAAATCCAGCCAGGGCTTTGTATTGATTCCTTTAAAAGGTCTTTCAATTATTTTTACTATGAGCTCATCTTTCCTGGCACATCCTTGCTCCCTGTACATTCCATACTGGCATGGCAGGTGTTGTTCACCTCTCTGTAGTCATCCACATGTAAGTTGGGAACAGCAGCTCTGCTGCTTGTCCCTGGAGAAAAAAAAAGTCTTGTCTTGGCTGCTTGCAGGCACTGTGTGAAGGTGGGATGGATGGAGCTAGAGCTGCCTTTAGCCAAAACAGGGCCTGTGTGCTGCCTCTGAGCAGTGGGACTTGCACAAAAGCTGCTTTTCTGTGGTCTATACTTTAGGAAACATTCCTGCGAGCAGAGATGGAGTTGTTGAAAAGACTGGGTGGTGTGTTGGTACATGGTGATGAACCACTGCTACTCCAGCCAAAAATCCAAAAGGCCTCTTGGAGTTGCATTTTGAAGACCACAAGCTGACTACACACTGCAAATACAGCAAAAAAATTAAAGTCTTGTGTTTGCCCATGACATTCACAATACCTGAGTGAGGCTTCTTAGATCTATTGCACATGGCAGGAACTCAGAACTGTGTCTTGGGGGAGCTTGTTTTGTACCATTCATTTTAATCTATGGCTGTATCATAAAATAGAAAATCTTGGAAATCCCACATCTGGAAATCTGAAGTCCCTGCAGATCTGAAATCCTTAAAGTGCTGCCCCACAGCTCCCTGTGCAGAGGGTGTTCCCTGGTGAGGTGATACCAACAGCACCCTAAGCCTTTCTCTCCCCATGTGTTTGATTTAAGCCAATTGAGCCAAGGAATGGGTCCCATGGATCCAACACAGGGGGTTGGTTCCATCCTCCAAAGGGACTTGTGTCAAGTCTTGGTGATGCTGCAAGGCAGCACCAGTGGTTCAGGGCCAAGGATTCACCCCTGGCTGCAGAGCTCCTGTCTGCTGATACCTCCTGTGCTGCTGGTGAAGCCGTTGGAAACAAAAAGCCAGAAGAAGCTCAAGGACCTGTCCAGGCAAAACACCTCCTTTTGCTTTAATAATTTTGTTTTTCTCCATTCTACACCCCCATAATAATGTGTCCAGGCCTGTTTCACTGTACTGCTTCACTCAGAGGATTCATTCTGAGATCCAGATATTTCTAGAACATGATCATGTCTCTGTCTCAGCCTCTGGAAAAAAGGTAGTGTTGTTTCTTTCTTTCCATGTCACACATGCAGATGTGGATTTTGCCATCTGGGTTTGGAGATGCACTCCCTGCAAAACACCCAAATCGGTGTGGTTTCTTTCCGTGCCTCTGTGTGTGAGATGTCTGCTGTTCCAGTGCAGTTGGATTCATAAAGCTCCTGTTTTTGCAGCCCCACAGGAATTTGCAGGCTCAGTGGAATCGCTGGGGGCTCCCTGCAGAAGCTGGCTGGGTGTTAGCCCTCTGCATCATTTGCAAGCAGGGGCAAAGGGATGATGGAATAAAATTTTTCTGCAAAGTTGCCTGCCCTGCTCTGGCTTCTGGCTCCTGTCAGCAGCTGCAGTGTGTTAACCACAAGCCAGGGTGCTGCTATTTCTCAGGTTGCTCATTTTATGGGATGAGCTCCTTTATAATATCCATGTACTGTTAAAATTGTCCTCTGGATAGTTTTTTATGAATGTCTGTGTATGTAGGTGCTTGTCTCCTTGCATTTTATGCTTTTTTGTCTAGTAGCTATTTTTCCTACTGATGCAGCTCACTTATTTATTCACAATATGCTACATTTCTTCACCTAATATAAACTTAGGATCCTTTCCTGTTTCAAACCCAGCAAGTATTCCTTTCCCTTGTGATTCAAAGTTACTGTGGTTTTGGATGTTTTTAAGATTCAATTAATTTACTCCTTTAAAATTACATTCTTTATTTTAATCTCTCCAAGAAACCACTGCTTGGGCACACAGAGGGAGAGAAAAAGGTTGGATTTTGGAGGAGCTGAAAGTTTAATTTAGGAAGGGCAGTTTGGGAGAAGAATGAGCAAAATGCCATGAGCTCTTTTACAGACAAAGGCCTACACTACCATCATAAAAGACTCAAAAGCTCAAAACTCCATCACCTGGAACTCTGGAGGCAAACTGACACAAAGAAAGTAAAATCAGGGTTTCTCATGCAGTTTCCTGTTACGATAGATTATGAACGATTTGGTTTTTACCTTGCAAAAATGACTGCAAATCTTTTGGGAGTTGTTGGCACATATCCACAACAAACTGAGTGTGTGTGTCTGCCTGGCAGCAAGGAACACAGCTGGGAAGGTTTTGTGCCACCATGAGGTAGGAGAGGAGGATCTTTTGTTCTCAGAGCTCCTGTGAGTGTTTGTGAGTGCCTGATATTCAGTGATATTTTCTGCTCCTCTGCCTGTTGGGCAGCCCTGTCCTCTGCAGCTGTTTGGGCCTTGGGGCTCATGGCAGGGGTGTGTTCTGAGTGTAGTTTTCCAGTATTGTTATAACTGCTGTGAAAAACAGGGTGAGGGTTTGTCAGCTCAGAACATGGCCAGATGCCAAACCTTTTCATCCCGATTACCTTACAGTTCTCCTTGTTCCATGGAAGTGTTATTCGAACACAGCTTTGCTCAAAGAATGGAGAGGAAAGAAACAAGAGAGAGACAGGAAGAAGGGCCTCCCAGGTTCTGCATGGCTGTGCCTGTGATTTGGGACAGGAACACCTTTGAGTTGCAGGTGACTCCAGCTGGATTCATCCTGGTGAATTGGCCATCAGGAGGAGACCCTGAGAAATCAAATGTTTGTCTTCAAGAGCCCCCCCTCTAAACAGATTTCCAGAGACCTCTCTCCTTCAGGATACCCAAACCAGGTGCAGGCTGGGCTGTAACTGTTGTCACCTTGTACTGGGGCAGCCTGCTGTCCTGGAGCTCCAGTTCTAACCTCCAAGTGATCCTAAGCTCCAGAAAATCTAAATGTTTTGCAAGAAGAAACTTGAGATGATGGCCATCAAACAGCTGAGTCAGGGATTCATGAGCTGCCATCTGTACTGCTCTGGAGCGCTGATAAAAAGCTTTCCAAGGCACGTGCATGGAAGGCATTCCCAAATTCAGTTTTTGGATAGCTTTGCCCTGCCATGTATGTGATGGGTAGGTGTGAAACGTACCTAAGATAGATGCCTCTATCAGCTCTGGTGCCCAGTCTGAGCAGGGAAGCACTGTTGATCCCTGACTTCTGCACATCTCTGGAAGAAGGGATGGGAACCACTGCAAGGCTGGGAGCACCTGCCTCCCTCAGTGCCCCCTTTCAGCCAGCCCTTCCGAAGCAAGGGGAAGTGGTTTTGGGCTGGAGCCAGCCCTGGGCATTTTACAAACTCATGTAATGGCTCTGCTTGGGCTTCCGCCTTGTGCTGGACACAGAGCAGAAATCACTTGGGACCAAGTTTCCCAAGACCTGCTCTCCCAGGGCATCCACAGAGCGGCTGGGGGCAGGCAGAGCGGTTCCTGGCCACCGGCGCATCCCACCCCGGGTGTCACGGCCGTGGGGAACACCATATGGAGGCCGTTCCCAGGCTGAGGCTGGCCCTTGGCCTCTCCTTCCACCCCAAATCACAGCGCTTCCGCCACCACGTCCTGAAGCCATCCAGCAGCCGCCAGGCACAGGAAGTGCAGCAGGTCGTGGGAACTGGCCCCAGGACGGGAGGCTGAGCCGCCGCGGGAGCCAAGAGCAGCACCTGGCACGCTGCCTCCACTCCCTGGGCAAGGAATCGTGGGGAGCTGGGGTGCACGGGGTACCCACACCTCCAGCTCGGGCACACGGCCCCTCAATGCCCGGCCTCATGTTCCCATTGTTATATATATTGGATGGTGTAGAAAAATTCGTGTGTTATAAAATATGTTTTGTGTAAAATGAATCGAGGAATCAGTAACTTGACTATGACTGAGCCCAGGTGTGTCCAGCAGCGAAACTTGCTTATCAGACCCATTCTCTGTGGAACAATAAGTTTGGCCAAGGAACATTTACAACAGAAAAGGGATGGCCAGACTGGAGATGGCCCATAATCACCGCCTCCTACCGGTCATCAACACCTGATATGGATCGGGAGCCG
>VXBB01001401.1:576801-609762 GCA_013399915.1 Illadopsis cleaveri
CTTTTCCATATTGGTGATGGGATTGTTTTAATAAATTGTTGTTTGATAATCGTTGATTTCGCTTTTCATTTATAACATCATCATTGCACCCCAGGTGCTCCTCACCAAAGTGTGGGTGCCCAGCACGGCCCTCACCCTGTTCCCTCCTCAGCCATCACTGCCCTGCTGTACCCCTGTCTGAGCGGGCACTGGGTGCTGTGTGAAGCTGGGCAGGTTGTTATGGACCAGCTGAAATGCCTCATGTCCCTTTTAGTGTTTTCCTTCTTTTTATTAAGTGAGGAGCTGCCTCTGAACAGTAAAACCTCTCAGAGCTTGGGAATTATTAAAGTGTCATTTTTAGCCCTGACAGCATTTTTGTTAAAGCATTTTAAAAACTATTTGCCAAGTTTTCCTTTCAATTGATCAAAAAGGGCTGTGTTTCGGAGTTCCTTGTCCTCCAGATCTCTCCCAGGACTTGCTGGGGCCGTTATCCTGCAGGAGGAGCCCCAGAAATATGAGTGCAGCAGTGCCAGGCCTGCTTCCACCAATGGTTCTGTGGGCCTTTTATAGGATATTCAGCTCAGCCACCATCTTCCAGCTGTTTTCTCCCATGAGTTTCCAGGTCACTCTCTTGCAGTGGGGCTGGATCCACGGGAGGAAGGTGGTTTATTTGGGACAGGAATGTGAGATTGCTTGGAAGCCAAAGGGAGCAAAAACAGAGCGGGGAAGCAATAGCAAGATGCAGAGCTTTTCCTGTAGAAATTTCTGTTTGTGGCTGTGAAAAAATTCCGACCCAAAGCTGTGGTTGGCCTCTCCATTGGTCCCTGGGACATGGGACAATGACCACAGTCTCTGGGAGGTGTGGGATGGATTTTCAAGCAGCTGGTGAGTCATATTTTGCAGCGTTTCCAGGCTGGTCCATATTTCCCTGGCTTGTGTCAGTTGCTGAGGGTGTCCTAGGCTGTGATGGAGTGAATCCAGGTGTGAGACTGATGCTGAGGGGGCTGTACCCCATCTGCCCTGCAGCTGGAGAGGAGCACTGTGGGGTGAGGGGTCCTTGAGACCAAACCCAGGCTTCATCTTCACCCCGCAGCCACCCTATTCCTGCTGCGCCACATCTCCAGGCAGCCCCTGTCAGTGTCACTTGTCACCTCATCCATTACCTTGTCTTTTGTCCCTCCCTTGGTCCTCTGTCTCCTACATTCCCACTAATGACTGTATTCTTTTTGGGGTTCATGTCAACTCCTGTGACTCTGTAGGGGCACAGGTGGCTGGTGTGGGCCAGGAGGGTTGCTGGTCCCAGGAGGTGACACCAGGAACAGTGCTGTGTCTCAGTGTTGCTGGCAGTGAAAATGAGAGAGCTGAGTGCATTTAAATCCCAGCTGAATTTTTGGGACTCAAATATATTTTTCAATGTTTTAATGCCAAACCAAGTTCTCACCATCCTGCTTTACTCTCCCCGCAGCAAACTCCTGCTGGAGAAGGACAGGGAGCCAAGTCCCCTGCGAGACCCTGTAATTTCTGTTCCTGTCTTGTGTCTCCCCTCAGTGGTTTCACGCTTTGCCCCAGAGATTTCAGCTCTCGCTGTCTGGCGTCACACAGCTGAGCAGCAGCAGAGGTTCCCAGCAGCTGAGCTTTCCAGCAACAGTTTCCTTCCATCAGGACAGTTGGGGTCACTCTTTCACAATGAGCGTTTTCCTCCTGAGCTCCAGTTGCGCTTTCCAATAGGATGAGCTCTGAGCACTGCATCCTGTGCTGGCTGGGATTTCAAGCTCCCAGGACTCTCCACTGGACAAACACAGGGTCAGCAATATCTCTGATTTTAATACTGCAACCATGCAGGAATAAGTTTTTTCTGTGGTCTTGAAAGCTCGATAAATTAGTGTTCAAGCTCCCTGGGCTTCTCTGGGTGTGGATCCAGCAAGGGAGCTGGAGTCTGCTCCTTGTCTGGCCATTCCTGGCTGTCATCAGTGAGGAGGGAGTGATGTGGCTTAAGCTTATGGTGTCACCCTCAGGTCTGGCATGTGAGCACATGCCATGGCATTTGTTGCAGCCTCCTTAGCACCCCAAACCCTCCATGGTTCCATGAGGCGGAGTGTGAGGTGATGTCAGGACCCTGATGGGCTTCCTGTGAGGAGGTCTTACCCCATGTTTGGTTTTCCCCTCTTCTTGGTATGAGCAGGGCACCGACCCACCGAAGCTGTGCCTGGTCTGCCAGCACACACCCTGCAGCACCCTGCCCAGCCAGGGAGAGGAGCTGATGCCATGGTGGTGCATGGGGCTGGCTTGTGGGGGGCACAGCAAGGTCCCCCCTGGTGCTAGACTGCAGGCTCTTCCCTGGCAGTCAGGCTGGAGCATCCTCAGGGGGTCCAGCCCCACTGCTGTCCCGTGTGAACGTGGCTGCTCCCAGCCCAGCCAGCTCATGCACAACCATGTGGGAACGTCCTGCCCTGGAGGAGGAGGTGCGGGGGTGGGAGTGAAGCATCACCCGGGATGGGAACTGATTGTACCATGGAGGGGGTCTTCAGGGATTAAATTTAGTGGTGGTGAAAGAGCCTAGCTGGCTCTGTCTGATATGTGATGAGCCAAGTGTGCCAGGAGTGTCTATGCTTCCTGCTGTCATTGGGTGGCAAAGCCCTGGACACCCAATGGGGACAGGAAGATGGGGTGGGATGAGGGTAGCAGTGACCTAAAACAGCAACCCCAGCCAGCCCCTTTGCTGATCCTCCTTGGTGGCTCCACTGTCACTTAAGGAAGAGGAGCTTGGAGAAGACATGTCAGGGCTGATTTGAGGAGCAGGTCACCCAAGTGCAGGGTACTTTGCAATTCCAGGATAGTGGCTTTGTGGTGTCACACCAGGGCCTGGCCATGCTGGTCCTTGAGAAGGATGTACCCAGTGCTGGGAGCCAGCACACCAAGGGGGCTGAGGAGATAATTTGCTGGATTAACAGCGAGGGTGGGGGTCCCATCTGCTAAGCATGGGGAACAGCTGGGCCTGGTGGCACCCTGCTGCCACCTCACAGGGGACACGGTGACAGCAATGTCCCAGGCCTCACTGAGTGGCCAATCTGTCGTGTGGCAGGGAGGTGTAAAGGCCCATATTTGCATGGGAAAACATATTTCCTTCTCTGGGCTTGATCCAAGGTCAGTCTGGAAGGAGTTTGGAGTGACCTGGTCTAGTGTAAAGTGTCCCAGCCGATGGCAGGGGGGTGGAACGAGATGATCTTGAAGGTCCCTTCCAAGTCAAACTGATTCTATGGTCCTGATAAACAGGACCAGCCCTGCATGGTGCTCCCTTGGGAAATGGTGCTGGCAGGGAGCCTTTCTCGCTGCTTTTGTTTCCCTGTGCTCCCTCTTGTGTCAATCCTGGAAATCCCATCCCCTGGCTTTTCCTTTGGCACTTACCTCCCTGGCCCACATTAGGTGATGTCTCACATGCTGCTGCAGTGTTTATCCCATCTCCTTTCCCATCATCCTGTCCTTGCATCTCGCTTCTTGTGAATATGTTCACAAGGACACCCAAACATCTTCCAGAGAGGCAGCCAGGCTCACATGTCAAGCCATGCCACCCTGTCACACCCATCCCTGTAAGTGTTTAAGGCCAGGTTGGACGGGGTTTGGAGCAACCTGGTCTAGTGGAAGGTGTCCCTGCCTGTGGCAGGGCATTGGAAGGAGGTGGGCTTTAAGGTCCCTCCCAACCAAGCCAGTCTATGATTCTCCTTGCATCCAGCATGCTGATTTGGCTGTGGCAAACCTGCCTCTTTTAACAGAGCTGGACATCTCTCCTTCCCACTGCCTGGGGTTTTCACAGGTGACTTTCCACCAGCCCCTTTGTACCAAGCATAATCATTTTGTGCTTTTCCTGTGTCGGGCAACAGTTGCTGTGTTATTAATTAACCCAGTTACTCACACAACCATAGTGCTGGACTCAGTGTTGTTTAAACCGGTGAACCTGAGCCTCTATTCACTCCTTTCTCTCTGCTCAGACGTACTGCAGCTCCAAGGAAGGGGAATTTTGCTCTGTCAGCTGCCCTGGGGAGAGCTGAAATGCAGAGGGCAGTGAGGCATTTGCAGGAGGAGAAGGAAGGAAGGAACCCTTTGCCTGGTGCAGGCTCTTCAGGGCTGCAGGGCTGTTCTCAAAGCCTGAGCTGGGTTTGGGTCTGGATGTGGTTGGCTGTGGGGCCGTGCCTTTGTCGCTGCATGTGCCAGCAGTGCCACTGTTCCTTCCGCCTCGCCGAACAGCAGCCAGCCCGAGCAGGGCCTGTTTAATTCAGCAAGTCATAAATTCATAATGCTTATTTACCACACAGTACCATCAATATTTGATAGCGGCCACTGGCCTGCTGCAGCGCAGCCTGCAGAGGAAGGGGATGGGGCTGGCACGGGGCTGTGAGGGGCTGGCAATGGGGCTGGCATGCAGCGGAGCTGCTCAGGTCAGTGTGGTGGTGCTGAGATGGGGCTGGAGAGCTGTAGGTTCCTCCTCCACCCCTGCAAACCTGCCAGTGGTGGGATGAAGCCGCAAAGGCTCTGCAGAGGGATGTGGGGGGGCTGGGCCGGCAGCTGGAGGCTGTCAGGTTGAGGGAGGAATGAAGCAGGGAGCTGGGTGCAGGGGAGACCCGGCAGTTGGTGGTTAGGAGGGGAATTTGCAGACCTCAGGACACACACACACAGTTTGGTTGTCCCCAGAGTGTCCCAGGATAACCACAGGGACTGCCCTGTATGTGCCACTCGGTGCTGGCGTCATTCGGCAGCGGTTCGGAGATAGGCGCCATGAACTCGGGAAGCCCCTTGACCCCCGACCCCAGCTCACTAATTGACTGTGAGGAGGAACCCGGCCCTTTGTGGAGGGGTGAGCAGGAAGAAACCTTCTCCCCGAGAGCTGCTGAGGCCTCAAGGAGAAGGCACAAGCGGGGGAGTTTCGCAGTGCAAAGACAATATTTTGCAGTTCACTCCAAAAGAGCCTCTTCCTGCTTATGGATCTTGAGTGTTTTGCTCATCGTAAGCAAAAGTTGCTGCAGCTGGTGGCTTCCCCCCCAGCTCCTGCTGGATATGCTCTGCACTGGGAGTGCTGAGGGTCTCATTTCTTACTCCTTTGGAGGGGGCTGCTCTCTTCTGCTTTCCCTTTGTCTGAGCTCCCTCTCCCTTGTGTGCAGAGGGTGATGGAGGGAACCAAGCATGGCTGTACCCCTGAAAACCCTGGGCTCACCCAGGAGCCATCTCAACTTTCCACTGAAGGGCTGCAGTGACACGGGCACAGTGCGTGGACCAGGTGGCCAGCGCAGATTGATGGGGGACAGAGCTGAGGCTGCTCAGAGGTGCCTGGTGAGTTGGTGCCTTCCCTGGCATCACTCAGCAATCTCTGAGCACCCAGGCTGTGACATGCAGCCGATAAGGTGGCCCTCAGCCCCTGGAGCTGCAGTGGCACCCGCTTGCTGAGTGGTGCTCCGCTCTCCCCGCTGTGCTGAGACAAGCCAGGCCAGCCTGAGTGACAGATCTCCCCTTTTACGGTAGCTTTTATCTGTCCCTGGGGAATGTGGCCCCAGTGCTGGCTGAGTCTGGGGCAGCAGTGCCGACAGCCATGCTGCCTTCCCTCCTGCTATCCCAAAGTTTCCCATCAGCCAGCCACATCTCTGCTCTGCTGGCTCCTGGACCTGCTGCTGCCATTCCCGGGGTAGCAGGAGTTAAAACCCCTTCCCAGCACACTGGAGCCCTGCCCTGTGCTGACTCTGCTGGGAGCAAAGAGGGCATGTGTCTGTTGGCTGCTTGCAGCTCTGTGCTGGGTAGGGATAGCGGGGTGCTCTGGCAGTGCATCCCAAATCCCACAGCCTTTACTCTACCCCCGAAGCTCTCCTGGCTCTGACCTGAACTTCTCACCCAGGACGTGACTCCTCACACTCCCCTGGTCATTGCAAAACCGGCGCCAGTGGGGCTGCTCTCTGGGCTGTGGCTTAGGGGATTTGGGAGAGTGGCAGATATGGGCAGCTCTGCTTTAATTTACAGTGACAATTGTTTATGGGCCTTATGTACAGCTCACACTTCACTGTCCATGTAGTCAGATCCCTCCTTGTACAGCCTGGAATGGACCAGATTGTGTGGACTGGGGTGAAGAGAGGGATTTCCCATGATGGAATGAATGTCCTTTGTACCAACCACTGTCACCTTCCCCCTACAGCAAGGCCAGCACAGGGGGTGACAGTGTGGGAGCACAGTGACCACACTGCTTGGAGGGGATGGGGGGAGCTGGGAGGAACTGGGAAGATGGGGTCTGCCTTGGGGCTTGCCAGGAAGCCACTCTGCAGTGGCCTGAGATACCTAATGGATGGCTGTGTGCATGGGAACAAACCCTCACTGCTGTTGCATCCCTGGGAGCAGAGAGGGAAGACATGGTACACTTTCAGAAGAAGTATCCTCCTTGGCCAGTGCTCCAATAGGCTGTTCCAAGTCGATCCCCAGCAGCATCCCTGCCAGACCACACCATGGTTGCTGTGGTGAGCGAGTGGCTGTTTGCTGCAATGCTCAGTTGGCTCCCAGCCCTCTTTTTTGGGTACCCATTCCTCTGAAATATTCACCCCTGCTCCGTGGGAGACACTGAATTACCTTAAACCTCTCTGAATATTTCATCTCCCACCCTGCCAATAGTTCTGCTGGGGTTGGTGAAGTCCCAGCCTCAGTTCCATCTGAGACAAGTTCCAAAAAAAGTCAGCTTAGGGTCCCACAAGCCTGCCTGTTAACTGGGGCCACGACACCAGCGTGCCCCACCATGTAGCTCCTTGTCCTCCTCGTCACTATGTCCATAACGCCTCACAAACACAATGTTTTTCACCTATGCTGGTCCCACATGCCACTGTTAGTGTTCAAGGATCTGGCAGGTGGATTCAATGGGTAAAGACAGCATGGCTCATTGGGGTGCAGGGATCAGAGAGGTTCAGGGATGGGCAAGGTTGCCAGGGTTAGGGATTAGAAGGTGATGCATGTGCTAACAGTGGGTGCAGAACTTCGTGGTGCAGGATGGGCAGGAGGAACAGGAATTATGTGGGATACAGGCATTGGCAGCAATGCAGGGAAAGGCCTAACAAGGAGTGCCAGGTTTGGTACAACAGTTTAGCCTTTCAGCAGTCGATCCTTGCTGCTGAGTGTGTTGAGGCACCCGAGTTACTCATTATTCTGATTAATTCCTCAGCAGTTTTGACCAAATAAGTCAAGAAAGTGGAAAAATATCTGAAGAGCTTCATGCCCCTTGCTGTCCTGCCTGCGGTGGGGCTGGGAGCTCTCTCTGTGGTGTCAAGGCCAGTTGCTGGCCCCTCAGCTGGTTTTACTGGTCTTGAGGATGGAGGGAAACTGAGGTTACCCACCCTGGGGACACAGTGAAACTTGTCTGGCCCCATCCCACTGCCTCACCCCACTTCTTGTGGGGCTCTTTCTCCACCCCCCCTGCTCGAGGAGTTAAAGCCTTCCCTCCAGCCTGGCGTTGCTCATGGAAAGTTTATATATAGCCTTTTGTTTTTGCCAGCGTCCCCCTTGAGTTTAAATAGCTTTTCCCCGTCCCTGGTGTTGACCCCGGATGTATTTATAGAGAGCAATCAGATCTGTGCTCAGCACTGAGCAAACCAAGCTCATGTCAGTCCCCCGAGGGAGGCCCTTCTAGCAGTGTGGCCTCACATTGAGCCTTGCCCTGAGGAGGAGCCCTCGAGGGCTGGCAGGGGCTGCCCAGAGGCTTCAGAGCTGGGGCTGTGCCAGTCTGGACATGGCCTCCTTTGGGATGACTCTGCCAATTCTGGCTGTAGAGCAGATTTTTGGATTACCATTACTAGGGTTCAGAGTGTTGTGAGACCAGTGCCGTTTTTCCTCTAAAACTGTTTCATGTTGTGGAAGTGAACCGTGTCCCTGGTGCCACTCAAAGCTGGGGCTGTGAGGATGGTTTAACTCCCCGGGGTTAAACAGGAGGCTTCTGCCACCCCTCCCACAGCCAGCCAGCTCCCCCCGCGGGTGCCAGCTCTGTTCCCATCCCGGAGGTCCATGCTGCTGGGCGGCTTCCCCTCCAACCTCAGCTCTTGACTATTTAAGGCAAATCTCCTTGCCGGACTTTTAAACAAAACCCGGGCTCCTCTCACTCTCCTCGTTTTAAATAACTCGCCTGGCGTAAACAGAATGAAGCATAACACTATAAATCAGGCATTCCCGGGATCTGCCTGGCAGGCTGCATGCAGGGGCTCACCAGGCCCCTGAGCTTCCCTTCGAGCTCTTTTCAGGGCCTGGGGGGAGTGATAAGAGGGCAAGAGGGGCTCTGGTGGGGCAGGCTTTCCCAAGGAGACTAATGCAAGATTACAGGCTGCCAGCCTTTGGGGTAAAATAATTAAGGTTGCAAAATAGTTTCCATCACAGCCCCTTGCTTGTTGTTCCCCCTGACGCTGGAATTTTCCAAGCTGTATTCCTTGCATGAAAATGAATTTTTCTAGGGAAGTTCGTGCTGGTGATGGTCAGTGATGCAGTGGGTGTTTCACAGGGATCTGGGGGGAAATGCCTAGACTGCAGATGAGACCTCAGCGTGTTCCTTGCAGGAACGTGGGCACTTTGCACCACAGCTTGTCCCATCAGCCAAAGGGATCAGCTCTGGAAAATCGTCTTTTGTGCTGTCAGTCCTCGGTGTTTATGCCCTCTGGTCGAAGCAGGACAGAAATAATTACAGCTTATCTCAAGGATCAGTGCTTCCCATGATAAAACTCTTTGTTTTCCCTGGTTTTAGAGCTTTGCCAAACTTTCATCATGAGCTGAATCTTTCAGGCTGGGTGTCCAACATACACCAAGTCGTCTAAACAACCCAGTTTAAACAAGTCTGGCCTTGCTGGGATTGAAAACTGGGAAGATGTATTGTGTTGGTTTGCTGCCAAGGCTGGAAACTCCAAGGGGTGAGATTTGGGGTGCTCTGGGGATGGGGACGGGCCACTGACTGTGCCTGTTGGGAACTCCAGGCTGTGGCCAAGGTGAGGAGTATGTGAAAACCCCACAGGTGGTGCAGGAGCCGTGGTTGTGGTGCATCCCTCATGTGGGAACAGCACTGGGAAGGGTGTTGCTGTGGCACATTGTCTTCCATTGTACCCCCAGCTCCAGGAGGGCAGGAGGGACAGTGGAGCCATGCTGCCATCCCTGGCCTGCCCCAGTTCTGCCCTCCACCTTCCCTTCTCTGCCCAAAGACAAGCAGGATGGATGGTGCCGCCTCTTGTAAGGTGATGCTTCATTTAGCTCTCATCCTCCCGACTTGTTAATACCTCTCATTATTCACATGACTGAGGAACAGCCTTCAGAGTTCTGGCAGCAGCTTTTACACAGCAGGTTGCACCCTTGGATGGGCAGTGTCATCTCCAGGAGAGGAGCATGGGTCCTGCTTGGCCAGAGGAGATGGGAGGCTGGAGTCAGCAGGAAGTCTCCTCTGTGCCACATCCATGCTGGGATCTCTCCTGTGCTGGGCAGTATCACACAGGGTGTCTAACGATGGAGGTGTCCCTGGCTGTCCTCCACAGTGCCCAACACCAGGAGAACAGCAGGGAGGAGGAAGGAAGTTGTGAGGAGGCTTCTTTCCTACCCTTGAGGGCACCCATGGACACATACCCCAGGGTGGATGTGCAGAGGGCTGCCTGAGGGGAACCCATGGGAGCTGGGGGTGTCCTGAGGAAGGACATGGTAAATGAGCTGATCAAAAGCTTTTCCAAGCTTGCAGCTGCCACAGAGAAAGTGCCACATCCAGGCTGGAGCGATGCTCATCCCACACATCCCTTCTTGCTCTCTGGCATGCTCCAGCAGGCTTTGGGACTCCTGGTGCATCCCAGCCCGGCGCCAGTGGCTGGGGAGCTGAGCCACGCCATGTGTGGTGGGATCGTTCACTTGGGTTTTTGACAATCTGTTTTTCACGCTGGAAGGTCATGTGTATGTTGGTTGTGTTGCCAAGGATTCCTCCACAACAAGTCCTTTTTTGTTTGACAAGGTCTCCTGTGTGCAGAGGGGCTGGGCATTAACAGCCGTGGTGAAAATGGGACGCCCTCCTCTCGGGGAGTTTGGGTTGGTGTGTTCTGCTGTGACCAGGGGATGTATCACATGGCACAGCTCAAAGCTGCCCATCTTCTCCCTTACAGAGGTGGCCCTCTTTGGCTGTCCAGATACTTAATGGCAAGCTTTGGGAGTATTTCTCCCCTCCATATGATCCATAATGTCTGTTAATTAGGGATGAAGATGATGGAGCAGAGGATGAGGCCTACAGAACCCTGTTGATGGTCAGAGGTGGCTCTGGAGAGGATGGGACATGGTATTCTACTCGGTAGCACCTGGCTGAGGGATTCAAAGCTGGATCTGCTGACACCCTGAGGGGCCTGGACCAGATCCTGGGGGCAGGACCACACACGAGGGCTCAGGACACCAATAACACTGATTGTCTCTTCGTGCTCTGGGTCAGGCCACATCCTGTCCCTGCTGCTCCACATCCCTGTTGGCACTGAAGCTGATGTTCTCACTGAGCACCTGGTCAAAACCTCACTCAAACAGCTGCAGAGCAGGGAAGGTGCAGGATCTGACCTGGCAGGACTTGCCAGGGGTGCTGTGACCCTCCCTGCTGCTGGTTCAGGTCTGGTGACCACTGATGCCACTTTGTTAATGCTGAGTGCCAGGCACTGGAGTAGAGCTGTGTCTGCTGACAGGGGCAGTGACAGTGAAGCTGGGGCAGCTCCTGACATGGCTCCAGTGAGGAAGGACAGACTCAACTGCACAAATCCCTCCTTTACAGCTGGCATGGGACCACAGCAACCTGGGCAGCTCCCATCTCCTCTGTGGATGAGGAATGGAGTGATCCTGTTGTTGGTGAGGTCCAGCTGCACTCTGAGAATTTTAGCCCACAAGAGTACCATGCTGGTGCCTTCAACTGGTCTCATGGCAGAACGAAGGTGGAAGGAGATGCAGGGGATGGGCACAGAGGGAGAGCCCTGATGCTCCAGCATGTCCACCAGGTCTGGGCACACCTGGACCTGCAGCTGAGACGCCTGCACACCACACTTCAAAAAGTCCTTGTTAAAAATCAGCCATGGATGCCCCTTGGGCAGCAGTTCAGTGCAGGAGTGCTAGAGCCAGGTGTGTGGCCATCCCATGCACAGGGCTGAACTGGTTTTGGGCCTTTAGTTAACAAATTCTCTATAAAGGATTCCCTCTCCTTCATTCCCTCATAATTAATATGCCTGGCAGTGCAAATGACACATTAATTATGAAACTAAAGAGATAACAGTGTACTGTTTCAGTGCTGCACTAGCAAGGAGGAGCATTGTCTTCTTTCTTCTCTGTATTTCATCTTCTAGGCAAAAAAAGTATGAGTTTTGGGGCAGACTAAAGTCCTGTCTTCATTTCCTAGGCGACTAAGTGACAAATCCCTCCATGAAGCCATGCTTTTTCCACCATATCTCCAGCAATGCTGCATCTGCAACTCATCAGAGAAAGTGTTTGGGTTTATTGTTCCTGCTCCTGGCTCCGAACAGGCTTTTCTGTTTGGTGCTATCTTTTTTATTCAAATTGTGTAAACACGAGCTCTCCTCACCCGTTTTTGGTCGGAAGTGGGTTCACGTCATGGGGCACTGCAGCGTCCACGGAGCCCGGCTTGGGCGGTGCTGCCAGGAGCTGCTCCAAAATGCCCATAAAAGCAGCTTTGCAGCGTCTGAGCAAACATTTGCACACACCTCCGAGCCCTTGTCTCTCTCAGTTAGCTTCAGCTTGTCCTCCTGGGGGAAGGCGGAGCTGGGGAGGACGAGCGGTGACATACGGAAAGGAATTAAAGTTTGAAAGCATTCGCTGCCGTCCTCAAAGCAGCTACTCCAGGCATGTGATGCTGGATGAAACTCTGCAGTTCCACTGCTGCTTGTCTCTGCCCTGCACCCACTGGGCCACCCAAAGTCCTGCATGGCTCCCAGGATGGGGCTAACTGCATCCTGTGATTTGGTACCCAAATATCAGTGGTCTCTGGTACTAATTTTTCTGCTGCACCTTTTATCCTCTGCCCTTCGCAGTGCTTAGGGCTGTTGTAGACACATGGTGTTTGGTCCAATGGAAGGACCAAAGCCATGGAAGGGGTTGGGAGCTCCTCTTCAGCTTGGCCTTGGCCAAGTGCCATCCCTGCTGTTTGGGCACAGATAGACCAAAAAGAGGCTGCAGGGTGGGAGGAATGGCTGGGTAGGCTCTGTGTCAGGCAGAGATGCAGACTGGGAAAGGGGGAAGCACAGAAGGTGCTGGTGAAGGGTCAGCAAGGAACTGGGCTGGGTTAGTCTGGCCAAAAGAGGTTGAACAGGGGTCTATTTGCAGCTTACACCTCCCTAGAGGGATAGTTACAAAGATGGTGGAGTTACACTTTCCTTGATAGCGGCAGCAGATGATGTAACATGGGGCAGCAGCCACACATGGTGGCTTGAGAGAGAGTCAGGACAGGTGTTAGGGAAGACTTCTTCCCTGCTGGATGGTGCAGCCTTGGAAAGGACACCTGGAGACATGGTCCATCCTTAGGGGTTTTCAAGGCAGGACCTGACCCAGTGCTAGTGACAGTCCTGCAGGATGCTGGATGGGTGAGTTCTGAGGTCCCTTCCACCTTAGCTAAAACAAGTCTCCAGATGTTTGGATGCTGATCCATACCAAAAGCAGCCCCAAAGCCTTCACCTGCCTGTGGCCAGAACGTTCTCTGAGAACTCATCTGAGGCCCTGTAAAGAGTCTTTGGTGACACCAGCACTCAGCTTGCATGTGCCTAGCACTGGGTCTGAGCAGTGACAGGGCGTTGTCTGGTCTCATTGCTTGCTTGGAAATCAGTGTTCCTCCATGCCCCATGGTTGGTGGCCTCTTTCCAGCCAGTATAGCAAATCCCAGCCCAGAATAATTAACTGGAAAGACTAAGAGCATGAGGCAAGAGCAGCTGGAATGGGCAGAGGATGGAGGAAGGCAGCAGAGCAGTCTGGGGAGATGTGTGATCTTCTGGACAAGGACAGGAGGAGGAGAAATTGATGCCAGTGGCAAGCAGAGGAAATCCTCCCTTCTCCGTACCTCAGAAATGTTGGAAATGGCATGGGAGCATTCTCTCTGCCCTGGGACAAGTGCCAAGGCTCAGTTGTTGTCCCAGATAAGTAAGCAGTAAGAAACAGAAAAAACAATCCAGCACCTCAGCCGAAGTGTGGCACTGCCTGTGATGGGCTCAGCAGGAACAGGGGCCTAAAGTGGCCCCAATGACAACCATCATGATGCCCAAACTAAAATCCATTGCCTTTCTACAGGTGGGTGAAGGAGGTCTGGGATCACAGAATGAGTGGGCAGGATGTAGGAGCCCAGCTGGAGAGAGACATCTCTCATTATCACCTTAACCAGCATCCTGAGCTGGGCACCTGCTTGTTCAAGAATGAGAAAGAGCCCTTGGATAATGCAAAGCTGAGAAACTGTGTGTAACCACAAGACTGTCCACAGCTGGCTGTCATTTCAAGTCTCATCTTGATTTCTCAGCTGATTTCAACTTGTTTCTGTCTCAAGTATTTTGTTAACCCCCTTTCTAGAGGACCTGCTAGACCAACCTTGTTGATTGTGAGTACCTCACAGCTTTTAGTCCTTTTCCCTGGTGAGACTCTGCCATTCCCATCATTTGCAGGCAGGACAGCATGGTTGGAGCTGCTTGTGTGGGACATTATCACAGAGTTCACTGTCAGCTTGTCTACCCTGATGGGGAATTGATATAGGAGAGGTTAGTGGATGCTGGATGGGTCACAGCATTACCTCTGCACTTCTAACCATCACATTTTAGTGGACATGGTATGGCAAGGACAAAACTCTGGTGCAGCCCTTGGCCAGACTGCAGAGCCAGATGCTGTTGAGTGGAAGATACTTTAGGAGGAAAGGTGTTGGTGTAAAAATACATCACTGTAAGACACGGATAAGCAAAGCCCAAACCAAAGTGTTGTCTGCTCCTGCACTGGTTCAGCTGGTGTGGCCTTGGATCGCACATTTAAAGCTGATCATCTCCAGGTGGAAGTGGAATCCTCAGCCAAAATATCTGCAGAGATGTCACCATTTTCTGGTGAACTGGCTCACCTGCATAAGATGGTAGCAGTGACGGCTTCATTTGTCCCACCTTCTGTCCATCCCTTTAAGTTCCTGGGGGGAGAAAACATCCCCTCTCTGGGCAGCTGGTTGGACCATCAAGGGCTCCATGTGTTGAAGCACATGCTGCAGTGCTTTGGGAGGGGAAAGGCTGCCTGGGTGTGATGTTTATGAAGATATCAAAGGGACTATGAGCCACAAGATACTGGGATGTAGGGATGCTGCCACCACATACAGCTCTGAGGGGTGGGTGTGCAAGGAGAATACTTATCTCCAGGCCAATGCCATGGATTTGCCTACAAAATAAACCAGAGGTTGTGGCCATCAGTATGGCAGTGGCGTGGTGGACCCACTGTTATTGCCTCAGCATGATGGATACAGAAACTCTTCTGCTTGTGGCCAGGGTTTTCCTGCTCTGGAAGAGGCAGAATGTCTCCTCTGAATGTGTATGTAGCATGAGTGTCCTTGGAGGTCTGGTGAAAACCTGCTGCTGCTTCTGACTTCCACCCTTTTGTGCCTTCCTCCACTTGCCTCAGGCTTCGCACTCAGTCTGTGGAAAGTGAAACACCAAACCTAAACACAGAGAAAGCCCTGTGGGGTTATGCTGGTTTTTGCTCAAATTAGCACAGGAACCAAATATTCCTGGTCTTTGTCAGGGCAGGCTCTCTTAGAGTCTTTGAGGAATGGTAGGCAACACTCTTCCTGGGAGTTATTCCTGCACAGCCTTATGGGACTGTCCCCCAGTCTTGGGGACAAAGTTATGGTGAAGGGTGGTGTCCCTGAAGACTGGAGAATGTCCTTGCTCTGATCTGGATCTGTCCGTGCTGAACTCCATGGGTGGCTTGGGGGAGCTCTTGCTGTGGTGCTCAGAGCTGGTACATGAAGTGTCTCCAAAACCCTTCTGTAGGACAGCATTTTAAATAAATGAATTGGAGGTTTTTAGTCAAAAAAGTGTGAGTTTTCTCCCCTCAAGCAGAACCTGGCAGGGATCAGGCTCTCTGGCTTAGCAGCTCATTACAAAGCCTTTGAAAAAGAAGTGGTCACTTTGCTACTGTGTGAGGACTCCATGCACAAACGCTCTGTGCCGCATGCAAACAGCTGCTGCTGCTAAAAGCCACAACCTAGAAAGCAGGGAAACATAAAGCTGATGCTTCCAAGAGGATGTTTCATCCCCTCCAACACACCTCCTGTGATGGAATTACTTGGCCCCACGTGCACTTGGCTGTGGGCACCACCTCGTCACAGTGTTTCCTGTATTGCCCTTCTGGTGCCAGACTCAGAGAGCCGTGGGTTGTGCTGGACGATGCTTGTGCATGGGGATGGCTGAGTTTAGGGTTACATTTTCACAGGGTGCCTCTCTCTAGCCAGGTGGCAAATGGAGTCAGAGGCTGAGGCTTGAACAGGACAGTGGACCCAGGTGTGGTGGGAACTCAGCTGTGGTTACCCCCAGCCAGGCTCACACCTCTTCATGAGCAAAGTGATATACACCCCTGAGCCTCTGCTGGAAACAAACGGTCACTCAGAGACAGGTGTGGACTCAGTTTGATTTTGAAGTGACATTCAGTGCCATGGGGACAGCACAGGTGTCTCCAGACAGGCCAAGGGAGGACAGGGAACACACTTGGCTTTTACAGTGCAGAGGGGCTGTAGGACCCCCAGGGCAGGGTTGATGTTTCCCCTCTTTCACCTGGCTGGGCACAAGCAATGCTGGTTAAGATAACAGGGCTCACATCCCTGGATATCTCTCACTTGGCAGGTTGACCCAAACTCTTGGAGTTTTACACTTATCCTTCACAGAGGGACCAAGCTGGGGGATGCTGTATGGAGGAATAGACTATGTAATCCATTTTCTGCTCATGTTATCCAGCCACAGGCTGTGCTTTAGGATGTGGCCAGTTGGGCACCCATGTGAGCAAGGAGAAAGGGCAGAAGATGGATAATGAGGGTGGGGAGGCCTTGGCTCAGGTTGCCCAGAAAAGTTGTGACTGCCCCATCCCTGGATATATCCAAGGCCAGGTTGGATGGAGCTTGTAGCAACCGGGTCTAGCGCAAGGTGTCCCTGCCTGTGGCAGGGGGGTTGAATGAGATTAAATTTAAAGTCCCTTCTCACCCACAGCATGCACGGATTCCATGATTCTATGCCTCAACCCTGGTCCTCCTCCCAGGCCCAAGAACAGGGCTTTGCACGGGGCGCACATTGATGTCCGTGAGGATAGTTGTGGGGTTGCCCTGGCAGGAGGAACCAGCCTGTTGTTCCCAGAGGACCGGGGATGCTGTCTGGGCAGATTTGGGGCTGCTCTCCTGAGGCTCAGGGCCGCTGTCCTTGGGGAGTTACAGGATTCCCGTCCTGAGCTCTCAGGGCTGCTGTTCTTGGGGCTCGGGGCTCTCGTGGGGTGGTCACAGAGGTGCTGTCCGGGGGCTCTGGGACTCCCGCGGGGTTGAGCCACGTCTCCCCGCCCCGGGGATGCGCGGAGGGAACGGCACGGCCCTGCTGTCAGATCAGAGCCCGGCGGGCCCTTTAAGAAAGTCGAAACCCGAAAGTTCATGAAAGTTGACAAAGTTTTTCGTAGAAAGGAGGGGAAAAAAAATAATTAAAACAACTCGAGCCCAACAACAAGAAAAACCTCCCCGCGGTCCCGGGGGGCCTGGCAGGGCCGGGATTGGCGGCGGCGGCGGCCGGGNGCGGAGAACTGGGAGCAGCGGCGGGACCGGGGATGGAGCGCCAGCATGTCGGGGGACGGCGGGTGGAGCGCAGCGTCGTCGGGGAACTGGGGCTGGTGTGTTGGGGATGGAGCAGAGCGGTATCGGGGACCGCGGAGGCGGCACCGGGGCGTCGGGGAAGCCGAGAAGGAGCGCATCTCCTCTTTTGGGGATAGAGGACTCGGTGTTGGGGCTGGACCCCCGGGTCGTCGGGGAACCGGAGCCCAGATGCCGGGACTGCTGCGGGCTGGGGAGCTGGGGCCAGGCTGTGGGGGCCAGAGTAGGGAGGTGTTGGGGAGCTGGTGCTGAAGTCTCCGCGCCGTCCCGAGGAGGGGCTGCGGCCCGGCAGGGTGAGTCCCCTGCTCAGCCTAGTGTCCCTGTAGCCTTGTGGGGCAGAGGGCTGGCAGGTCCCTGCTCCATCCAGCGCAGCCGGTGCCCGTGGGCATGGTGTTCTGTTGCCAAGTCCCTGTAGCTGGAGGGATCCTGGATCAAGCACTGTTCTGCCCGTGTAGGCTGCAAGGGAGACACTTGCACAATAGTGGAGGAGCCCCTGCCCTTCTCCGTGTGTGCTGGCAGCCTGGCTGGGGCTGGAGGACTGTGAGCTGACCTGCCGGCAGCCCCTTCCCCCAGATGCCACTGCAAGCCAGAGCCTGGATGCTGCTGGATTCAGGGCTGGGAAGGTTAGTAAGGGCTGGTTGTCTGTAGCCACATGGCTGAGGTTGCAGCCCTCCACATTTGAACTTTGGCTGTTGGGGCCATTGGCTGATGTCACCACCCCACCCCTGGAGCAGGTATTGGCATAGTGGGTGACTAGCTGCCCTCCATCTTGGAGAGGGCTCTGGAAAATGCCTGGCCTTTGGAAACGTTTTGCTGCAGTCCTCCGCGCCTGGCCCTCAGGACTGGGGAGGTGCTCAGTCCCCTCCCCTCGCTGTCCTCCGTGCGCTCGCGCCGCCGCAACATGGCGCCCGGCTTTCTCCACCACCCACCGGGGCCACACTGGCCCTGAGTGCCAGCTGACTGGGGCCTGTTGTGTCCCCTGGGCCTCAGCCCCGGCCAGGGTGACCCGAGTAATGGGGTGGAAGGGATTGGCAGGTGGTGGCTGTAGCAGTTCTGTCTGCGGCGTGGAGCGGGGCGTGGGCGATGCGATGATGCAGTGGGATGTGGATGCTGCTGGTGGGATGTCCTGGTGGTACTGGGGTGGGTGGGCCAGAGCACCTGGGGCCCTGTGCAGCTCCTGGTGGAGGGAGGTTCGGTACCTGGGGGTTTCACAGGCTGTGTGTGCGTGCGCAGAAGACTCAATGCGGCTCCTTGATCCAATTATTCACCGGCCTGCAAAGCTCCCTGAAGCTGGTGCCACTTGGGGCATCCCATCCCAGTGGCGTTGCTCCAGCTGGGCTGGTGCCTCACAGATGGTGGTCAGGTGAGCTTCTGGTGCTGGGGCAGAGCTGGTCTGTTCCCCGCTGCTGGGTAGTTGTTGGGTGCTGGAGCATTTTAGGAACCTGGAAATCCTCACCCTCTGGAGAGGCTGGTCCTCCCAGGAGTGGAGCTTGATGGCTGGAAAACTGAGTTAAAGATGGCATCCCTGGGGAGTGGGCAGGAGTTGGACAGAAGGGGCTTCTGCTCTCCATTGTGCAGCCTCCAGGAGTGTGCAGGGAGGGGCATGGTCTGTCCACCCTTGTTGGATGGTCTGTGGCCTTGCTGGGTGTGTCTGTCACCCTGCACCCAGGGCTCCAGCAAAAGACCCACCACCTTGGTTAGGCTGGGACTGGTGGGGCCTTAATGTCCCAGACCCTGGTGGGATTGCTGTTGGAAAAGTCCTTTCTCCACCAGAATCCAACAGAAATAATGCTGTGGTTGGTGAGCACGGTTTAGACTCCATGGTGGCTACCCTGAGCCTACTCTGAGCACTTGTTTTTCCACTACCTCCTGGCTGACCAGGAGCTGTTCCTCACTGCAGAGGCTAATGGAGGCATAAGGAGTGACCTTGTGTTCAGGATCCCAGCATGGTCTGGGGGCCCAAATTCCAGCCCAGAAGCTCCCCTTGATACAGAGCGATAAATAACATTCGGTGCAAAGTGGAATCCTTCAGTCCCAACATATGCAGGAGGGTGTGCTGGAATATTTTCCCACACTGCATGGATAACACTGCCAGATCCTGGCGCTGCGGACCCTCCTCCATCCCCCCCCACCGTGCTCCTCCTTCACTGCCTCCCCAGGCGTTCGCAGAAGGGCGCCGTGTGCCCCAGATACTGCGGGGCGAAGCTCCCAAATTCAGCCTTTCCCCTTATCTTATCTGTGAGCCCCTGGATCTCGCAGCCGCTTCCTGGCTGGTGACATGCGGAGGACAGGAATGCCTCTCGCTCCTCTCGAGGTCGTTAACGGGAATGTTAAACAAACAGGGCCGAATGTCAGTCCCTGCTGTTCCTCACCAGACACCTCCCCAAACGGGATCCCTCCTCACTTGCTGCTATCTTGTGTTTAATTTTCCAGGCAGCCGCCGATCTGCGTGGCTGCATCTCTCCCGGCAGTCCCGAGGGGTGGTGTGGGACAGGCAGCTGCCTAGGTGCTGCACTCCCACCCCTACGGCCGGCAGGGCTTTTTCCAGCAGCTGGAGGAGCTCTCCTGCTTCCCCTGGACGCTGTGTGTTGTGTCCGTGGCTGCGTAGCAATAAAACCCTGTGTGTTCACCCTGCTCTCTGGAGTGCCCGATGCAGACATGTTGGTCCTACTCTAGAAATTAGTTCTTGCTCTCCTGGGAAGTCGCCGGGAAGTTGTAGGTCTACTGGGAGTGGGAGAAATCTGAAGATTTCGTAGATGCCCAAACCAGCAGCTGAAGTCTGTGGTTATACTGTGTGTCCTCTTGGCTGGTCTGAAGGGCCTGTTTGCAACTCTGTGGGTGGTGGCTGCTGCTCTTGAGGTAGAGCTTGGGGTGAGGTAGAGCCAGGTGAGGACCTGGCTAAACTCTGCCAGAGAAGATCATCTTGGGAAGAAATATTTCCATGTGATAGGGTGAAGTCCTGGCGCAGGTTGCACAGAGAAGCTGTGGCTGCCCCATACCTGGAAGTGTTCAAGGCCAGGTTGGATGGGGCTTGCAGCAACCTGGGATAGTGGAAGACATCCCTGCCCATGCAGGGGGTGGAACGAGATGCTCTTTAAAGGTCCCTTTTAAACCTGTAATTCTGTGATCTTCCCTGTTGGTCCATGGAAGGCTGTGGGTTAGAAAACTCTGTGTTGGAGAGGCAGAAGGCTCTTGGCTTCCAGACAACTTCCTCAGTAGCAAAGTCCTACATCCCTTTTTCCTTAGCTGCTGCACTCCAGGGCTGCTGGAACTGCCTGGGAATGCTGCTGGTGAGTGGGCTGTGTTATGTGCTGGATGTCTGTAGCACTTCATGGACTGGTGCCAGGCATCTCTTGACTTCTGTAATCTCTGCTTGAGTGGACCTAGATACCTCGTGCATGTGTGGATTCCAGCTCTACAGCTGCAAACAAATAAGGTTAGTGTAAGTTCTGGAGTCAAATGACTGCTCTGATGCTGCTCTTGATCCTCACTATGAGTAGTAGTTACAGTCACCACTCGCTAATTCTCTTGTGCTTGGCCTGGCTGAAGCAGGATGATGCCTCAGAGCTGTTTTCATGCATCCTAAAAGTCCCCTAAGTGTTAGATGCAGCTTTCTGCCAGTGACAGATTGTTGGCTGAGCAGACACCCTGGAGTCGCCATGCACACAGGGGTTCTGGGAACTGATGTGTTCCCAGACATCCTCTTGGTCTTGAGGCTGAGCACTGAGTTGCTCTGACAGGAGGAGGGATGTGGGAATCTCCCCTTTATCTCCTTGTGTCCTGGTGCCTGTGAATACCCTCTGAAGGAGCTTTCTTCTCCTTTCTCACTCTTTCAAATCTAAGTTTTTTAGACACAAGTCTGAGCATTGACATCCCAACTCAACTAGTCCCTGTGATGGGATAACTTCTTTCTCCTGCCACCTGGGCTATTAAATGAGACCCAGCTTCAGAAATGAGTCTTCCTCTTTGGCTAATATGAGTAGCTGCTGAGCAGGACTTTCCCTCCTTAGCCTCAGAATAAATGGATTTTTTTGGTGGTGCCTGTGGAATTTAGGAAGGGCCAAACTCAATGTTTCCCTTGCTAGGTCTCTGCTTTGCTCTCCCCAAAATAGGTAGGATGCCCTTTGAGATGTTTGGAAGGTAGCTAAGAGTAGTTCAGGCTTTGTTGTCCATCCTCACAGCTCTGCTTGAGGATCTGGCACTGTAGGAATTTGAGAGTGACTCTTGCTGGAACTAATGTGGAAGGTTGTGGAGTGAAAGATCCTTTGAGTTTGCTGGTCTTGGCCATGCCAAATCGTGGAAGCTTTGCTGCTTGGATCACAGAGCAATGAGCAATGCTGCTGCCTGTACTGGAGCTCTGCCTGAAATAAAGGCTTCACCTTGAAGCTTCACTACGGCATGACTGTAGAAGTGAGGTGGTTGGACCTCACTACAACACTCAGCACCTTCCTGCACCATGTGGGGTAGTGGAAACCAAGTTCCTCCTGTGTGCCGGGACCTGATGAGGGGCAGGGCAGTGGGGGACAGCTCCAGCACTGGAGCTGCTGAACCTGCCCCATACTGAGGTGTGATCCTGAGCCAGCCCAGCACATCTGATGAGGAGGGAGCAGTGGCACCAGGTGACCCTGCCCTTGACACAGCACAGCTGGGTGCTACAGGCTTGGCAAGGATGCTCTGGCCACTGCCCCACAGGGTCATGGTGTGCTGGGGCAGCTGGAAACCTGAGGGCCCAGTGGGTGGTCTTACCCTCGTGGAGGTTCTCCAGCCCTGCTGCACAGCCCAGGAGAAGCTGTGGAAATGTTTGACCTCCCAGTCTGGGATGGTGCCTTCCCCCCTCTGCTGCAGGTGGTGATGGTTCTTGCATTGCTGTGGGGTCAGTTTTGGTATATGTCCATGGGACAGAAGCTGTTGGCCTGGGGGATGTGTGTCCTTCCCATCTACTTCCAAGGACAGGAGGCCTGTGTCTCCCTCAATGTGTGACTGCCTTGGGTCACCTGTAGCAATGGCCTGAAGTGCAGCATGAGGCATGGATTGGGAGAGTGCAGCCAGAGGGCATGTTGTGGGTTTGGGTTGGCACTTCTGGGCCATATTTTGATAGCACAGCCCTTCCCTGCTGTCCTGCTAAGAGCTGGACTGGTGCAGTGTTGGCTTAGTCCTGTGAGTAGCTGTCATCCTCCCAGTGTCCCCAAAGGTCTCTCTGTGTTGGGGGTGACACTCCAATAACTGCTGTCCACAGTGAAGAGCTGCTGTGAGCTTTCAGCTCTCCATCCCCTGGGTTTTATGGAGTACTTGCTTGTTGGGCTATGGAGGTACCTGACATGCTGCATGATGCTGGGGCATGGTCATTGGTGTGCTGCCCCAAATTGGGTCGATTTGACAAGAGATTCCTCTGTCTCTGGATGTGTCCTGGGCGGCACAGGACTGAAAAGTGCCCGAGAATCATTGTGTGGTGGGGTGAAGCAGATACAGATGTACTCACTGAAAGATCTGAGGTAAGAACATTTCTTCTGAGTCTCCTGCTTCCAGACCCATGTCTCCTGCCAGTCTCTACCCTGGGGAGGAACTTGTTTCACCACTGTTTCCTGTCAGGAGAACAGGTGCCTGGGTGTGGGCAGAAAAAGCTGGTCAATAGCAGTTTAAGTCCATGACTCCAGGTGATTGTGACAGGTGTCTGCAGGTCCCCAACACCAGAGAGTGGCAGGTGAGGGTGTCTGGAGCCCAGGGCTTAGCGTGGTGGCTGCGTAGGGCCAGCATGGTTTATGAGTGTCCTTCAGCATGTTGGCTGTGGCACTTGTGCCTGTCCCCTCTGGCTTTGTGGACCTCTTGACAAAGGCAACCTGAGGGTGCTCAGCCAGCACCTCCCTGTGCTGGGGGGCTGCCTTGTTGGACAGTAATCTCTTGGGAATTGTGGGGCTGGTCTTTCCAAATGTTTCATCAGCTCTGAGCCCCTGTTGTGGTCCAAACCCATCTGGGTGCTGTCCTTTCACGAATTCGTGAGATGCTGCAGAGACACAAGTGACGGGACTTGATAGCAGGAGGAAGCATCCATGGCAAAGCCACACCAGCAGAGCTTCCTCTGCCAGGGCCAAGGTCTATTCTTGGGTGCTGTCCTGGACTTATCAGCTCCCATGTGCTTCCTGCTCTCCCAGAGTGGGGCTGGTGCCTCTCCCTGCTTCCCCCTTGTCGAAATGTTTTCCTCCCCTGACCACAGGGGTGGTTGAGCCCTGCTGACATCCCCAGCCTGATGTGGGGGAAGAGCAGTGCTGGGGAGGGGCTGCTCTGGCTATGAGCAGTGTGAACACTGCAGCCTTGGGGACAAAATGCTGGTGCACTTGGGCTGGCTTGTGGTCAGCCTTCTTCCCTCTGGGCCAGTGGGATGTTGGTCCTCATGTGCCTTTTGTGCAAAAGACTGTTTTTGGAGGGAAATGCCTGAAGCCTGCCTTGCTTCAAGTGCTGGGGGAGGTTCAAGGCCTGCTTTGCCGTCTGGGGATGGGTGAACGTCTTTCCAGTGGGTGGGAAGCTCTGTCCTGCCTGGAGATTCCTGCCTGAGGACACTGGAGCTCTGCTAGAGCTGGAATGGCAGCAGACCCCGGCTCTTGTCACCTCTCTTCTGATTGCTGGAGGGGAAACTGAGGCATGGAATAGTGAAGTAGCCAGTTGCAACTCCCTTCTCTCGGGATTCTTGCCCCGTGGTGCGGAGGCTGCCCTGCTTGCCTGCCGAGCTGTCCCTCGTACAGACCACACATCTCTCTCTCTCCCCAGTTTCCTCCTCCCTTGTGGTTCCTGGGACTTTGTGCTGAGGACCAAACCAGCCCCGGGTTGCAATGGCAGAACTCTGCAGCCCCACGGCCCGTGTGAGACGCCGAGAGGAGGATCCTGTCCCATTTTTCAGCCCTGCCAGCGGGCTCTGTGTGTTCCCCTCCCCGCAGCCCTGTTGTGCAAGCTCGCCGCCCCATTCCGCTCCCGTGCCTTATAAGTCCTGGCTCCGGGGGCAGCCGCAGCCTCGCTGCATTCCAGCGGTCTCACGTCAAGTGGCCCTGGCTGCATCGCGGTGGCCAGGACCGGGGCTCTGTGTCCCCCTCTGGCCTCACTGGTGACCCCGGATGCCAGGGAGGCACCCCACGGAGATGCTTTCCGGTGGGAAAAGCTGTGCTCCATATCTCTGAGCTCCTGGCACCACAGTGGCTGCCAGGAGTGGAGAGTGCCTTTGGGATGCTGTGGCAGAGCTTGTCCCTGTCCTCAGCAGGATGGCATGGGGCTAGTGGCATAGGAAGAAGGCTCAGTGGACACATCGGTGTGACCCAGTGGGAAATGGTTCTTTTCTAGGAAAAACTGGCATGTGACTGGGGTGGCTTCCTGGAGAGGGGGAATATCCAACGGCACAATGTGGGGAAGGCATTAGCACACATTCCTGCTGTACCTGTCCTCAGGTGTCTCTGAACCACAGCTGGTAAAGGCTTGTGTGCAGCAGGTGCTGGAAGTATGGATCCAGGACCAAGGCAGTTTTGTGGGGCTGGAGTAGCCCAAGCTGTGCTCTGGGTGATGTAGTTAAAGAGCTGATCTCTCCAAAGGGGAGGGTCAGCCTTGCTGGCTCCAGGAGGGGGATTCAGAGCAGTCTTCTAACAAAAAACCACCAATCACTGCAGCCTCAGGGCAGGGGTACCTGTGCCCTTGCATTGAACACTTCTGACAATTACTTGACCCTTCTTGGGCTGCAGGACAGCTGAGAACTCCCTTTAGAGAGCTCTTACTCCAGAGCAGCTGTGGCCAGGAGCTGTGGGAGCTATGCTGGTCTCCTGGCAGTGCTGGGACTGTGGTAGCACAAGGCAGATGCTGCTGCTTGGCTCTCTTGCAGCCTTGGTGTGAAGCTCCTGGCTGTTCTGGCCCAAGGTGTGTGTCTCTTTGGGAAGATGCAGCTGTGTAGGGACTGACACTGAAAACTTGAGGGCTAAATGGTTTGTCTGTGTCTCTCCCTCCCCCTGTGTGGGAAGCTATGCTGGGATCCTCCCTCTCTAAGAGATGGCCTAGATGGTCTTGTCCCTCCTGGCATGAATCCTGTTTTCCATGGCTCTCCTCCATCTCTGTCAGGTGTTGGGACTGGGGACATCCCCAGAGGGTCAGGGGTGGAGAAGGGAGAATATTTTCTGCAGGCCCTGCAGCAGTGTGACTCCACTGGGCTATCCTAGGTGAGAGCTGTTCCCTGCCCTGCTTCCCCCCATGCCCATGTGTCCAGTTCAGATCAGTCCTGGGTGGGATGTGAATGCTCTCACCTGGCATCTCTTTTCGAGTGGTTGGCAGCAGGACCTAAGAATGAGCAGAAGAAAATGGTATTCCTGGAGATCTGCTCCTGCTGGATGTCTGGACACGTAGTTTGGCTCAGGCAGTTTCTGATCCAGCCCTGGATGGATATTTTTGATGGTGGTTTGGTTTGGTGGTTTTTATCCTGTGCCTTTTCCAGATGCACTGTGGGGAGGCTGGATTTGGTGTTTGGTGGCAGGGACTTGAAGCAGGGCATATTTTAGCAGAAGCTATCCTGTCATGGCACGTTGAGTGTAAGGGCTGGATGCCTGGATTTGTCAGCCCTGGGTGGTACTACTGGGCTCTCAAAGCCTGCAGGACTTGGGCTGACAGCAGAGTCCCAGTTTGGTTAATCCACGGGAAGATGCTTGTCTAGACCTTGTTGCCCTCATCTACAGTTTCCTGTCTTTGGGAGCAGGGGAAGAGGCTGGATCAGGCTGCCCACAGTACACAAGAGGCTCAGGCTGATGAGCTGCCTCTTGCTTTTCTCCTGTGGGGTCACCTAAATCTCCTTTGCTTTATGCCTGGTGTTGGAAGTGAGCTCCCTCTGTCCCTTGAAAATATTGCTCAGGTCTCTCACCAGCCTCACTCTCCCTTCACTGAATAACTTGGTCTCCCTCCTTCCTTACCCTTCTCTAGATCACTTATGGATGTGTTGAATTGCAGAGATCTTGTAAAACCAACTGCTTGGTCTTGTTGCTTCCAACAAGCTCTTTTGAGCAGGGACTTCCTTAGTTTGTCTCAAGACCCTCTTTGGAGAGGTTGGCTGGTGGCACTTGGAATTGCCCAGGCTTTGGGGCAATGGTAGCCCTTGATGGGTGCTGTGGCTTGGCTTTCTGATGCCTTTTCAGTGCTGTGGATGGTGACAAACAGGATTTGGAGGCCAAGGGAAACTTAGGGCCAGTGAGAGAAGATTTCTTGCTCCTGTCCTTGGCAGCAACTTATGGGGCTGGCACTGGGAGCCTGTTACCTCTGACAAAAGAGCTTTTCTGGGCACCTGCCTTGCTCTGTTCAGGCTGATGTGAGGGCTCTAGCCCTGGCTCCCCCTTCCCTGAGCCACCACGCAGATTCCATCCTGTCACGCCTGTCGCAAGGACTTACCAAGTGATGCATCACGGGGCCACTTAGAGACCCAACAGGGATGTGGATTTCTGTCTGCTCGGAAGAAAAATCCATTCTGGGGGCTGAGCACACTTGGATCCTGAAATATTGAAGAGGGACAGTGGTTTCACATGGCTGAGGCACATGTGTGCCACCACACTCTGCAGTCCTCCCCTGCAAAGAGATGGCTGTGGGTCTTCTGGGAATGCACTGCAGGCGCTCTGTGGAGCTCATGCTGAAGTGCAAGCACTGAGGTCTTCGAGGCAGCCAGCAAGCCAAGAAACAGTGGCATTGTCCCCTCTGTCCAGGCATGGGGTGGCCTTGCAGTGGTGCCTTAAAGCATCAGATGTGGGTTGGGATGGTTGGGGAGCCTGTGAGACTGAACCTGGGTTTGGCAAGTGTTCCTGGAGTGCTCCACATGGCATCCTGCTTCCCAAGGCAGGGCAAAGCAAGAGTGTGTGGTAGAGCCATCCATATTGAAGGGTCAGGGCAGGGGATGGGAAGGGTGCTCTGGTTCTGCTCCTGAGATGTGCTGGGCCAGAGAAGGGCACCTCACACTGGTCTAGTGGAGGACAGTGGCAACCCTTGGTCTCAGCATGCACAAGAGAGCAGGAGCACCCCAAGCCTTCCACAATCACTGTCTGTCCTGTGGGGCTTTACCCTGGGAAGGGCATTCATCTGCCTTGGCAGGACTGTCCTGGGCACAGGAGCTCAAGGAGCTGAGTTTTCATTTGTAAGTAAGAGAAACTTCCCTGTGTGGAGGAGTCTCTATCTGGCTGCACCCAAAGAATTTCAGAGGCAGGAGCTCCTGTGTTTCCAGGTCTGTCTCCAGCCCAGGAGCAGGGCAAGCATATGCTGCTTAGTTTGGTGGTAAAAGTGGTTTTGGATATAGCCCACTCTGTCAGGGGAAGGAAAAATGGCTGAGCAAAACAAAAAATGTGGGAGCAGAGCCCTTCTGCCCTGCAAATGTTATGGGGTCACTGTGTTGGAAGCAGGCCAGGAGATGAATTCTGGCTTGGGGCTCCTGCTCCTTGTTAATAATGACAAGTGTCTTCATGACCTCGGTTGTGCATAACTTCCCTTTCCAGCTCTGTGCTGACTTACAAGAAGTCTCTGCAGCTTCATCATGCTGCTTCCTATGGAAATAGTCTGCCAGCCAGTGTGCAGGGAGAAGGTGCCCATGATGAGTCTGACTGTTGAGCAGAGTTCTCCCAGGCCATGAGCCTTCAGCACTTTCTTCTTCCTGGTTATTCAAGTGAACTATTATCTATAATTTTAATGGATTATCTATTGAAATCCTCCCCTGGCACTTATTTTTTGCTTTGACATGAGTGTGTTTGGACTTGGTCCATGACTTGAACAGCCTGGGAAGAGCAGACGCCTACAGGGGTTTGTCCCAGCATAGCTGCTCTTGGCTGGGCACAACAGAATAACTGCTGTCAGAGTGGGTTTGGGAGCAGCTTCTGAAGGATTTGAGGTGTGCTGAGGAAGGAGCTGGGATGGACCCAAAAATCTTCCTGCAATAATGTTCTGGGGCTGTTACTGAAGTCCAAAGCTATGAGTGGGGCAGTGAGGTGTTTCTCAGAATTGACAGCAGTCTTTGAATTGGTGATAGAATTAAAGTGCCAGAGTTGGTTGAGGAGAGGAGATCTAATATGTGTTCTGTAGAAACATCTGGAGAGAACTGGGGTTTGTACTGGTCCCTTCTGGACCTTTGGGATGCATCAAACTTGGTTCTTGTGGCAGTGTGTGGTCTTTTCCAGTTTAGCCATCAAGGGCCTGTCAGGCTGTGGGGCTGGTGTCCGTGCCTTGATCAAAGCCAGGCCATGATGCCAGGGACTGAATTTTTGTAAAGGCCTGAATCCTTTGAGGTGGGGGACCAAAGGGCTAGGTGTGTTTTATCCTGGAACCACTCCTCCAATGCAGGGAAGGGTTAGTGGGCCTTTGGTGCAAGGCACCCTGTTCTTACTGCACTTAATCTTGTGAGCTGTGCTCTGTGCTCCTGCTTTGCCACCAAACATCTCCTTTCAGTACTGCTGGTTGGCCTCTCCCCTAGGTACGGACGCTGTTTGTCAGTGGCCTTCCTGTGGATATCAAACCCAGAGAGCTCTACCTTCTCTTCCGACCATTCAAGGTAAGGAGGTCTTCAAATCTGGGTTTTGGAGGGAAAGATGCTGTTTTGTGGATGGTCTGGCAGCAAAGGTCTCTCAGGGGAAGTAGGGATGATGTGGGAACCTGAAGCCAGCGTGGGATCCCATAACTTGTGCTCAACTGGAAACTTCCAGTTGGAGCCTGCTGTTGGAATTGTGCTGTGTCTAAGCTTGATGAAACCTGCTTAGTCAGCCCTGCTGCTCAACTGGACCCAGCCCTTCCTTGAGGATGTGTCCTCAACCCCCAAACTCTCCATCCTTCTCTAATAATCACCTGGGCTGTCTCTGGGGAGGTGGGGTTCCCTTGTCTGCACTCCTGTAGCACAGGGAGGGTGCTCTGCTTTCTCTAGGCGCTAGCCAGGGCAGGGTGCTCATTTTTGTAGCTGGATGAAGAGCTAGAAAATGGGATTCCTTCCCAAAGGGCCAGGATGGAACAGCTAAAATACCTGCTCTGCCCCTAGTCTTCTCTACTGGTGGAAAAGAAGTGTTATTGTTCCTGTTTCTGCTGCAGCCCCTGCCCTATGGAGGGCTCGGGGCTTCAGGAACTCCTGGAGCTGTCGTGTTGTGTCTTGGTTGTAGCATGGCCTCTTCAGGAGCTGGACACTGACTTGCTTTCTTCTCTCCTGCAGGGTTATGAGGGGTCACTGATCAAGCTGACTTCAAAGCAGGTACCTCCTTCCAGCTTGTGTACATTTGGCTTTTGCTAGCAAACTGGACATGCCAGGAGGGGAGAGGGGAAAAATCCCATTTCACTGTGTGGGCCAGCACCAGCTACACAGCAAGGTTCAACTGACCCAGCAGGTTCTCAATGTCTCCAAGTCTTCTCTTGCTGCCCTGGATGAGGCCTGAGGCTTCAGCCTCAAAGCTTGTGCTGCCATCAGCCTTCCCCACTCCTGTGCTGATCAAGGCAGGCAGTGCTGTGGGCTTGTCAGGGTGAGCAGTGTCCCCACACATAAGAATGCCAAAGCATTTGTGGTGGGAGCAAATGCAGAGCAGGAATCTGGGCTTGAAGCTCTGCTTGAAGCCTCTGTGCAGCTTAGGATGGTCTTTTCTACTGGTTGTCTGGGGCAGAAGGGGTGGCAAGGCAGCCTGAGGAGCTGGAAGAATCTTCCAAACTGAAATTGGTGTTGTTTCCTTTAGCCAGTGGGTTTTGTGACCTTTGACAGCCGGGCTGGCGCTGAAGCAGCGAAGAACGCCTTGAATGTGAGTATCCAAAGTGTTGAGGGGCTGGAGGCCACAGGCCTTGCTGGACCCAGAGCTGAGGGCAGAGAAAGGGCAGGGCCTACCAGCTGTGCCCTGGACTATGGAAGTGAAATGGTCCTGCAGCATCCCAACAGGGAAGCAGGAGGGCTGTTCAAGGCTGACATCAGCCTGGGCAAATGGATGCAAGCTGTCTCCATGTAGTTTTTGACCACTGGAAGGCAGCTCTGAGGGCCTCTGAGGGTGTGGGGGCCTGCTGTGACTCAAGAAAATATCTTGAGGATGGTCAACATGGAAAGGACACTCAAAAGGATCCCCATCCTGCAGGAGTATTAGTGGCATCTGGTCAGCAAGACATGGTTCTGCTGCGCTGCAGACCTTGCCTTGGGCTTTGTGACACCTGCTAGTGCCTCTGCTCAAGGTAGCAGAAGGTGTAGTGGCACCACAGATGGGAGCTCCCACACACATGGGGGTTATTCCAGCTCCAGTGTAGACAGTTATCCCAGCTTCAGCAGACAGACCTTTCCTGACCTGTGTTGGTAGCCACCCCTGCTATAGTGGTTGGTGAACTGCACCTAAGGAGCAGAACTGTGTCCCTCATGTTGGAAACAGTGGTCCTGGGCCAGCTAAACATAAAAATAAAAGCTCATGGGAACCTGAGTTAGGTGACAAAACTTGAGTTAGGTGACTTGAGTGAGGTGACAAAAATCTGGGCATGTGACTGCAGTGTGGTGGTCTTGGTTCCTCAGTTGGGCTTTGCTCCATGGATAACCACAGCCTGTGCTTGGACTGGAGCTTCACCTCTGAGAAACTCCTGTGCTCTCTCCTGTGACAGGGCATCCGCTTCGACCCTGAGAACCCCCAGACCCTGCGGTTAGAATTTGCTAAAGCAAACACAAAGATGGCCAAGAGCAAGCTGATGGCCACACCGAACCCCACCAACATCCACCCTGCCCTGGGCGCACATTTCATTGCACGGGACCCCTGTGAGTATGCTGGAAGGGGCTTGGAGGTCTTGGCTCCAACCTGAGAGATGCCCAACTCTGTGAATGCTGCCACAGTGGAAAGGAACCCAGACCCACCTCTGCTCTGCCTGAAATCTGCCTGGGGTAGGGAGGCCAGCAGGATGTTGGAGCCCCAGGAGAATAACAGGCATCTGGCCAACACAGAGACATGAAAGTTGGATTTGGTAGCTCAAGTGATACTATAAATCTTTCAAAGCATAAGAGATGAGTTCTGTGCCATCACCCTCTCTGTAGCCTGGTGGGCTGAGTAAGCCTGCTGAGGCTTATGGGGTAACCTGTAATGTGGCTCTGAGCCCCTTGTCCTGCCTCCTGTGGCACCACCCCTTTGCTGCCTGTGTGGACCAGTCTGTCCAAAGCCCACATGGGGCTCTAATGCTACACGTTCCTGTCTTCTCCTGGCAAGGCTGGGAGGCCAGAGGAGCAGTTAGCTGTGCATACAGATTTTATACCTCATCAAGATGGCAGTGCAAAGCTTTATTAGCCTGGGGTGGGGAACACGGAGCCTGTCCCCAAAGCAGGCTGTTGGGGCCAGCTACTGGGACACTGTCCCCTTGTCTCCTCCTCCTGTCTAGATGACCTGACTGGAGCGGCTCTGATCCCAGCGTCCCCAGAAGCGTGGGCTCCCTACCCACTGTACACCACGGAGCTGACCCCTGCCATCCCCCACGCCGCCTTCACGTACCCGGCGGCTGCTGCTGCGGCCGCTGCTCTTCACGCTCAGGTGAGTCCCTGAGTCCCTCCCCGCCTCCCGTGCCGGGGCCGGGCCCTCCTATCCCCCCGCCGCGGGGCTCTCCTTCCCGCGGTCTCCGCTTGGCCGGTTCCACCCTGCCCTCTGCACCTTGGCTCCTGGGCACAGCCGGCTCCTGGCTGCAGGGCAGGGGCGCCCAGCCCCGAGCCAGCCCAAGGGCGGGTCTGTGTGGCCAAGGGTGGGCAGAGCTGGGTGATTATTTCTGACCCTGCAGGTCCAGCCTGCTTTCCTGCAAGGGGCAGGCAGGTGGGAGAAAGTCAGGGCTCGATTTCTGGCTGGTCCTGTTGATCCCCATGGCCAGAGAGCTACATTGAGGGGCTGCTGGGAGGAAACACTTCCTGCCAGCAAGTAACATAGCTATGAAATGTCATCCCAAGTCACAGTGAAAGCAACAGGCCTACCTCCTGTGCTAAATTGAGCTGGGACCCATGGGCCAAATGACTCAAACACTTCCAAAGTTAGAGGAGAGTGTCCTGCAGGAAGATGAGTGACTAGAGCCTTGCCAGAATGAGGAACTGTGATGGAACAGGTTGTTAGCCACCTTTGGTACAGACTAGTGAGGAGAGTCTTTCCATGCATGAGCCTCTGGAACTGCAGGTGGTGGTGCAACCAGCTGCCTGGTGTCCCAAGGTTTGCTTGCTGAGTTGAGGATGTAGGGATGCCTGTACTGGTCTGACACAGATGCTTTAATGTACAGAGACCACACATAAACCTTGAAACCATGAACATGCAAAGGGAAAGTCAAAACAGAGTAGCAGTGTCCTAATTCCAAGTTAAGGTGCTTGGTTTGAAGCACTTGTCCAGGAGAAGCTGGAACCCCTGCCCCTGCCCTGCTCAATATGACCAGCCAGCTGTGCTCTGCCTGCTTCTGTCTCTGCTCCCATAGTGGTGCCATGGGAGACTGGGGCAATGGGACTGAGTGTTGGGGCTTAACCTCTGCTCTCTGCCCTCCCAGGCAGGGTGTTGACTACTACTCTTCCCTGCTTAAATGGAGAGGAGGAGGAGCTGTGTCCTCTCACCTTGCCGTCCTGGCTGGCAGTGAGCTGTCCTTGGGCATCCTGTTGCTTCCTGCAAGCTTTGTGATGGTAACTGCCCAGCTTCAAGCCAAGCTTGCTTCCCAAATGCCATGTGGAGTGGATGCAGACTCCTGTCCTCTGTCCTGCCCCTCTCACACCTGCAGGCCTCTCCTGCTTCTGCCCTTCTACAGGTGGGCTGTTGTTGGGCTGAAGCTCCTGGGGGCTAGGGAGAAGTACATTGGGGTTCAGGACAGGACCAGGAAGAACACTGGAATGTTCTTTCAAGGACCTCCAGAGCCAGGCTGATTCTTCACTGGGAAGGTTGTGCTTGCTGTTACTTTCCATAAGTTGGTGGTGGTGCCCACAACTACAGGGCTGTGCTGTGCTCCTCAGTGGCCCAGGAGAGAGGTGTCTTCCTGCCCCTTGTGTGTAGGGTGCTGGTCAAGGTTGAATTGTCTATGGAAGGGAGGACCAGGAAAAATCAACTCCTCTGGCCTGAGGTGGTTGAGGGAGGTGAAACTTCTACTGCAATTTCTTCCAGGATGGTCACTGGTGACTGTACAGGGACCCTGAGTGTGAGGGTTAGACACCA
>VXBB01001401.1:610404-625436 GCA_013399915.1 Illadopsis cleaveri
GGGTCTGTGTGGCCAAGGGTGGGCAGAGCTGGGTGATGATTTCTGACCCTGCAGGTCCAGCCTGCTTTCCTGCAAGGGGCAGGCAGGTGGGAGAAAGTCAGGGCTCGATTTCTGGCTGGTCCTGTTGATCCCCGTGGCCAGAGAGCTACATTGAGGGGCTGCTGGGAGGAAACACTTCCTGCCAGCAAGTAACATAGCTATGAAATGTCGTCCCAAGTCACAGTGAAAGCAACAGGCCTACCTCCCGTGCTAAATTGAGCTGGGACCCATGGGCCAAATGACTCAAACACTTCCAAAGCTAGAGGAGAGTGTCCTGCAGGAAGATGAGTGACTAGAGCCTTGCCAGAATGAGGAACTGTGATGGAACAGGTTGTTAGCCACCTTTGGTACAGACTAGTGAGGAGAGTCTTTCCATGCATGAGCCTCTGGAACTGCAGGTGGTGGTGCAACCAGCTGCCTGGTGTCCCAAGGTTTGCTTGCTGAGTTGAGGATGTAGGGATGCCTGTACTGGTCTGACACAGATGCTTTAATGTACAGAGACCACACATAAACCTTGAAACCATGAACATGCAAAGGGAAAGTCAAAACAGAGTAGCAGTGTCCTAATTCCAAGTTAAGGTGCTTGGTTTGAAGCACTTGTCCAGGAGAAGCTGGAACCCCTGCCCTGCTCAGTATGACCAGCCAGCTGTGCTCTGCCTGCTTCTGTCTCTGCTCCCATAGTGGTGCTATGGGAGACTGGGGCAGTGGGACTGAGTGTTGGGGCTTAACCTCTGCTCTCTGCCCTCCCAGGCAGGGTGTTGACTCCTACTCTTCCCTGCTTAAATGGAGAGGAGGAGGAGCTGTGTCCTCTCACCTTGCCGTCCTGGCTGGCAGTGAGCTGTCCTTGGGCATCCTGTTGCTTCCTGCAAGCTTTGTGATGGTAACTGCCCAGCTTCAAGCCAAGCTTGCTTCCCAAATGCCATGTGGAGTGGATGCAGACTCCTGTCCTCTGTCCTGCCCCTCTCACACCTGCAGGCCTCTCCTGCTTCTGCCCTTCTACAGGTGGGCTGTTGTTGGGCTGAAGCTCCTGGGGGCTAGGGAGAAGTACATTGGGGTTCAGGACAGGACCAGGAAGAACACTGGAATGTTCTTTCAAGGACCTCCAGAGCCAGGCTGATTCTTCACTGGGAAGGTTGTGCTTGCTGTTACTTTCCATAAGTTGGTGGTGGTGCCCACAACTACAGGGCTGTGCTGTGCTCCTCAGTGGCCCAGGAGAGAGGTGTCTTCCTGCCCCTTGTGTGTAGGGTGCTGGTCAAGGTTGAATTGTCTATGGAAGGGAGGACCAGGAAAAATCAACTCCTCTGGCCTGAGGTGGTTGAGGGAGGTGAAACTTCTACTGCAGTTTCTTCCAGGATAGTCATTGGTGACTGTACAGGGACCCTGAGTGTGAGGGTTAGACACCAAAACTTTATGGTACAAAGTGCGGGAGAAAACTCTGCTCTTGGAGAGTGGAGGGTATTAATGAGGCCTCCAGCTCCATCTTTTCCCTCTGGGGTCTTAATTCCTGCCCTCCAGCTGGTGAGCTACTGGTTTCCAAAGAGGTTGTCTGGCCTCACTGTAAGACCCTGAGGAGCTCCCTGTGTAGGCAGAGCTCCCTGCCCAAGGGGGTCCATGGGTGGTGATTGGCCTCTAAGCCTTAGGGAGCCAGTGCAGCCCCTCCAGGCTGTGGCTGGACCCAGCTCCAAAGAGGCTGCCAGGCAGTCCCAGCTGCTCCTGCTGTGCTGACCCTGCAGGGGCACGTCCTGGCACAGGATAGGTTACCAATAAAATTTAGTGGGGTTAAACATTACTCCTGCTGGCAGCTCTGGGCTGGAGCCCAGTCCCTTGCAGAGCTGAGGGTGGAGCACAACAGGGAGATGACTTTTGCTCACAAACCGGGCTAAAAGCTGTGCCCTTAGTCCTCGTGTGCTGAGCCCTCTGCCCTCACTGGGAGGGGCTGGCTCACTCATGTGGTGGGCATATGGGTTATTCCCCAGAACAGTCACAGCTCTTCCTCCTGGTGGGCTGGTGTTGGCTGGAGGGCATCCATGGGGATGGCCAGAGCTGTAGCCACTCCATAGTGATCAGCCTTGAGGCAGGCAAGAAGTTGGAGGATGTAGCTAAACTGAGGTCTTGTCACAAGAGATTTATACCTGAAGGGCTCCTCTTGCAGCGCTGAGTTCAGCAAGGGGGAGAGGAGATGGCCTGGCCTGGCCACCTGAAGAGCTGCCCAGAGGGCTGGCAGGAGGGATGAGGGGCAGGAGGTGGTCAGAGAGGCTGGCCTGGCCTCGGGAACCCTTGGTAAGCCACTCCCAGCTGATGGCTGCTGCTCCTGGCACATCCATGCCTTGGTGATGCTCTGGGCAGGCACCAGGCTGCTGTAGCTGAGACTGTGGCCTGACCCTGCCCCTCTGGGGACTCTGCTGACTTTAAGATTGTCCCATCTGCCTTCCCTCCCTCCCACCCTCTCTCAAATCCCTCCTTTGATGTCCCTAGTGAACTCCAGCCATGATGCCAGCGCAGGCTAGCCCCGAAGCTCAGAGCTGTCCCTGGAGATGGGACGCCCTAGTGATGCCTTATTGCAGCTAGTGGAGTGGCTGTACTACAGCTCCATTCCTAGAAGTGTTAAGCATGATGGCAGCCACGTCTGGAAAGACTGGTAAGGTAACCATCTCTCCTCCAAGGTGCACTGTGGGATTTGCAAGCTTCTGCCCATCTCTGTAGCCCGTATCTCCTTGGCAACCCAGTGCATGGGCCTCACGCTACCCACCCACCAGAGCCTGGGGAATGAGATGCCAGGCCTTCTTTCTAACCCACATCTCCAACTCGGCAGCACATGACATGGCGCACACAGCATGGCACCATCTTACATCAGCTCCTCCCAGCTGAGCCAGGCTCGGCCAGGCCCTGCCGGTGGGAGGGGAGCAGCCCGGTTGAGCTGGGGCAGAGACCACCCTGCCACTCAGCCTGAAAGAAACCTGATTTCTCCCCAACCTTGACCCTTCCAGGGCAACCAGAAATACACCTTGACCTCACTCCTGGCACACGGTGGGGGAGGTGAGTGACGTGGTAGTGATAGCACACGACTAAATTTTAGTGGGCACCTTAGACAACAGCACTTGCCGGTCACTTTGTTCCAGAATCGCATTCCGGGACAGACCCTGCCCTTGATCATGGGTCTAATCTCACCTCTTTCCTCTCTAGTAATGGAAACCAAGCCAGTTCCTACCTGGAGCTTGGCTTCTCTCTTGCAACCTGAAATCACAGGCAGGACACAGGTCATGTGAGCCACGATGGAGGGAATCAGCAGCCTTGGGAGAGAGGGGTGTGGTGTAGGAGACTGGGAGCTTGGGAAGAGGGAAGGGCCTGGGACTGGTTGGCAGGGGGATGGTTGATATTCGACTGAAGGAAATGAGCCCTGGTTCAGTTCTCCCTGCAGTGGTTCTGAGCAGACTTTTTCCTCTCTCGGTGGAAGTGATGATAAGAAAAGAAGCCACCAAAGATGGGGGCCCAGGCCTGCCTTTGCCCTTAGAAAACTGTGAGGGGGAAAGATGTGCAGAGCTCGCCTCATGGGGAGATGGGAAGAGCTTGACACAGGCATAGAGACAATGATACAGCTTCTCTTGTTCTGCTTGGTGCTGGTAGACAAGTCCATCCATTGCTGGTAGGATGGAGTTGGGCTGCATTGTGTCTCTGAGGTGGAACCACTGGTTTTGGGGTGCCTCTAAACCAGGCTATGAGTGGGCAGCAGGGGATGCCAGGGCTATCCACGCTTCTAGAGCTCTTTTGCAGAGATGCTTCCAGCTGTGGCAGCACCTATGAGGGCAGGACTCTGCTCTCAGCAGGACTTGCCATGGGAAGCAGGGGCTGGATGCAGGATTGGCTCCTAAAAATATGGCCACATGGTGCTGCTGGGGACACAGCTGATGTGTTGGGTACCTACAGTCCTGGAGACCCTGGTAGGTGTTTCCAAGGCAGTCAGCCAGGTCAAGGCCTGAGGGCGTAGAGATGCCAGTCTTTTTGGGAGTGGGCTGCCCAAGGTTCCCTTGAAGCATCCACTGGAGACCTTGAGGAGATGGCAGAGTTGAGTCTCTGGTTCTGGGACCTGTCCAAGTGAGAGGGAGCAGTCCTGGATCATGGCTGTGTGGTTATGCAAGAGCCTGGAAGGGCCTTGGGACTTCCTAGCACTGGGTTGAGACTGATCCCATTGATGAAAGCAGAGGTCAGTACTCCAAACCCCCTTTCCCTTGCAGCTAAGCTGGCAGACCTACCCTAGACTGGAGACAGTGATGAATTTTCTGTCCCTAATAACTTGTTGCCTGATGGTGCTGTCATGTAGGGACTTCTCAGGATTATTTCTCTCTAGGCAAGCTCCATGCATCCCAGAGATGTGAAACCTCTTGTTCAAGACTTTCATGATTGTGGTAACTTTCTAAACTCCAATGACTTAGTGGTGGCATAGCTGGCCAAGCAGCCCCAAGCCAGCAGTTCCCTCCTAGCCAGGGAAAAGCAGGTAGGGGATGCTCTGAGCATCCTCCAAGCAGAGGATGCTCCTGAGCAGCTGTCCTTGTGAAGGGGTGGGTGAAAGGGACTGATACGCCATCAGAAGAGATTTCTTCTGATGAAAGAAGTGGCTCTGCCTGGCTGGCTCAATCCAAAAGAAAGCAACACAACTTGCTGTAAAAGGGGAAATGCTTGTTTGTTGCAGTCTGGGAGAGGAGTATGTCTCCCTGAGCCACAGGGGTACAAGGCATTGGATTGATGGATGGATGCATGCCTGTTAAAGTGTTCCTAAGCAGGAGGATGGATAAGTGCTTGTCTTGTCCCTCACCCTGGTGTGGGATGATGAGCTGATCCTCCAGCTCTCCGTCCCAGCCAGAGCTATGTGGGGAGATGCACGTGCTTGATCCCACTGTACCTGGTTTTCCTGGTGGTGGGCTGAGCTGCTCTGGTCCCCCACCTCATCGTGCCCCCACACCAGCCCCCTGAGGGGCCCTTGAGCAGGTGGCCTGGGTGCAGTGGCTGCTGCTGGGGCAGGCATGTGTCCAACACACACCAGTGGTTGAGGTGGTGCCTGTCCTTGCCTGCCTGGGTCACATTCCCATGGGCTGCATTTCCAGATGGAGCAGAGCAGCTCTTGCCAGCCACCAGTGGGGACTGCCCAGGGCTCACACCCTGCGGTGCTCGTGGCTTGCCAGGCTGAGGATCTGAGGATCTCACAGCACCAGTGAAGATGCTGCTCTGCACTTTGGCAGCTTGGCAGCAAGATGCAGCTCTTGGACGTGTTAGTTGGATCCGGCCAGCTCCCAGGAGCACAAGGAGTGCTTTGTCCCTGCCTACACTGGGAGCTGTTCTGGTCCCTGGGGACCATTCCAGCTGTAGAGATAGATCAGAGCTCCAAGAGTTGCTGGGGCTGGCTGCAGACCTAGACGTAACTAAAGAGGAAAGGCAGGTCCTCCAAGCCAAAGGAAGAACCTGTGTACTTGGCCCTTGCTTCCCCTCTTTCCTTCTGAAGGACTTGCTCTCCATGAGGATGATGGACAATTGGGAGAGACAAGGGAGGTTTTGACAAGAAGAGTGAAGCTCTAATGGGCTGTTTCTCTGCCCCATTTATAATTTCATTGTGATTTTTAGGCAGCTGCTTGTGCTGCAGAAAGGGAGAGGTTCTTGGCCTTTGGGAGATGGGAGGCAGAGGCACACATTTTTCCTCTCCAGCTGTTTTCTGGGACAGATGTTGAAGGCAGCAGCACAAGGCTGCTGCAGTTGGCCAGCAGTGGCTGCCTCATCTCTGCGAGCAGGAGATGTTTCAGTTCCTTTCCAACTGTGAGCTAATGCCTCTCCAGAAACAACTGTGTCTCTTCCACTAAAAGCCTCTCTTGCTCTCCTCACCCAGTAGTGAACATCTCCATTAGTTCTCAGCTTCCTCCTTGACAGATGTAGTATTTTGAGGGGTGTGAAGAGGAAACTGCCTTGGCAGGTGCCTTGAGAGTGTCCTCTTGGCTATCTGCTGCCTCTGATCCACTGCTTCCTGTGCTTTCTGCTGGCTTTGGGAACATCCCTCCTACTGAGTTCCTGCCTCATCCCATCAAGCCCTTAATCTTTCTGTAGGCTGAAAGACCTGGCAGGTCATTCCCTCACCCTGCCAGCGTGTCAGAGCCTTGGATTGTACCCAGGATTGTCACATCTGTAGCAGCTCCTGTGGGGCTCTAGGCTGAACTCCTCTGAATGCAGGGCTGGGCTAGTGGTCTGTGGGGCCATGGTGGGTCAGGCTGGGTGGGTTTGGTGTGTGAGCATTGTGGACCTGCAGGAGGAAGGCAAGAAGGGGTGGTCCATTGCAGTGATGGTTTATTAGCACCAGAGCTATGAACAGTGAATGTTTGAAGAGAAAACCAGGACTTCTGTTGAAAGTGGAGGTGCTGAGGCTCTACAGGTGGGCCAGAAGATGGCTCTGAGGACAGGATGGAGGGCCACCAGGATGGGCTGTCCTGGCTCATGTATGGTCTGGCTGTGCCGCTTGGCTGAGCCTGCGTGGGGTGGAGGCAGCTCTCAGGGTTAAGCACTTGCAGCCTTGTGAATGAAGGGGGAGTTTCCTGTTACTGCTGGGCAGGAGGAAACTACTTCCAGCTGTCGAGGGGAGGGGTGTGGGGTGGGAGACACTGGCCAGGGAGGACGGCTGCAGAGGAGATGTGGCTCTGCTGAGCAAGCACCTCCTGGGGACAGGGACTGGGAGGAGCAAGAAACCTCTGTCCTTGCTTTGGCAGCTGCTGTGGTGGTCCTGCAAGTTGTCAGTGATGCTGCTGCCCATTCCAAGCCTTCCTGGGTGGGGTCTGTGCACAGTGTGGTGGCCCTGACTGGGCAGCAAAGGTCCCTCTCCCAGGCTAAAGGAGAAGTGCAAACACACTCTGTGTGGCACTTCGGTCCTGGCACTAGATGGGACCCCTCACTGAGGAGGAGGGGCTTGGTAGTGTCTGTGCCCTTGATTCCCATGGCTGGACTGACTGGGATGCTGGTGCCATGAAATGAGATACGGGGCCAGCTGGGAGCTGATTTAGTGGCACCCACTTGCCTTGTGAAGGTGTCTGACAAGAGTCCAGCAGATTATGGAACCGTGGAATGATTCAAGTTGGAAGGGATCTTAAACTAATCTCATTCCACCCCCACGTACAGGGACATCTTCCACTAGACCAGGTTGTTCCAGCTCTTGTCCAAACTGGCCTTGTTCTGAGCTGATGAGAGGCTCCTGTGAGGACAGAGCTTCTGCTGACTGGCAGGGCTCATTTAGGAGCCATCTCCTGGTGACAGACTAAAGGCTCATAGCTCATGTGGCTGCAGTTCCTGACATTGCAGCCTCTCATGCCTGTGAGGGGAGAACTTGGCCGCTGCAGGCAGCAGTGCTGAGGCTGTGGCACTTTGCTGCATGTCTCTGCACATCCTTGGGAGAGGAGCATCTAGCCAGGCTTGTTTGGGTGGGGGGACAGTTGTGCCAGGATGAATGTGAGAAGGGGAATGGCTCACATGGGGCTTCAGGGGATTTTTCTGCCACTTTTCTCCTTATCTTAAAGCCAAGTCCATCATTGTGCTGGTTCCCAGAGCCCTAAATGTGCTGAGGCTGTGCTTCTCTCCTGGCAGCTGCAGAGGGAGGAGCAGGGGGTGGCTGCTGTGCTCCAGCAGCAGAACCAAGCTTCAATTGCTGCTCCAGCTGCTGAGTCTGTGCTCAGTCAAGTGGCATGGGCTTGTCTCCTGCTGCCCTCAGGCACTGCTGATGCAGCCCAGCCGGACACACTGGCCCTGCTGACCAGATGGGATCATCTGGATGTCTGAGCCTGTGGGGCTGGACCTTGCCAGCTCACTGTGTCCCCTAAGGGACTGGAAAGTGTCTGTCTGTTCAATTACTGTCCCTTGTTTGCTTGTCCCAATCCAGCCCCTTCTTTGGCGAGGAGCAGGTCTGAGAAATAGATGTGGCAGCAAGCACCTGCCAGGGAAGCCTCCATGTCTTGCTGGTTTGAAGCTCTGCCAAGTTCTTCTCATGGCATGGTTTGCCTGGAGCCACTCCTGGTAGCAGGGTTGGGGCTTGGAAAACTCCATGGGCATCTGCTGTAGTGGATGAGCCACTTCTGCCTCCATACATGTCCTGTAGAGGTTGTCTGGTTTAAATGTGTGGTCTTGAGATGCCTCCTTCAGCTGGCTGAAGGTGGAGCCATTCAGGGAGTATTTGGAGCTCACCCTGGAGCCTCCTTTCCCATGCTGGAGACATCTTTGCTCCATGGAGCTTGCACATGGCTTGAAGGAGCTGAAGGTTTGTACTCTGGCTGAGGTAATCCTGGATCATGGACCTCTGCTGTGGCTTTCTTTTCCAGATGCGCTGGTATCCTCCCTCTGAAGCTACCCAGCAAGGATGGAAGTCTCGTCAGTTTTGTTAGTTCGTTAGTAAGTAATTAATTACTCTTGGAGTCAGGTTTTTGTCTTGCTCTTCATTGGACTCTTGGAGGGAGGAAGGATGGGAGCTTAGGCTCAGCCCCACACACCCACCCAGGGATGTGGTTGGGTTTCCTGGATGGGTGATGGGAGCAGGGAGACCCCCCCAAGCCCTGGGGTGGGGAGGGGGCTGTGGGAGACCCTCAGGACACAAGTCCAGCTGGCCTGGCTCACCGTGCTCCTCTCCCACAGTGTCTCTTCTGGGCTTGTGTTCCTCCTCCCTGCCTCTCCACAGAGGGATGTGCCAGGGACGATGGCTCCAACTCCTCTGGATTTGGTATGTGGCCAGCAGACAACACACCTGGCCCCACCACGCTGCCCCTGGGGCTGCCAGCACCCCTTTTCCTGGACTGTGAAGCCATGGTGACCCCAGCCATGGGCTGTGTGCTGCCTCCATCCCTCTCTCCATCCCTCCCTCCAGTAATCCCCAGGACCTCCTCCCTGACTGAGCTTTGCCATCTGGCTGCACTGAAACCCAGCCTGGGGCAAGGTCCTGGGCTTCCCCGGCTCGCCCTGCCCAGGGGGCAGCTCAGCTGAAGGAATCGAAAGGCAAAATGGGTTTTTGCATGTTTTCTGGCATGAATTAAAACACTTAACTTGTGTCTGTGTGAGTGTAAGTTTGTTTGTTCTAGCGTTTGTGTAACCGTTAGCAACAGGTCTCGGTCCAACGGATTGATCCATCAAGGTTTTCCTCTTGCTTCGGTGAAGACTTGGCTTTGAGAAATACTAACTGTCCTTGTCTCACCCCTTCTCCCACCTCCACCCTCCCCTCCCCAGGATGACCAGAAAAATTTGAAAAATGCTTTTTTTTCCCCCCTTTCTTTTTTTTTTTTTTTCTAAGTACGATGCACTGGGTTTTTGTTCTCATCCATTCTGCTCATTTTAAAGTCAGGGTTATTATATTATTTTTTTCCTTCGTCAGACTTCTATATATAGAACAGCTGTAAAATATCTAACCTTTTTTTTTTTTTCCCCCCACATTCTTCTGATTGGAGAGCATCCAGTCTTGCCAAATAATCAGCCATCCTTATGGGAATACCGAACAAAAAAAAAGTACGAGTATTTTTGTACCATGTGTAATAAGGAAATATTTATGCATCATAAAGAATTTCTTGTGTGTTTGTGTGCAATTAATTATTATTATTATTAAAGAGAAATTGTAATCCTGTAAGATAAGTTAATGTTTAGTTAAAAGCTTGAAAAAGAAGAGTTGTCTTCTGTACCAATGATTCAGTCAGGCATATAGTAAACAAGAAATTGTGCAATTTTTGTTTTAGCATCTTATTGCTTGGTATTGAAGTGCTTTAAGTATTATCTGACCATGGCTGTCTCGCTTGTATTAAAAGATTTGAGAATAAGTTGCTCTATAATTGCTGATCCTATGAGAATGTGAAACTGGATAATATATGAAATGCAACCAAAAAAAAAATATACCCAGAGGCTGCTGTGACTTTTTCTGTGGTCTTGGGTGTTTTCTTGTGGGAATGGTGTGGGATGCTTCAGGCCCAGCCTGGCCCCCTCCCTGGTCTCATTTCCCAGGCTGGAAGGATGCGGGCTGGTTTGGGATGCAGCTGAGGACCAGGGGATGGGATCTTCCCTACCCTGCTGGGAGAAGGGCAAGTCCTCGCCTGTAGGGGCATTTGCTGGGGGCGTGGTGGTGCGGAGCTCTGCTGGAGGCCTCTGCGAGGGCAGCCCTGAGCTTTTTTTGACTGTTTTTGTTCCCCCTTCTCAGCGTCTGTGGAGGCTGAGGGCGTCTCCTCCGTGCCAGCAGTGCAGAAGGAGATGGCCATAGAAGGCAAACGTTCTCCATGGCTGGAGCATTCGCCTTGTGCCTGCCCAGCTCCTGCTCTGATGCCTGTGCTGCCCAAACCTTCCAGTGGCCTTATCTGTAGCCACTAAAGCGGCGGTGGGAATGGCAGTCCTGGGGCAGGGGCTGGTTGTCCCGGTGGGAATCTCCATGGAGGGGCCAGAGGCTCTCCCTGCTGTGCCTCAGAATTCCCCATGGCCTCCCTCGCTGACCCCTGCGCTGGGGCACTCCACAGCCCTCCTACGCAGCTTCCCGCCCCGGGGATCAGTGTTTTCCTCTCTCCCCAGGGCTTTGAGGGCAGCGCTGAACGAAAGCAAGGGAAAAAAATGAGTAAAAGAAAAAAAGCAGGTCTAAAAATAGCCCCTCTGGCCCCCGTGCCTGGGAATGGACTCGAGCGAGTGCTGCTGCTCCGGGAAGTGACTCGCTGTGGGGCTGCGGGCTGCCCGCACCGGAGTAGGGCTGCCAGCCCCTTCCCATGGGATTCCCCCCGCCCGCCTCCCAGGCTCTTGCCTGCATCCCGGCTCCCGCCCCAATCCCAGCTCCAGCGGGCCGGCTCTTCCCTGCCGGGTCTGTCCACATCTCGCAGCTCTGCTCACCTGAGCGGAAACACTCCGGAGAGCAGCGGGCGCTTAGTGACGGCAGCGTGCGAGGCTTTAAATTATAGAGCAGACTTTTTCCTGTTCGTTTTTGGTGTTTTTTTTTTTTTTTTTTTTTTTTTTTTAAGCCTTTAGCACATGCATTAGCATGGCCAGGCCATGAATAATTTAGGCCCGGCTCTACTAAGCTTTTACACTGGGACCCGTTCGCCTCGGAGCTAAAGTAGGTCACGTCTGCTCCGAGGGTCCCCGGGCGTCCCTTCCCGGCCGGAGCGAGGCGGGCGCAGGCGTGCGGACACACGTGTGCCCCGTGTGCGCTGCCCCGGGCCCGCCCTGGCTGATCCCGGTGGGGTCCTGCTCAAAGGAATGCTCTGGGAGGTGATTTGGGGACACGGAATATCCCCAAAATATCCACATCGCCAGACAGGATGAAGCTGTAGGTGCAGGAAAGCTCTGGGTGGAGCATGAGCTGTTGGCATCACCAGGGAAAGGGTGCAGGTCCATGGCACCTTTGGTCCTGGTGCTGCCTGGGCACGTGGGCCAATAGCCAAAGGACAAACCTACCAGGGAATAGAGAAGATGACACAGAGGCTGGAAAAAATATAGGGGAAAAGAGGCTGCATTTGTCATGCTTTTGTTTTACATTTTACTGGAAACTCCTCCTCTTTTCCTTGTTTTGAAGGTGGGACAAAAGATAAATCTTGGAGCTTTTGGACTCTTTTCTCTTGGACATGCTGTGCTCTGCCACAGTGTGTGGTCTGGGCACTGAGGCAAGGAACACTTTGGGAATAGAAAATCCAGCTGTTGTGATACAAAAGTGGCTCTCAGCATGGCTGTGCTGGATAAGCTGCTCCCGTTGCAGGTGATTAGACACACACCCAGCCAGGGAGGCCAGATCTAAAACTGTCCCTGCTGCAACCAGAGAGGTGGGAAAGGATTCAGGTAATCTCACATCAGCATCCATCCAGTGATGTGCTGGTCACAGGAGCTCCTGTCTCTGGGTCAGGGGCGTCCCACAGAGCTGATGTCCCTCGTGTCCCACACACCTTTGCTGATGGTTAAGGCTCCCCAGATGCAGCTCAGTCATGTAGGTGATGATCACTGCCTTTCACCCATTTCTCTGAGAACAATTCAAAGGCTTTTGCAAAGGATCAAACCCCAGCAATTCCTATCTGCTGGTCTGTGCCAGCACTGCTGCCACTGTCCCCCTTGTGTCCTCTCTCAGGCTGAAGCCTGTCGTGGCTAGAGATCATTTTGAACATCATTGTTTTTTGTCCATCAGGCAGAGAGCAATGGCCACAGCTGTGAGGAAATGTCTCAGGGAGCCCCAGCTTCATCCCGCAGCAGGATTTAGCAGCTACTGCTCCCTGCTGATTTCCACAAATCATAGAATCACAGAATTTTTAAGGCTGGAAAAGTCCTTTAAGACCATCGAGTGCATCCATTCCCCAGCTAAACCAACATTCCCAAACACCACATCTTTGAACAGTTCCAGGGATGGTAACTCTCCTACTGACCTGGGCAGCCCCTTACAATGCTTGATCACCCCTTCAGGGAACAAATTTTCCCCAACACTCAACCTAAACCTCCCCTGGCACAACTTAGGGCCGTTTCCTCTCATCTTGTCCCTTGTTCCCTGGAAGCTGAGCCCACCTTCCCCACCCAGCTGTCCCTTCCTGTCAGGGAGTTGTGGAGAGCCAGAAGAATCCCCCTGAGCCTCCTTTTCTCCAGGCTGAGCCCCGAAACTCCCTCAGCTGCTCCTGGTGCTGCAGCCACTTCCCAGCTCCATTCCCTTCTCTGGACACGCTCCAGCCCCTCAGTGTCATGAGGGGCCCAAAACTGAACACAGGATTTGAGCTGTGGCAAGAAGTTGCATCTCATGCAATGTTGCTGGGATTCCCCAGGCAAATATATGTTGTCCACCCCCATGAGGGTGAGGAGCAGATCTGTGGTCAGGGACCATCACATGCCTATGGGGCTCCAGCCCATGGCACTTGGCCAGATAAAATGAATGGCCCAGATGTATAATGATGGATGAACTCGGTAGCACCTCTGGAAGAGGCAGGTCGGGCTGGCAGGTGTACAAGCAGGCTCAGCCAGGCCTGAAATATCACCAGGAGGGCAGGAAGAGGTAGGGAATGATGGACACCAAGCAGGGAGGAGACAATGTTCTGGCTGCCTCACGATTCCTTATTCCACAGTGCCCCCTCTCAGGAGTTTTGCCTGGATATCACCACACTCTCACAGCTCCAAAAATACCTCTGCTTTCCCCCTGCAAAACATCTACTTGTTGAATTATTCCCCAACCCAGCAACAAGTCTGTAGAGACTTGGAACTGGCATCCCAATCCCCCATGGAAAAACACAGGTGATAAACAACGGATGCCACAGAGATCATGTAACAAAATACACCCCAAAAATAACTGTTAGGGAGAGGTGAGGGGGTACCAGTCCCACCCCCAAAGTGATGGATGACATCCCAGAGAGGCCTTGGGAGTCAAGGTGTTGCTGCGATGGGATCCTGAGTGTTATTAATTACAGGAGGTAACTCCATCGCTATTCAAAAAATACATGGTATCGGGTCATTTCCAAAAAGAACAAAAGCTGCTCTGGGCCAGTCAGGCTTCAGCAGCGTTGTTATTTGGGATAGTGTGATGAGAAATGCGCTCCTGGTCTGCGCTGTCAAGGCATGAACAGTTTAGCAGGGAAGCCAGGAGGTGGCATCCGAGACCTGAGCACAGGAAACCACAACGCTCCTGCAGGACCTCGACAGCAGTTCGCAGCTCGGGACAGTGGAGGAAATATGCATGCATTCTGTCATGCACCTTCTTCTCCTTGGGACAGGGAGAGAGGAGATACTTTAGACAAAGAAGCTCTAAATTAATAGTTAATAGAGGAAAATATTTTATTTTTTTTTTTCTGGTCGGCTACAGCGTTGTTATCAAAAATACACTGAATCTGAGCTGGAACAGGACGGGATGGGGGAGGCGGGGGGGGTGCTGCTTCATAGTCCAGGCGAGGTGAGGTGGGATTATCATCACTCAGGCCGGTCCTGGCTTGTGCCAGCTGAGCCTGGGAATCCCCTGAGGCTGGAGCTGACCCTCTTCTGGGTGCCTCTCCCATGCATAGCTCCTGGTATTACTCATTTTACTCAAAAAGAAGTGTGATGCCTTCAGGGATGACACAGCCATGACACACTCGGCTCTCCATCCACACGGGGAGTGGGAGCCTCCCCCGCGAGGCACTGGGCAACCTGTGCAGCTCCTTTGGCGAGTGAGCCTGAGATGGGCAAGAGCAACACTGTCACCTGTCAGTGTGTCGGGACAGACGGCAGATGGCACCGGGAGATCAGCACGGGACAAACTGGGATGCTTGAAGGGAGAAGAGGCCACTGCTGCACTCGCAGGTCTCAGCCCACCACAGACAGGAGACTAAGAAGAACCAGCTGCAGCAACCCTTGGGGTAGGGGAACACCAGCTCCCAATAGAAACCTGGAAGGATCTCCAAATATGCCCAAAATATCCTGCTGTCTTGGTCTGGGGTGCTCAGATCAAGAGAAATCCCAGCTTTTCCCCTGGGGTGTAGATGGGTTGCAAAATGGTCCAGAATGGGTCCCTTTCCCTCAAGAAAGACCATTCTGGCGGCTTTTGGACATCTTTTTTGTCTGTGAAGGTCCCTTCAAATGCAGGGTCCCTCTCGATGGAACTCTTAAAATGGCACATAAAGAGGTACCTCTCAAGGAGGCCCTTTAAAACCAGCAACAGCAGTGTTTGCCCTCAGTTTGAACCTTAAGATGATGAAAATGGGGCGGTTTCCCTCAATTCAAACCCATGGAACAGCACCATAAAGGGATTCTCCTTCCATTTAAACAGGGAAATAATGGAAAGCAGTGATTGCCCACCAGGTGAGACCCCCAAAATTATGAAAAAGGTGTTTTCCTTCAGCTGAGACCCTTCAAATCATAGGTGAAAGGGGATTTGCCCCAGCTGAAAAACAATTACGGACAAATTTTCCCGCCTCAATTTAAATCTCTTTTCTTCTCGTAACCCCCTTTTTTTGGGGGGAAAGGGGCATTGGGGAGGGACTGGGGGCACTTCCCCCTTCTCACTGGTCACCCCCGCGGCTGCGGCATGTTGG
>VXBB01001402.1:38275-56941 GCA_013399915.1 Illadopsis cleaveri
TATATTTTTATATATAAAAGTAGGTATAATATGTATTTGTGACACCAGGGTAGCTCTGTGCCTGCGGACCACAGCAGAAGAAATTTCCTCTTCCACAGAGAACTTTGGATTTCCTTGTACCTGGCTGTTTTTTCCCAGGTGGAACAAGGTCAAGCTGGAATTAAACAGCTTTGCTGTGCTTGGATTTTCCCCTCATTGAACAGAACTTACTTTTGGTAGAGGAAATACTGAAATACAGAGGAAATATTGAAAAAACCCCAGCATTAAAGGTACACCTTTCACAAGAAAAAGCTCTGCAAATCCAGATCGTCCTGTGCATTTGCAAACTGGGCTAATTAGCTGAGTGTGTCGTTTTTTCTGGCTGATATAAGGTGTGCCTCAAACTTGTATGATATCAGTAAATTTAAAAAATTCCTCCAGATTCTGCCCTTTGCAAGACTCCCAGGCTTGCTTGGCTGGTGCATAAAACGTAAAGCATCCTAATTACCCAATTTACAAATAAATCAGGGCTGAGAATTGATGCACCACGAGGTTAATTGCTCTTCTTGCTCAATTAGTAGGAACCTTTTTTTGCTCTTTATTACATTAAAGTAAGCCATTATCACTTGCTGCATTTTTATATCTGAGGCTCAGTAGCGACAANCATTCTTCTGATGGCAGGAGATCAATAAATTCCTTCTTGTAGCCTTTGGTTCACTTCATCTGGCTAACTCAGGAACGCAGGAGGATCCCCCCTTCACCTTCTTTTAGATGTCAATTAAAAAAACCCCCAGGCTTTACTTTTAACACTATTTTACAACTCAAAAANCACCTTTCACAAGAAAAAGCTCTGCAAATCCAGATCGTCCTGTGCATTTGCAAACTGGGCTAATTAGCTGAGTGTGTCGTTTTTTCTGGCTGATATAAGGTGTGCCTCAAACTTGTATGATATCAGTAAATTTAAAAAATTCCTCCAGATTCTGCCCTTTGCAAGACTCCCAGGCTTGCTTGGCTGGTGCATAAAACGTAAAGCATCCTAATTACCCAATTTACAAATAAATCAGGGCTGAGTATTGATGCACCACGAGGTTAATTGCTCTTCTTGCTCAATTAGTAGGAACCTTTTTTTGCTCTTTATTACATTAAAGTAAGCCATTATCACTTGCTGCATTTTTATATCTGAGGCTCAGTAGCGACAAAAAACTTTTATCTCAACCCTGCAAACTTTAATTGGTTTTCTATCTGAATCCTCATTTCATCACAGAACCTGAATTTTCAGTATTTTGTCCATCAATATTTGCTCTGGGATTTGTAACCAGGATTTATGGGCATTTTCTGCATGTCCTGCTTCGGTTCTTTTTGGAAGCTTTCACATTTCTACAAATTCATCCTCCTGACAAGTTGTCCTGACAAAATAGACAAACAGTCAGGAGGTCTCACACTTTTCTAAGTTTTGGTCCATTTGCATGTTGGGGTTTAATTGTCTGAGCTGAGCTCTGCTCTGAGCTGGCAGAAAGGATCTCAGTGAGCTCTCTCTCCATCACTGTGTCTTTCCCTCTCCACTGAGGATCTGCAGACACTCTTCCCTCCCTCGTGTTGCAAGGGCAGCCCTGATCCTCTTCAGACAGCCCCAGGAAGAAAGTGTTTGTTTCTGCAGCTTCAAATCCACTCCTGTTCGTGTCTCACTGGGCAGTGTCCTTGGGATTCTCTTTGGGAAGAGCACCCCTGATCCTGCCTGCAGTCAATGTGTTTGTGCCTGCTCATTTTCCCTGGTGTTTTATCTGAGCCACTTATCCTCCCAGCCAGCCTACACACCCCTGGGAAGCAAAGGAACAGCTCCAGGAAGGTTTGATTGCCTGTTGTTCCTACAACTGGGAAGGTATTTTTAGGGCCTTCTCCCTGCTGTTGTGGGGTCACAGATTGGTGATGGAAATTGGAACTGATTGGTGGCAACAATAATCCTGCTCAGGTCCAGGAGTGGCCTTAAAAAGCAAGGAAATGAACTTTCCTGAACCCAGGGAAGCTGCCACGGAGAGAATGAAACTCTGCATCTTCACCTTTGCCTTTTCTCTATATCTGGGCCTGCCACTCTGAAAAAAAAAAAAAAAAATGGGATGCAGTCCTCAGGACAGTGAGCATCTTTCCAGAGGATTTTATTTCATCTGGGATTCTCCCAGCCAGATCTCTGAGGGCAGAGCCAGCCCCCAGCACCACGGAGGGATTTCTGTGCTGCCTGATCAGGGTTTGCACTGCACAGGTGCTGCCCTGCAGGATTTCCACATCCTGACCCACAGCAGCCAGCAGATGCCCCTGGTGCTTCCCAGCCAGCACCTCTGTGGGGCACACAGTGGGAAAAGGGAATTTTTAAAGCTGGATAGAAAGCTCACACAGTCCTGTGCGTTTGTATATGAACTTTGAGATGAAGTGTGCTGACTTACAAAGGTCACAGAATATTGGTGGCAGTGCCTTGTGTGCTTCACTGTGCACAGCAAATGATAAAGGACAGCAGAGAAGTTCTTTCCCTTCAAGAGAGAGGGGGAGATGTGGGCAATGGATTTGTAGGGAATTCCCAAAGCCTGGCAGAAGGCTCACACAGTCTGGTGCATCTGTGTGCAAACTCGGAGATAAAGTGTGCTGACTGAGAGAGGCCATGGGATAGCACAGACATTGCTGAGAGAGAAATGGAACTGGAAACAGGTTTCAGATGATGGCCTTGCAAACAGAGCAGATACTTTGGAGAAATAAAACTATGGAAGATGCATGGTAGGAGGACCCACAAGGGCTAATTTTAGATGATTGGCTTTAAGGCATTAACAGCATTGTGTGCAAAAGCTGACAGGCCAAAAAACGCTTTTAATGTATTACAATTAAGAAATATTTTGCCTTCTGATTGTGACGATGTGAATTGTAACATCTGCACTGTCTCACCCTTCACATGAGACTGAAAATTGAATAAAATCTTTTAAAACACCTCTCAGGAGCCCCATCTCTGGGTCAGAAAATGGGTTTTTCCGACAGCACAGGACCCCTCCCCACCCTCCCCACTCTTCCTTGGGGCTGTGGCTGTTCCCAGGGAGGTGGATCTGGAGGGGCTCAGCCCCCAGCGTGCTGTGATGAGGCAACTGAGAGTGCAAAACCGGTTTTTAATGCAAACCATGACCTTGCACAGCTGCTCTGAGAAGTGCCAGGGGTGGCTGGCAGGGCACGGGCCCCTCTCCTGCACCGGGGCAGCTCTGGCAGGGGCTGTGGCTCTGCATTCCCCAGGGCTCTGCATTCCCCAGGGCTCTGCACTCCCCAGGGCTCTGCATTCCCCAGGGCTCTGCATTCCCCACGNCACGGAGTTTGGCTGTCCCAATATTTCCCTGGAGTGATTTCAAACGCAGCTCAGCCTCTACAACAGAGATTTTAAGCGAATTCTCTTTCATGTCTGTGGGATGGAGGCTTGCTATTATCCTGTAACATCTTATTTAGACATTTCAGGTGCTGTTTCTAAAGGGCTGTCAAATAACTGTCAGTTATTTATTCACCTGAGGTGGAGCAGATGCAGGGGAATTGCCACATCCAAAGTTAAAGAGCACTATCTCAAAACTTTGTAGGAAAGAAATAATTCAAATTTTAATAACTTTACTCATGTGGGGGTTTTTTTTCCCCCCATTTCTAAGCTCTTTAGCGTGGGTTGATTACCATGCACATGGCTGTAGGTGATTTTTGTTTGAAGGTAGCTGAGTGAAAAATTAAGATTAATCTTGGCTGGATTTTTTTAACTCGTGTTTGCAAATGAATTGCAGCAAGCAAATATCAGCTGGTGTGGAAATGCAGTTATTAACAACACATGGAACTGAAAAACTCCAGCACTGAAACTGAGCCCACTTGGTAACTCCACCAGGCTGAGAAGCTTCTTGTAACTTGCTCCATGAAATGATTCCTTTGGTAAATGATGGGGCTGCCTTTAAGTCACCAGCACTGGGGAAACTTTTTGGGAGGGCAGAGAAGAGGGATGCTCGGGGACACTGGCACGACTGCTCTCTGTTCTTTTTGTAGCAGCAAATTCCTTATTCCTGTGCTGAAACTTTTTTGTTTAAAGTGTAAAATAATGGAGAGGGAGGCTCTGGAAGGAGTGAAGGGATGCCTGGTGTAATGAGTCAGCTGAGACTCCATTATCCTCATGCAGGAAAAACCAAATTTTTGTTCTCACAATTAATTTTATCCAGTTTTTACAGACTTTGTGTGCAACTTTAATTGGTTAATAGCTTTCTTGCCAGTGACTCTGTTGGTTAGTAAAAGGTATTCTACTTGTGCATCAAATCTCTCCATTCTTGGATTGTTCACATATTTTCTTTACTGATTCTCACGGGAATGAGACTCATTACTCTCTGACTCTCAATGATCAATACTCTGGAAAATTTCAGAAATCTAAAAAAAAAAAAAAAAAAAAAATTAAGAAAATTTGGGAAAAAAAAGTCTATCCAGGACAAATTTCTTTTTTATTTTCCCTAGTAACTGAGTCAAGCCTCAGAGCACAGGCACCAAACTGGGTGGCCAGGGGAGGGAGGAAGGAAAACAAACCATGGTGTCCTGAATCCTTCATGTGAGGCACATTTTCCCATAAAACTTTCACACTTTGGTACATCTGACAAATTTTATATTTCCCATAGCAGCATTTTCTAATTCATGCTGGTGTTAGGATGTAGCTCAGGGACGAGTTCAAACCCCAGAAACCTTGAGCTGCTCTGTCCTACAAATTCCTGAGCTGCACAAAGGCCAAGCAAAGCAAGAGTGCTGATTTGCCATGGGCAGGGGGAAGGGGGGAATATTTTCATCAGCCCTGGCTTCGTGGCACAAAGTCAATAATAAAGCAATATTTATAGGGCTTGGAGATGATTGTAAACATACTTCAAAAACATTCCCTTCAGCAGCACTGAACATGTAATAATCAGTGATCACAAGTGCTTGAGGGATTTCTCCTGCTCCCCCAGCCAGGCCTTCCTGTGACACTGTTCTTGTTGTTTCCACTCCTGTCTTAATGTCATTGGGATGCAAACAACAAACAGAGCAGGAAAGCAATTAATCAGGGGTGAAGTTGTTGCCCTCAGCTTTCTTGGTTTTCTTTGTTTGGAATCTTGCAAGCAGAATCTCACGCAGCCTCAACATAAACAATGTATATTTTTAGATTATTTTCATATTTCTCCTCTGAGAGGAGAATTGATTGATGGTGGTGTTCACCATCCAGGTTGAAGAGGTGGTGACCTAAATGACCAATCTCTTGCCTCTGTACAAACTGTATATAAGATGGAGGCAGATGAGGAAGAATAGAGAATGTAGAAGAAGATTGTAGAATAAAGTATCATTAGCTTTCCCTTCACCTGCTGCTGCCTGCCTCGTTCCTTCTGTGTGGCATCCTGCTACAGTGAAGTGCAGCCCCAGCAGGGCTCAGTTAGGCTCAGCCTAACCCTGACCCTCTGGAACACCACCTGGGGTGCACAGCCAGTGCTCCTCCTGTGCATGTTCCCATTTTAATGGGAATGTTCCAGGAAAAGATGATCTGGGTGGTCCTTTGAGGCACAAAAGCTGCTGCTTGGTGCAGTTCACCCTCAGAATTTTAGGGTGATGCTGTGTTGGAACCAACTCCTGGTTGAACTCCTGGTTTTACTCCTTATTTAACTCCTGGTTTAACTCCTGGTTTAAGTCCCAGTCGAACTCCTGGTTTTACTCCTGGTTTTACTCCTTGTTGAACTCTCAGGTGTTGTTTGTCTCCCCGTTGTTTACTTGCAAGAAATGGTTGAGGGCTGTTGTTCCTAACTGTCCAGCGATGGTAATGGATTGGTTTGCTGTCCAAAGAAGTTTTATTCCATCAGAACTGTCTGTAAAAGAAAGTTTCAAAGAGTAAAGGTTGCTCTCACTTGCTAATAAGCCTGAGAGTCTGTGTCTTGTTTGTACCACCGTTCCTAATCAGAGCAACACCTTGCTGTGTGGAGAGGTGCTCAGAAATGAGAAAGAATCAGATTAAAAATGCAATTTCCCTTTGCCACAGTGGAAAGAGAGGCTGGCTGCAGTCTCTGCCCTTTACTGAGAGTGGGACTGGGTTCAATCTGTCCAGCTGCTGCCAACAGAACATACAGGAACTCCAAAGGGGCTGGACATGAAGTGCTACAGGTGGTGAGAGAACCCCAAAGAGCTGCCCCCAAACCCCCCAAGGCTGGTCACCTCCAGGTGACAAAGCTGCAGCTGTCACAGGGGTGCCCTGGAGGCACAGCCACCCCTTCTGCTCTGCCCTCAGTTAAACCTGGGGGTGCCTTCAGCTTCTCTGCCTCAGCAGCTCCATCATGGCCTGCCACTGAAAGGGGTCAAGAGCATTTGGATTGTCACTGCTGGCTCATTTGGAGTGGGTGGCAGCAAAGGTTTGAGTGGTTTTTCTTTATTTATAAAGCAAAACTCTGCTGGGATGAGTCTCTGTAACTCTGTCATGATACCCAGGAGGAAATTGATTTCTACAGAGTGGGACACAGTCTTGTTTCCTCTAGACTTTGGCTGACACTTGTTAATACATTTCAACAATCTTTGCTTTGCCATTCTAGAGGAAAACCCCTGAAACACAAAGCCAAATTTTCAGAGGCAACAGATAAAAGAATAAAGCATTAATAACTCGAAAAAAAAAAAAAGAAAAAACAAAACCACAAAACCAAAAAACCCACCAAGTGATTTGTTAAAAAATAAAAAAGCAATAACTGCAGAGCACAGATCAGTGCTCTGTGGAGATCATTCACGTTTGGCAGCAAAGGTCAGAGTGGGATCACAGGGCAGCTCTCCCACCTGGGTGTTCAGGTTACAAAGATGTTTTATGAGGAGCCCTCCTCTGTTATCAGACCCTTAAAGGTGGCTGCAGAGCTCTTTTCTCCTTTATTACATGGCAATTTTCCAGAGGTGGGAATAGCCTTGTGTTTAACCTCCTGCAGGTTCTGCCACTTCTGCAGAGGCCAAAGTTTTGGTGTTGTTTGGGGGAGAACATGGATAAAATCCAGGGATTTAATGAAAATCAACCTCTGCAAGGCTCAGCCTAAGTGTGCAGAGGAGCTTTTTTTTTTTTTTTTGGTCCCCCTCTTGCTCTCCATTAAAATAACATTATCTGCTTTGATACTTATCCATCTCCCTATTTTAGCTTTCTAAAAACTTGCTGTGTGTGTGCTTTGGCACAATGAAGAGAAATATCTGAGTGCATGGGTAGTTCTGGTTGCCTGGGCAGGATTTGTGCCTGTCCCTGGGGCTGTGCTCAGTGCAGGAAGCTCTCTGTGCAATCCCAGGGATTTTTTTTCCTGTCCTTCCCTGGTTTATTTGATGCTCAGAGCTCTCTGTGCATTCCCTGCCACTTCTCCTTTTCTTTTCTGGTTTATTTGATGCTCAGTGCAATCCCAGGGATTTTTCCTGTTCCTCCCTGGTTTATTTGATTCTCAGACCTCTCTGTGCAATTCCAGGGATTTTTTCCCCTCCCTTTCCAGTTTATTTGATGCTCAGAGCTCTCTGTGCATCCCCGTTCCCAGTTCCTCTCTGGTTTATTTGATGCTCAGAGCTCTCTGTGCATCCCCGTTCCCAGTTCCTCTCTGGTTTATTTGATGCTCAGAGCTCTCTGTGCATCCCCGTTCCCAGTTCCTCTCTGGTTTATTTGATGCTCAGAGCTCTCTGTGCATCCCCGTTCCCAGTTCCTCTCTGGTTTATTTGATGCTCAGAGCTCTCTGTGCATTCTCTGTTCCTGTTCCTCTCTGGTTTATTCGATGCTCACAGCTCTCTGTGCATTCCCAGGAATTTCTCCTGTCCCTTTCTGGTTTATTTGATCTCACCCTGGCTGCAGATACCCGAGTGCAGCCCCACTTCTGCTCGCAGCTCAGGGGCAGAGCTGGGCTCAGATTTTGGCTTTTTAATGCTTTGCTCCCTGACTTTACACAGTTTCTACCCAATGCAGAAGTGATAGATTTGAATTTTTTCCTGTTTTTTTTTTTTTTTTAATGGGTGTTCAGAATTCAGCTTTTACCATCTGATAAAGCAGCTCAGAGGCTGCAGATAATCTGCCTTTTCACTTCAAAGGGTGTTGGTCAGACCTGCATTCTCTGCTCTTTGGCGGAGGAAACTTCCAATTTCTGAACTCAGGAAAATATTCTGAAATAAACAACACAAGCGGGAGAAGACAACCCAAATTTTTATCTTAAATTTTTGAGCTATTTGGATCTGGACTGTAAGTCCTTGAAATAAAGTACAGTAATGTATTTTAACGTTTTTAATAACACTGTGGGGTGAGGTGAGAAATTTTGGCTACACTAATTCTGACATTCTCATTATGCCTCCCTGTGTTTTATCCTAATCACTTGGTGTATCATAATGCTGATTAATTTGTCTCCTGGAGGATCTCTTTTATATTAAAGTTCTGTCTGGCTTTTTTTTTCTTTTTTTTTTTTTTTTCAAACACTGCACAAAGAAACAAAACCTAATTAATTGCATTAATAACATCTTTTAGGTTGCTGTGCTTTATCTCACACTCAGACTTTGCTGTATAATGCCCTGCTGGGATTTTCAGATGAGAATAATCCACGTATTTTCTAAGTGGGCTTCTCTGTCCTTCTTCTGCCTGTAATGCATATTTGGTTTTTGCAGTTCACGGTCAGCCTGAGTCAGAATTACCCTGGGACAGAGGTGGAAATACTGATTCCACCAGATAACTCTTCACACAGGTGTGTTTGTAGCTGGCTGAATGTGAATTCCTGGGAACTGAGTGTTCTGTGTGAGGTGAGACCACAGGACTCCAGATTGACACTCAGAGTTGTTTTGTGTGGGGTCAGAGTGAGCACCTGCCCACAATTCCAATTCCAAAATTCCCAAAACTCTACAAAGCAGCTGAAAACAAGCAAATCTTAATCGCATTTCACTTCCCCTGAAACAAGCCCAGCTGATGCCCCAGGCCTGTCAGCAGCACGGAAGGAGAAAAGAAAATTCTGTTCCATAATTGAGATTTCCTTCCCCAGCAGCTCTTGGGAAGTGGATGTGGCTCTGTGAGCACCAGAGCATGCAGCTTCCCGTTGGGTGTCAGCCTTGGACAATTAGTAAGCAAAAGCCATCACCAGAAGGCAAAAAAAATAAAATAAATAAATAAAAAGAGAAAAGGGATTAAAAAGAATTAAATGAGGCAAAAGAAATGCAATAATTTCCATTTGTAAGGAAAGGATGTAATCAGACAGTGATGCACTGCAGATTTATCTCTGGAGAAAAATCAGTTTTTATGAGCACACAATGCCTTCCTTTACCCTCCTGTGGTCACCTTCCCTCTCCCAATGTCAGTCCCACAATTCAGGGGCAGATTTGGGCCATGGGGCTGCAGGAAGGATGGATTCACACTGCTGCTGAGCAGGGGAGTGTAGCCCTGGTTCATGCCTGGAGTGTTTTGGTTTTCTGAAATTCTTTCCCCAGGGAATTTTCTGTAAACAGGAGAAATGTTTTTGTAACTGTACCTTTGTTATTCATTCCTTTCCCTAGGAGGGACTTCTCCTTGCTGTCCCTCTGCTCTGAGCAATGTGAGTGAAGAGGTTTGTCTGTGTGTCACCAATCCAACTGGTCTGTGTAGAATAGTCTAAAAGGGAGACACATCCCAAAAATAAAGGAGTCCTTTCAGCCTCCTGAATCTCAGAGTCTGTGTCGTTGTGGTGTAAAACAGCATCAGGGGAGATTTATCTTCACCCCACAGGGCTGTGGCCACGAGGAATTTCCTGTCAGAGCCAAACCCCGGATACAGAAAGGTGGAATGTGCATCCAGTAATGAGCAGCCAGTCCCTCTCTCTGGATCCATGTCCCTCTCTCTGATCCATGTCCCTCTCTCTGATCCATGTCCCCACCTCTGGATCCATGTCCCCGTCTCTGGATCCATGTCTCCATCACTGGATCCATGTCCCTGTCTCTGGATCCATGTCCCTCTCTCTGGATCCATGTCCCTCTCTCTGGATCCATGTCCCTCTCTCTGGATCCATGTCCCTCTCTCTGGATCCATGTCCCTCTCTCTGGATCCATGTCCCTCTCTCTGGATCCATGTCCCTCTCTCTGAGCTCTGCTGAAGGATCATCCTCCTGCAGCCTGACCTGCTGCAGGTCCCATCTCTGGGCTCGTGGCAGGAAGGATTGAGGGTGGATGGCACAGAAAGGATCCAGAGACAGGCCAGAGCTGCCTCCTCAGGATGTCTCCAGATCTTTTATCAGGGCAGGGCTCTGCAGCAAAGAGAGAGTGGCTGGTGGATAACATCACCCCACAGGCAGGAAAAACAATCCAGCAGATTTAGAAATAAACATTTTGTAGAGGAGCACATCCTGCTTCTGACAGCTGTGGCTGCTCTCTGCAGCTTCTGGAAGAGCAGGAATGGTGCTTGGCTCTCCAAATCCCAGTGCTTCCAGTCCAAACTGGCCAGCTCTTCCTGGTTTGTTTGGGTTTTGTCTTAGGGGGATGGAATAGATGAGTGTAAATGCCTGGAAATCTGATTCAAGCAGCAGCACTGGCCTTGGCCTCAAACACGATGAGATGTGGGCTTTTGGGGGGGAGTTTTTGCATTTCCACAGGACATGTTGCTAAATAGCCTGGGCAGGAGAACAAAGCAGCTGCAAAATAAATGAGGCAGAGAGAAAAGCTGAAACCTGGCCTTGCTGGGAAAGAAATGCAGAGAGAACTTGCCAAGACCAGACACAAAGAAAGGAGGACTTAGAGACCTGGACAAAGAGGCTTGGAAAGGATCATTGGGATGAAGATGCAGGATTATTGTGCAGAGACACAGATCGGGGGACAGGAGAGACAAAACCAAATGTTCTGTAACAGAACCCAGCTCAGAGTGTCAATCCAAACGTGGAAGAGGCTGAGGAGCACCAAGGTTTGCAAATCTCATGTTTTAACACCTGCAAGAGTGGAAATTAAATTGCTGAAAATCGAACAAATCATAAATACCTGCTATTAATTTCATGCCTGTAATAGCCAGTATCTGTAAAAAGGATAAAAAAACCCCAACAATTAAACATCTCTGTAGAACCTGTGGATTGATAACAGGAAAAGAAGTTTTATTCCAGAGCTCCCAGTAGGTTTTTTCCCACTGAGAGCACAGGACTGTCTGTATTAATATCAACTACTGGCTCCCTCTAGTATGCAGCATTGGAGAAAACTGATAATAAAAACTTAATTACTTCTTTCTTTAAGCCACAGTTTTCAAAGAGATTTTTGAAAGCTAGATTTTGAACTAAAAAAAGGAATTGGAGCTCCTTTTTTTAGGTTTCAAGCTGCAAAAAGGACACTGAAAAGGGATTATTTTAAGAGCAGAGCATAATTACAGCTGGTTTAATATGTAAGGTGTGATGCCACGGAGAGTGCAAACCCAACTCAACTCTTGTACACATCATAAAATCATCAGGCCTTAGAAAAATGTGCTGGAAACCAGCAGCCAGAGAGCCACAGAAACCTGAAACTATGGCAACTCTGTGTGGGAAGAAGCATTTGTGGGAGAGAGAGGGAGAGAGAGAGATTAAAAACAATAGCCCCTCAATCTCTGCATCAGCTTGGCTCCTCATTTTCTCAGCAGTTTAAACCTTTTCAGCTTCCCAAGTCGGGCTCTTCTCCTGCAGCTCTCACAGCAGCTGTCTGGGTTGTCTTTTGGAGGAAAATTTGGTGGTTTCCAACAACCCATTTGCCTGGGAGGGCAGCCCTGGCAGCCTGCTCCTGCATTGATTTGTGAAGTGAAGAGTCAAACAGCAATTCTGCTGCAAGCATCAAAAGTGCAGGGGAAAAAAAAAAAAAAATTAAAAAAAAAAGGGAAAATGCCGATTTTTCCTGTTGCAGGATGTTTGCAGGATTTTTCCTGTTGCAGGATGTTTGCAGGCCTTGCTGTTTCAGGAGGGTTCTGGTTCCCAGCCTGTAGGGTTGGGTTGCTCCACCTGGTTTGTCCCGTGCCTGAGGCCAGGACTGGGATGTGAGCTGAACATTTCAAACCAGTGTCAGTCACTTCCCCTGGCTGATGGTTCTTGTCCTCCCTGCCTCCATTTCAGCCCTGGTTTAACCCAGCTCCTGGGCAGAATCCTGGCTAGGATTCTAAAATCATAATTGGAATCCTGATTAGGGTTCTAAAATCATAATTGGAATCCTGGCTAGGATTCTACAATCCTAACTGGAATCCTGAGTAGGGTTCTAGAATCCTAACTGGAATCCTGACTAGGGTTCTAAAATCCTAATTGGAATCCTGCCTATGGTTCTAGAATCCTAACTGGAATCCTGGCTAGGATTTTAGAATCCTAACTGGAATCTTGACTAGGACTCTCAAATGCTAACTGGAATCCTGCCTATGGTTCTAGAATCCTAACTGGAATCCTGACTATGGTTCTAGAATCCTAACTGGAATCTTGGCAGGATTCTACAATCCTAACTGGAATCCTGCCTAGGTGGGTTCCTTTTTTTTCAGAGGAATATGAGGCAGTGCAGACCTTTGGCTCCGTGTCCCCGTGAAGGGCACAGGGATGTGACAGGGCCAGCTGGGAGGATTTGCTGTGCTCTCAGATCCTCCAGATGAGAGGAACTGTCCCTGCTTTAGTTCAACCAGTGCCCCAGGTCCTTTCCTGGGTCACTAAAACCTTTCTCTGTTAATTTTTCCGTTAATCACCTTTTTGCACAATTAACACTCCTCCTTCATGATAATTCCTTCCAATCCTTCACCCTCTTCCTGCAGCAATTTTCTGCAGGTGATTAGTGAATGGAAACGGCAGCTTGTTTCAGAGGAGAGAGAGAGTTTCAGGTGCTCCAGGATGCAAAGCTCCTGTGCTCTGGCTTGGATACACAGGGAGCTGAAAGCAAAACCATAAATGAATGTCTGGTCATGCCTTTGGAGACATGTTGGAGCTAATTTGTAGGAGTATTTTGATGTTCTTTTTTATATCTGAGTACATTTCAGTGGTGAGTGACATTTCCATACCTTCTACAGCTATCCAGAAAACCAAATTCTCACCTGGTTGAAGGTGCTGCTCCATGATCCCCATCCCAAATTTTATTTAACCATCACAATACAGCAGCAACAATGTGCTCCAGCTCAGAAAGAAGCTGCTGGAAGCTCAGCATAAAGAGTATTTGGCTGATGTGGTCGTTTGTTTGAAACCCTTCTTAAAATTCTGGAGAAGAAGAAGCTCTGTCTACACATCATCCCAAGCAAGGAGAATTGCCAAAAAAAAAAAAATCTGAGGGTATAGCTTATTTATCTTCTTGTTTGAAACACTGGGGGGAATTTATGTCTGGCTTAGGAAGGTGCATTCCTGATCTATAGCACTGAGCTGTCAGATCCTCACATGGGCTCAGATATTCTGTCTGCTCCCCCCTTAACTTAAGGGAACATTAATGGAGTTTTGCTAATTTTTAAGTGTGACAGTTCCACGAACTGTTTTGTCTATAAATTTTCCATATGTGGGTTCAGAGTAAGTTATGGCCCTTGTGAAGAGCTGGCACCCAGCAGCTTCCCTGTGCTGGTGGCAGAGCAGAGACCCAGATCCTCCTGGGGAGGTTGGATTAATTAATAAGGTTCATTAATGCCCCTCCTGCCCACCACAGCCCAGCCAGGCTCACCTGGGGCAGGTGACTGAGGCTCAGCAGCATCCCCTGCAGGAATGAGAGACTCCAAATATTTCAGAAGGCAAAGAGCACAGAAAAAAGGCTTTATTGTCTAATTCTCACTGCCTTTTATAAGGTGTTCCCATACAGACTGAACATGGTTGGTGAATAGGAACGACACCTCTCTGATCCCATGGGTTAAACCAGAGAAACAGCAAAACACCACCTGGAGAAAGGTTGTTCTGAGAAAGGAGAGTTGTTTGCCAGGATTGTTTTGAGAACAAACTTTCCTTGAGAAATTTTTCCTTGGAGAAAAGTTACCAGCTGCTAGCAGGCTGAAATCTCTCAGACCCAGAAATATCAGGCCCACAGGGATGGACCAGGACAGAGGAAATATCACTGAGCTCAGGGTGGTTTAAATCTTGCAGGAAAGGTGGGCAAGCAGCTGGGAAGGCACAAATGCCACTGAGGAATGTCCTGGTGTGCTGGAGAAGGAGCAAGACTGGCAGAGAGACAACCCTGAGCGAGCTGGATCAGAGCAAACTGTTCTGTCATCAGGGCTCAGGAACAGAGGCACCACTGAGCCACCGATTCCTGATTTTATCCTGGAGGATTCTTCTGGGCAGAGCTCGGCTGTGAAATGTGTCATTTCTTTAAAAAGCCAGCTGCTGGTGACTGTTCAAATACAAAAGTCTTGAGTCTAGTGGCATTCTCTGCCAATACTAGGTTCATTCCCACATAAAAATGAGTTTAATGAGCCTTTGGCTTCCCCAAACTTCCAAAAATTAGGAGGTTGAAAAGAATAAGACACACTCTGTCATGGGTTTACTTTAATTTTTAGATTATTTCCTCAACTATAGAAAAGACTCTGCTTTGAATTAATGACAGTCCTCTGAATAAGATTTTTGGGGACTCAATTATGAAAATCTTTACTTTACTCTGAAAAAAAAAAAAAAAAGAGAGAGCAACTCCCAAGGTATCTTGTTTTCCTGGACACTTACCACTCTAGGCAGTGGTGTGAGCCCACCTTATTTTTCCATAGATATTAAACCCAAACTTCTGATGTTAACAGCTTTGAGTCCTTCTCCCCCTCAATTGCTGCTGCTCTGCCCCGAAGCAGCAGAGCTCTGTAGTCTCCTAATAAGTCCTTTACCAAGGAAAGGAAGGCTTTTATTTTTAGACCATCAAAAATTGGCTGCTTTGTGCAGGTTGTCTAATGAAGGTGGAGCACCATCCCCGCTCACCTCCCTTCAGAGGTGTTTATACAGAGTTTAACCAGCAATAATTCAAAGGCCTGCTGATATAATTAGAAAAGTGCTGGCTGAGCGTGGGTGTGAGCTGCAGTTTTCAAAGATATCCCGAGCCCTCATAATCTCAGCCTACTTGGATGGAGGAAAAAAAAAAAGAAAAGCCTTTGAGAGGGGGAAGGCATATTCACAAAATGTACAATGCAGGAGGCATCAAGAAACTGGGTAATTTTTTTTTTTTCACCTAAGCCTTCTACAAATCTTGTCTCCTTTGGAACACGCAGATTAAAGGAGGTCTCGTTGCTGAGCACAATTCCCAGCCATGGAACAGACTGGAAGGCAAAATCCATCCCTCAAAAATCTCAGGCTGAGCGAGATACGGCAACAATCTTGGAGATCACTCTTTTCTCCCTCTCAAAACGTGTTATGGTATCGACTGGGGCGAACATGAAAGCTTTCTGAGACACCACAAGCTTTGGGAATCCTCCCTTTAAGCCTTTTTAAGCCCCCCTTGCACGTCGGGCATTGATTTTTCCCACATATATTCATATTCGGCTTTCATTTCGTTTTGCTTTCACTCAAGTCAGCAAATCCCTTAATTACTTTGCTGCCTGTAGCTGCCCACAGCTGTCTGTTGTAGAGAATTTTCCTAGAGATGAGCTGCCCAGCCCTGAGCTACCCGAGCTGAGGCCTTGCTGAGGCCTGGCCTGAGGCCTCAAGCCTGTGACGCAGTTAAAATTACTCAGCGAAGTTGTGGCGCAGTTAGAAATTATGTTAAGGTGTCTGGGAAAGATAATGGGGTTTGTGAAGGTCACTGCAGAGAGTTGTTAGTAAGCATGTGTTAGCTACCTTAAAAGTAAGTTCAACAATGTGTGTTTGCATTCTTCTCTCTGCTGTGTGCCAATGAAAGAGCTACCCATTTTGTAAACTATATAGAAATGTATATAAGCTGCCATTTTACATGAAATAAAGGAGAAACGTAGAAGTGACCACATTGGTTGGACCTGCGTTTGCTTCGACCAAACTCTCTTTAGGGCAACCCTGGCTTTAGTCTGTCCTGCTTGGGAGGATTGGGGTTTGCTCAGAAACACTCTGGGGTGGCACAGGACAGGTCTGGCTGGGCAGTGTCACCTCTGGGCACAGGAATTCCCTCAGGTGGGGCTGGAGAAGGAAATTTTCAGAGGAGCTGTGCTGCAGATTGCACTGTGTGTGCTGCCTTTACCCACAAGCTGCTTCTGTGGAGTGAATTTCCAGAAAATATTGCTTTGTTCTCAGCCCACCTGCGTCTGGGCTCCTGCATGAAACGGATTTTTGGTGGCATTTCTGAATGCCACCCTGGCACCACCAGCCACATTTCCCCAAGGAAAAGCAGGGAAGAGAGGAGCTGCTGGTCATGGCTTTTGCTTTGGGGCACTCTGGTTGGGATTTGAGCTCAGGTGGGAGGAGGCACATGAAGTTCCATGAATATTTTGCTCTCAGGTTTGTAAACTAGAACATCATTCTGTCCTGGTTTCTTGCTCTGGGCACACCCTCTTCACCTGAGGGCCTCACCTGCCAGGAATTTTGGTGAGAAAAAAGACACTTTTCAGCAGTAAATGTCCCCTGGAGAGAATGGTGAGGTGTAGTTTATTATCCTGGCACAAAGAGTAGATAAGTCTTTGTAAGGACACATTCCTAACGCAACCTTACACATAGCACAGGTTTTTTACAACAAAGTTGACATAAAAACTGTCCCCAAACAGCAGCTGGGTCATTATGGAGCAGCTTTTGAAATGGAAAAAGGTCGGGGAAAAAACCAGCTGCTTCCTCATCCTGCCTGTGCTTTCACTCTGGGCTAAATTATTATTTCCCTAATTAATAATCTGCATGCAGATTAAAGCGATTACTCTACAATATATACTGCATGACAATAAAAGAGTGGCAGCAAATTATGCTTCAGTGTGCATAACAGCTTAACTCTCTAAACAGGAGATGTTTTCTAACACTCAATTCATGTCCTTCTGCTGATGATTAAACCCTCACTGATTCTGTTTTTATTAGCCTTCAGTCATTATTGTTCTTTTATCACTATGGGGTCTTTAGAATTAGCCATAATGGCTCAGAAGCGTGGCTGCTGCTGCATTCCCTTATTAAATCAAGTTACCTCTCTGGTTGTCAGGGACTAAAATCAAACCCCTTTGTTACAATGTTCCACAACCCTTTAAATATTGATCATTGCCACTATGCAGAGCTGCTGAAAATTTATTTTTGGTATAGGACTAGTTCAGAATGGGGAAAAAAAAAACAAAAAAACTTCCATGACAACAGGGACGATGCAGCTGCTGCTTTTTCTCCTTGGGAGAACAGCCTGGCTGCTTCTCCTTGCAGGAGCTCCTGGGGGCTCCCACCTGTCCTCTGGAGCCTGGGCCCTGCTCCCTGCGAGCTGGAAAACATTTTTAATGATTTTGGGTTTTGCTTGCTGTGTGCTGGGTTGCAGAAGCAGCAGCTCTGTAGCAGGATCAGGGTCAGGGAGGTTTAGGGGGGTTCCTGGGGCTGCCAGTGATGCCTGATGTTATCCTGGAGGATTCTTCTGGGCAGAACTCAGTTGTGTAATGTGTCATTTCTTTAAAAAGCCAGCTGCTGATAACTATTCAAATACAAATGTGTTGAGTCCAGTGGCATTCTCTGCCAATACTGGGTTCATTCCCAGTTCTCTGTTCCAGAATCCCAACTCTCTGTTCCAGGCTGAGCTGGAACAGAGACTGGACAGAGCTAAGAGAATAAAGTAGATATTTATTAAAAGGCCTTTAAGGGAACACCTTGGGCAGNCACCAGCAGTGAGGTTCTGCTCCATGCCACAGGTGAGCAGTTCCTTCCCCTCCTGTCTGCTCCTGGGTTCTCTGAGAGTGCTCTAAGAGTAACTCAGCTGCTGTTTCTCTTCCTGCTGCCAGCTCCAGCCTCAGGGAAATGATAAACCCCTTCAGGAGGGTTTGGAGGAGGAAGAGGATGTGCCAAGGCATCAACAGCACCTCGTTTGCCTCTTTTGTTGCAAGCCACAGTGGCAGAAGACAGGGAAAAGCTTCTGCTCCTTTCTTTTCGTAGAATCCTTTAGGCTGGAAATAACCTGGAGGATTATTGAGCTCGACCTGAGCCCCCAGTCCCTCTCCTGCAGGTGGCTGTGGAATAACTTGCTTCCCAGAGCAGGGGAATAAATGTGTGTCCAGGGGAAGGTGTGGATGTTTGCTGCACTTCACTCACAGATGACAAACTTGAACCAATGCCTGACAGGCTGTGAGGTGGCTGTGTGTGGGTTCAGGGCTGGAAATCCCATTATTCCAACTGGTTTTCATGGTGATTGAATTTGACCTGCTGGCTGGGCTGTTTCTGCCAGATGATTTTCAGAGAACTCCCCGCTTGCAGACAGGGTGCTCTCGCCCCTTTGCTGTCACAACACCAAAGAACAAGAGATGTCTCCTCAAGAATTTTGCCCCCGAGTTCATTACTGGCTTTGAATATGTATTTATTCTGTTTTGTGCCTCAACAATGAAACAAAGTTTGCTGGAGGTTGTCAGGGAGGCCCCTGTTTCAAAGCAGACATGAACCNCACACTCTGTTCTGATTTTGGGGAGGCTCAGGGGAGGCTGTTCTGCCAAAAGGAGGGGAAAGCCAAGGAGGAGAAGGTGCCTCGGGGGCCTGGGGCAGGTGAGGATGGGCTGCCCCAGGTTGGGGACCTGTTGGAGCCCTGGGCACTGAGAATTCCAGACTCTCTGTGCTGACAGGCACTGACCCCCCAGCAAACACTGCATTGACCTGAGGCCGTGGAAAAGGCTCCCAAAATTGAGTGACAGCACTGGGATTGTGGGTGTGG
>VXBB01001402.1:57399-76386 GCA_013399915.1 Illadopsis cleaveri
TAATATATATAAAGCAAGACGGAGGTTTTAGGACAGAGACTGAGCCCTTCTTTTTCACTTTCTCCCTCGTGGTCTGGGTGGTCTTTTGTAATTGGATAGCAAAATCCACATTGCAGGCCACAGGTGGTTGGTTATTGGGTTAAAAGTCAAAATAATTCAGGTGTCATTTCTGCAAAGCAGCAGCAAGAGCAGCCTAGGACCCCAATGAAAAATCAGAGTTAACTCTCAGGCTCTCCCTCATTATTTCCAAGGAGCTGGACCCTTTTCATGCTCCATTTCTTATGCAGTCCAGACTTTATTCATCACTGGCTGTTTGGAGCCTTCTGTGCCCCCCAGTTCTGGTGACAGTGTGACATTCCCTGGCCTTGTCCTGCAGAGCCATCAGCCAAAAAACCTTGGGGAGGGGGCTGCTTTCATCTCAAGAATTTTAATTTTTAATTAAATATGCTAGAAAAAAACCCCCACCTCCCTTATCCTGGCTTCCCATTTCACAGCCCTTTGGAGCTGTTTTGAAGCTCCTTTTTAATGTGGGTGATGGGTAATGGGCAGTGGGAAATGGCAGAGGAGGCTCTGCATGAGGCAGTTTGTCACTATTTTTTTTGTTGTTGTTTAACTGACAAAGCAAGTTATGAAAAGGGATATAAATCATTACATCCGGAGAAAAGAAATCTTTAAATGTTAATTTGCTTTTTAAGGGCACAGACAATGTAATTTGGGGCACAAGTGGGAGAAATTGCTCAGGAGCTGTGAAAGCAAACCAGAATAAAATTTACATTGCTTCCTTTATTTTCCCTTTGTCTCATCTTCTCTCTGAATTATTCCTCACTTACTTTTCCCCTCCAGACATCACAGAGTTTTGATTTTCCTCTCACTACTTTCTTTAAATGGCCTAATGATAAAAAAAAAAGTCTCCAGAATATTTCCACCAAGCCCCTTTGATTTCACTAATGGAAAAAGTTATACCTTAAATTAAATATTTCAGTAGCTGGAAGATTAAAAAAAATTACCTGCAGGACTTGCCAGTCAAACATTGCCAAGCAGGAGTGATGGGGGTTGTTCCAGAGGCCAAAATGTGCCCTGGCCCTGGACAAATGCACAATTTTGAGTGAAAGCAAGATGAATGCAGGTGTTCAGAGCTGGTTGACCACAGAACCAATCTGTTTTTCTGTGGGAATTAGCAAAATCTGCGCCTGCCTTCTGGGGTTTTTTTTCACATTTATTTGGTGTTTCTATCCATTGTTTAATTTTAAAAGGTGGAGGGAGGGTGTTTAACTTTCAGAGCCGCGTGGAAAATTGAAATTCTTTCTGTTCTGATTTTTGAAATTGAGAAACGAGAGTCGTTTTGTGTGATAAAAAAGAATGTTTTACCGGAGGATTTGAATGTTTCCCAAGAAGATTACGGTGCAGTGGTGACAGGGCTGTACCTGAAAGCAAACTGAGACTATTCTTACTTCTCATCTTTTGAAAAAGTGGTGGTTTTGAGGGGTGAAAAACAATTTCCCTCTGAAACATCAGCATTTTCTGAAAGGGAGGTGTCAGGATTATGCAAGAGAGACGGGACCACTGAGAGATGTTTTAAAACCTGATTTATTGCTCTGATCTTCTACAGCCTCATGGAGTGAGAGCACCTCCACAGCACAACTTAGAGATCAGTAATCTGTGCTCAGTGGCCACCAGATTACTGGTTACAAGGTCTTTTAAAGGTTAATTAGCCAACAAACTACTGCCACAAAGATTGTTTCTACTCTCACACCAATTCCTAATTAATTTGTCTCATGTTTTTGCCACAATGTGGATTTTCTTCACCAATCATAGAATGGCACACAAACCTGCTTGCTGCTCCTTAAAATCTTTTTACTATTTCTGTAACTACTTCTGTAGCCAAACTTTAAAAACCTTAAAACTTTCCACTACCCAGCTTGATATGTTTCTATCTAAACTACAAACCCACATGGCCTCTGAATTTGGGAATCTTCTCCAAGGTCTCAGGTCAAACCCTGTGTTCATTCCTGTGTTTGGACCTGCATGCACAAGGTTTTGGGCATTTTCTGTGCCTGGAATTCCCACAGGAAAGAAAGACAATGCCAGAGATGCTGTGGCCAATATTCCATCCTTGGAATTCCATCCTGCAGAAGGGCTGGGATGGGCTGGGACAGCTCTGTCCTTCACTGTGAGCCAGCCCCAGAGCAAAGGGCAATTAGGGATTGAGAATCCTTTCACAGGATATTTAATTACACTGCCTGGAGCCTGAATTCAGATAGCTGGGGGTTGCTAAAATAACCACTCAGGCACTAATTCAGGGAAACAGCTCTTACTGTCACTGCAGTGTGTGTGCTGCACAGGGGAAGAGCAAATGTTAAGTGTCTGGGAAATTATAGTCATGTCACCACGAGTGACAGGTTCATTCAAAACATCCTTTAATGGCTTGCCTTTCTTTTTTTTTTTTTTTCCTTTTTTTTTGCAATCTGTAATTTTTGTTTAATCCTCAGCACTGCGAGGTTGTTACGGATATTTTTAAGTTGTTTAAATTATTGATATGACTTTTATACTTTTATAACAATGTTGACATGGATTGTTTCCCCCATATTTCATCCTGTTCACTTCTGCTGCATCCCCTTTCCCTCATCTCTGTGTCCTGGCCTGTGAAACTCCAGGTCCTGGTTGTGACATTCCAGGTCCTGGCCTGTGAAATTCCAGATCCTGGTGTGTGAAATTCCAGATTCTGGTTTGTGAAATTCNGCTTTTATAACAATGTTGACATGGGTTGTTTCTCCCCCATTTCATCCTGTTCACTTCTGCTGCATCCCCTTTCCCTCATCTCTGTGTCCTGGCCTGTGAAACTCCAGGTCCTGGTTGTGACATTCCAGGTCCTGGCCTGTGAAATTCCAGATCCTGGTGTGTGAAATTCCAGATTCTGGTTTGTGAAATTCCAGATCCTGGTTTGTGAAATTCCAGATTCTGGCCTGTGAAATTCCACATCTTGGCCTGTGAAATTCCAGATCCTGGCCTATGAAATTCCAGATTCTGGTTTGTGAAATTCCAGGTCCTGGTCTGTGAAATTCCAGATCCTGGCCTATGAAATTCCAGATTCTGGTTTGTGAAATTCCAGGTCCTGGCCTGTGAAATTCCAGATCCTAGTTTGTGAAATTCCAGGTTCTGGCTTGTGAAATTCCACATCTTGGCCTGTGAAATGCCAGGTCCTAGTTTGTGAAATTCCAGGTCCTGGCCTGTGAAATTCCAGGACAGTCTCATCCACCCCACCTCATCTCAGGAAAAGAAGCAAACCATCACAGTGAGGAGCAGCACAGCTCTGACTTGATTTTGCTGCAATCAGCGTGAGGCATTACTTTGACTTCAGTGTCTGTTGGAGCAACTGCTATTTCTTTTTATTTTCCAGAACAGAGAAAAGAGAACAGCTTTTAACATATGTCTCCTCCTCGTGTGAGCTACCACACAGCTCCAGCTCCAATACATACACAGAGCAGACATATGGCTAAAAAGACGTTCTTTTTATTCAAAGAAATCCAGGAAGAAAATTCTCTTTTCGACAAGGAGAAATGACACTTTTCCCCACATGTCTCCTGGTACGAGTGTGGAGGAGCAGGGACCTTGTGCCAGATGTGTTAAAAATACCGAATAAAAAAAGCCAAAAATGATAAGAATAAGAAGCCAATAAAATAAATAACAAGCCAAATCGATGCCCACTTTTAGAATAATTTTAAGCCACATCTCCTGTGTGTGCCAGTGCTGCTGGTGTGAGTTTGTGATGCTCTGAGTGCTGGCAGGCCACTGGAGCAGGGGATAAATGTTCCACAGCTCCTTAGAAGGATTTGTTGGTGTAGGCAAAGAAACACAAGTGTGTTCTTGACCTTCTCTGGGCTTTTTGCTTGCTTTGAGAGGACTCTTAGAGAAAAAAAAAACCCCAAGTAACCTTTGCCAGCGTTAAACAAGGTAAAAGGCTTTGGTGGAACTGGAATTCAGGGGAAGTGCTGCAATTTAGTTCTGACCACAGAAGTCTTGGGGATGTTCAGAAGACTCTGACACCACTGGTGCTCTGTCACTCACAGGAGATGGAACCTGACCTTGGAAAATTAATTACTGCCAAGCCAGCATAACCCTCTGTTCCCTGCATGGTTAGGAAATGATACTGATCATTTTTATATTTGACTTGGAAGGCTAAAGAATGGGTTTAGAGTATCCCAGCCTAGCCACATGCAAGGAAAATGCAATAAAAAAAACTATTATCAGCCAAGCAATCCATTCAGAAACGTTCTGTCAGATTTTCACTCATTTCAGGCCATGATCAAGCCCCATTTTCTGCATTTGCAGTTCCTTCTGTTGGGTTCAGGTTTTCATTACTGAATATGTTTTGTTTCTTTCTCGAATGGGAAGAAACGTGGGGAGCATTTTGCTGGATGCCTGAACACTGACAAATGCAACCATTTCATACACAGTGGGATCCCTGGCAAGGCTCTGATCCCAATATATCAGCAATCAAGAGACAGTGGACCAAATCCATCTCCAACACAAACTTCATTGGGTTCCCACCGAGCTGCACTGAGCAGGAATTCGATGCAGGGCTCTTGACAAGCCTGACCTTACCTGTGTTTGTGGTTTGAAGGGACGAGGCACAGTAATTCTGTGTGCAAATCACAGGCAGTAACTCGAGGAGCTCGACAGTGGCTGCGAAATGGTTTCTGTGCTGCAGTCACTCAGCTGAACTGAGCACGGTACAAAAATGTGAGATGTGACAAAAGGTGCTGGTAAATCCCTCCTGACAGAGGATGGGTGGCTTTATTCAGCTTTCCAGGGCTGTGTGTGGGGTTCTCCTCTCCCTCTGTGGCACTTTTTTTCATGTGTTAAATGTGGGATGGTGCTCAGGGCACGGGAGGTGTGGGCACTGACAGTGCTCAGAACATGGATTTTTAGGCTCCAGGCAGTGCCTTGAGGCCTGTGGGAAAGCCAAGGACAGAACTCTCTCAGTCTGGCCTGGGAAATTGTGAGGAGGAACCCAAAACAATCCCTATAAACAATCCCTGTAGATCTCCTCCTCCTGACACCTGGTGTGTTTCCACCTTGTTTGCTGGTAGAGATGTTCACAAAAAGGTGGTGCCCTAAAGGACCAATCCTATTCATTGCACCCAAACACTGGATAAAAGAATCTGTCTCTCAATAAACTTTGCTCTGATCCCTCTGAAGAAATCAGAGTTCCACGTGTCATTACATGAACCATCCTGAATTGTAACCATAGGGAGGCACCTTTGGGGATGTGAACCCCCCCGGGCCACCTCCATTCAGTTTCACAAGGCCTTTCTTTTCTCAGGTTTTACCTGCATGTAAAAGGTGGAGCTGATCAAGCCTGGTTCCCTTCGGGCTTTTGTTCCACACCCAGCTCATCCCCACCCTCCCAGCTAAATCCAGATAAAGACTTTTAACACCGGGAAAAGCCCCAGTGTAACTCCCTGTCACACACACCCTCCTCTCTTGGAGGTGGGCTCAGGCTCTGGAAGAGAAACATCTGCAAGAGATGTGCAGTTTGTGTTTTTCTATGCTCTTCATTGTTTAAATTTCTCAAGTTTGGGCTTCTTTAGGCTCCGCTGCAGAAACTTTGAAGGTCGTTTTAATTGCACCGTGTCTAAATTGCTTTCTTGGCCACGCAGTGCCACTCACAGCAGATTGAACCCAGGGCTCCCCCTCTGCCTCTTTGTTTCATGGAAAAGATTGATAAGCGATTTACTCTCAGCAGAACGGTTTACAAGTGAGCTCTTAGATAAATGATCAGGAAGAAGTTGGTGGTTTTTGGTTTTTTTTTTCATGTGGAATTATTTTCCACAGAGGAAAAATCAGGTTGTTTTTCTCTGTACTAACCTGAGGATGAACAGACCGGATTCTTAGCTGGAGTAAATTAAGAGTCAGTAGTCAGTATTGATTTACACCAGCTGCAAATATTTTTTCCTATAATATTTTTCCTTGCACTGTAATTTTTTCTTAATGCAAACCCTAATTTCTTCTCCCTGAACTCGAATTCTGAGCTCCTGTAATTCCTGCCTCTGTTTATTTACTTTCTGGTTTGTATTCTTTTAGCTGGGTTTATTACCATACTACATTTTTCTCCCCTGCTCCACACTCTGTGCACTGCATGTCTGAGCTCTCATTTAAAGTCCATGTCTGCTTGCTGGGACACTGTTATGTCAAAAATCAATAAAAAGGCAATTTAGGAATTTTCTCTGAAGTCTGGTTAAAGAAACTGCCAATAATTAACACGGGAGAACAATCCTGCTGCCTGGAAGGCCTCGGATTTCTGCCTGATTTCAGCAGGATTTCCAGGGGTCCGTGGACTCCAAACCTTTAATCCATTGTCAGAGCTGGGCCTGGGCAGGAAAATCAGGCTCAGCTCAGGGCAAATCAACTCAGCTCCAGTGAAAGGAAAATGCTCCTGGCCTGTTCTCCACACAGGAAATATAAGAATATGATTTTGTAATTTCAGCTCCTAGCAGGAGGAATTTGTGGAATATCCATTTAGGAGGCCTTGGGTTTTGTTGGTGCCTCCTTGGCAAATCTCCACTGGCAGAGAGTCCTGGAGGGGAATCACCACATCAGATCCTGGCTCTGGGGTGTCAGGCTCTGAGCTGCACATCCCCACCACAGGTGACAAGAAAACTCAAACCAGGGGGTTGCTGGACATGGAAATTCCACGGCTTTACACGGGGTTGGGAACAGGGTTTGGGGCTGGGGGCTTTTTTTTTCCCCCAGAAAAGTTGAATATGAGGTGTTAAAAAAGTATCTGCTTCCATAGAAAGCTGGCATTGTGTGATGAACACAACCTTACCTGCAGCTCTGTCTATCCCACGCACTAATCAGTGCACAGATAAATGCATTTTAATAATTTATTACCATTTATCTTCCGTGCAGCTCTATTATGCTTTTCACTCCTGCTGTAAATATGTAAAATGCTGTTAATCAACCTTTGTTAGTGGATATTTGATTAATAGGTAGCAGATGTACTTGCCCCTGTGTATGCTGCGTTAAATGCAATGTACCAACACATAATTCATTATTTTAATAACACACCGGGCTCATAAATCAAAGGAACACTTGAGAATGCAGCAGCCAGAGTTACTGGAGGAATAGCTGTGCATTGTTTTAAAAGTGCTACATTTGGGCATTGTTTTCAGTGTGGTGTGGACTCCATGATCAGCTGCTGATGAGCTCTAATGTGCCATTCCCGTGGGGATGACTGAGGATTAGCAAACAGCTCCTTTTTTCCCCCAGCCCAGAGAGCAAAACCCAATTCCTGACCCAAAAAACCTCCCAAATCCAGAGGCAGGATGGATAAAGAGCGAGGAGAAGGAGCAGCAGGTGCTGATGAGCACAGAAATGTCCTTTTCCCTCTGGGCTGGGGGCACTGAGCAGTTTGGGCTCAGGCAGGGAGGGGAAGGAGCTCAGAGCAGAGAAGAGGGAGGATGCTGCAGGAGGGAGCAAAGAGCAGAGAATATTGAGTGAGGAGTGGTGCAGGGGGCAGGCAGTGACCCCAGCAGTGCCCAGCACATGAAATAAATGTAAAAGTGATGCTCAGCTGGAGCAACCCCATGTTTTCTGTAATGGGCCAGAGTTTCCTGCTCAAAACCTTTCCTCAGTGTCAGTCACTGCCATCCTGAGTGCTGAGCCAGCCCCTTCTGGTGACAGATGTCACCCAGGCCCTGACATCCAGTGCTTGGGATTCCCCAGGCTGGGTGGAGGAGGCAAAGATTGGGATTCCACTTCCAGCCACAGAGCCAAAGCACACAAACATCAGGTAATTGGCATGAATTATAAAGACTAAGCAAAGAACTGAGCTTTAATTCCATGTGTCTCACGTGGGACTCCTTCCCGCCTTCCTCAGGGCTGCCCATTTCTAAGGGGAAATATTTCTTTTTTCTGATGATATCACTTGTGGGTCTATGCAATGGCAGGAGCTGCTCAGGCTGTGCAGTACAGTGCATGTGCTTTGCTCTGATCCATTTCACAGGCTGCTTATTTTGGGTGACCTTGGCCACGTGTTTGATTCAATGAGGGATTATCAGCTTTGATAGGGCCTGTATTTAATTCTGCAGCTTGCTTGAAAGCTGCACTGCTCTGCATTGATTTCCATGTGCAATTAATACGTTTTGTCAGCGACAAATGCGTGCAGAGATAATACACTCCACTCATTTTCATCTCTCCTGTGCAGATTTTAAATCAAAATAGCACCTGGTGGCCAAGCCCTCCTGAGAAGTGCTGGATTTAATGTGGAACAGGAGCATTAAGAGCTGCTTGCATGATATTATCGTGGTTTTCAGGGGTGAAATAACAAATAATTCCCTGGAAATCTGAAGAGCTTAGACACCTTCGAATCAACACCACGGTTAAATGGCTGTGCTGTGTTTTACTCACACTCACAATGCAACTGAAGGGCAAATTAGATGGGTAAGACAAGAAACAAACCCCTGGAATGTTGTAATGTCTTCACTCTGCTGCTCCTCCAAGACATGAGCCTTGTAGGGCTGACAGAAAACAGCATTTACTGCTTGTGCTGATAGCCTGGAGGGATTTCAGCTCCTTGAGGATGTGCCATCTCTTACTCTGGGTTTGTTCCAAACACAGAAAAAAACCAAAACCCAAGCTGGAATTTCTTTGAAGTCTCAGAGATCCTATAATTAACTTTGCTGAAGTATTTAATTTTGGTTTTTCTGACATATTCCAGCTGTATCCTTTTGACAGGTATCATTCAGCATATAATCTAAAAATCAGAGCTACCTAAAACATTTAGTTCATGCTTCGAGACAAACAAAATGTTTCAAGCTTATTCAACAGATTTTTATCTACACTCTTGGAGAGATCAATATCTGTTTGTGAAGGGCTTCTGTTCTGTCAAATCTGTGTTTTCAGGCATTTAGAAGTGCAGTCAGCTCTGTGAAGCTGCAGACTTTTTCATCTGCCCAATATAGAAATGGACCTTGACTGATAAGAGGGTTTCAGGACTACTCCTGTCAAACTTCACAGAATTGAGACCATTGAAATGTAGATCAAAATCCTCTCCCTTGCTTTATTCCAAAAACAGCCAAATAAAAACGCAGCTTTGTGGGATTGCCTTTGATATTGTGTAGAGCCCCCTTTAGAGCTGCAGCTCACAGGAACCTTTAATTTCTGATAGGAAAAAGTAAGAAGCTGGTGTTGAAACCTACAGCACAAATAAACAATAATAATTTTAAAAAACTAACCCTCTGCCTTTTAAAAATTTGTTTATGTTCTTACAGAGCTGCTGATGAAACAGGAATGGGTGATGTCTTCAGAGTCCAGCAGTGTCACTGCAGATATTTTTCCCAGTTTGCTGACAGAGTTCAGAAAAATAATAGGAAAAAAAATGATGTGGCTCATGTCATGTAACTTTGGACGTCTGAAAAATAGATTTCTGGTCTAAATAAACTAGACTCCCTGTACATTCAGTAAATAGAAAGGGAGGCTTTCAGGGGATGATTTATTCTGCTTATTTCAAGAGGTATCATCTGTCTTGTGGAGGTAGCCTGGGCAACAAACACCTGGAGTTCAGAGAGGGATGTGGGAACCAAAAGGATCTGCACAATTAAAATGAGGTGTCCAGGACTGTGCTTTGGGGACAGGGCTGTAAATCCTGTACTGGAATGGTTTCGTTTGACCCCTTGGTTATATTTTTAATTTTGCCTTCCCCACTTTGCCAGTCCAGTCAGCCCTGGGGAGCAGGACTTGTACTGGCGTGGTGTGAAAAGCTGGATTTGGTGATCTCAAATGTGCTTTTCAACCTGAACAATTCCATCGTTATCATCCTGCATTCCACTGCACACCTACAGCAACTGAGCACAGTCCCCCACTCCTCTGGGAATACCCTGGGGGGTATCTGTGGGAATATCCTGGAGGATATTTGTGGGAATATCCTGGGGGTATCTCTGGGAATATCCTGGNGGTATCTCTGGGAATATCCTGAGGGTATCTCTGGGAATATCCTGGAGGGTATCTCTGGGAATATCCTGAGGGTATCTCTGGGAATATCCTGGAGGGTATCTCTGGGAATATCCTGAGGGTATCTCTGGGAATATCCTGGAGGGTATCTCTGGGAATATCCTGAGGGTATCTCTGGGAATATCCTGGAGGGTATCTCTGGGAATATCCTGAGGGTATCTCTGGGAATATCCTGGAGGGTATCTCTGGGAATATCCTGAGGGTATCTCTGGGAATATCCTGGAGGGTATCTCTGGGAATATCCTGAGGGTATCTCTGGGAATATCCTGGAGGGTATCTCTGGGAATATCCTGAGGGTATCTCTGGGAATATCCTGGAGGGTATCTCTGGGAATATCCTGAGGGTATCTCTGGGAATATCCTGGAGGGTATCTCTGGGAATATCCTGAGGGTATCTCTGGGAATATCCTGGAGGGTATCTCTGGGAATATCCTGAGGGTATCTCTGGGAATACCCTGAGGGTATCTCTGGGAATACCCTGTAGAGTATCTCTGGGAATATCCTGTCCTGTACCCCTGGGAGCAGAGGAGCTCAGTTTTATGTGGGGTACTTGCCCAGCCAGGGTGTGTGTGTTCCATCTGCTCGATTTGCAGGCTGAGGGAGGAGCTGCACCTGTGCCAGGCTCTCCCATCCCTCCTGCACCCAGAGCTGCTTTCTTGGCCCTGTTTTTCCCTGCTCTTGGAATCTTCCTTCATCAGCAGCCCTGGCACCTGCCAGGTGATTTTCCTGCCTGCAGCTCCCTCTGTTAGCAGAGCCTCCAGCCTGAGCTCAGGTGTAGCCCTGGTTCTGTGCCTGAGGTGTTTTGGTTTTCTGAAATTCCCCAGGGAATTTTCTGGAAACAGGAGAAATGTTTTTGTAACTGTACCTTTGTTATTCATTCCTTTCCCTAGGAGGGACTTCTCATTGCTGTCCCTCTGCTCTGAGCAATGTGAGTGAAGAGGTCTGTCTTTGTGTCACCAATCCAATTGGTCTGTGTAGAATAGTATAAAAGGGAGACACATCCCAGAAATAAAGGAGTCATTTTCAGCCTTCTGAATCTGGGAATCTGTGTCGTTGTGGGGTAAAACAGCCTCACTCAGGGAGGGAAAATGTGGTGCCATTTAATGGAGTGTCTGTCCCTCAGCTGGCTGCAGTCTGTCTGTCTGTCCCCCCTGTCCTGAGCAGGGCTCACAGCAACACTGATGTTGGTTCTGGACCAGGCTGTGCTGCTTGCTATCCACAAATATCCCTCCTGCAGGTCTTGCTGTTGTGATGCCCTCCCATCTTTGTCCCTCTCTCCTATATGAAAAGACTGCAGTGAATTTTTGCTTTTTTTCCCCTCCAGAGAGCTGAATCCCAAGCCAGCCCTCCTCTAGATTTCCTTTCCTCTCTCCTGAGCAGCAGTTCACTCAGGCATATGGCTCTCCCTCCTTCCTCACTGCTTGGACAGATGTTTTCCCTTGACTCAGTACACTCCTAATCCGTGAGAGAAATGAGAACATTTGCATGATTTGTTAAGAAAAAAAGAATAAAACTAGTTGATTTTTGTTCTGGTGCAAACTCCTCCATGTTTGCCCTCCTTCCTGCCATGATTTTCATATCAAAACCAGTTAACACAACAAGACCAGAGGTTGGTTGTGGTGCCAGCTGAACCCCTGGGTGCTCTGCAAGAACACAACAAGAAAGATTTCACTGTGCCTGAAACAGGAAGGACAGCAAGCACTGCAGCAAGCAGAGGAGGGGATTCAAGGTGGAGATGTGTTTTCTGTGCTCCAGTTTTTAAGCAGTGGCCAAAGCATCCCCCTGTCTAATTATAATGACTGGTTTGTAGGTGAATGTTTGAGAGATAAGGAGTTATTAGTCATGGATGTCTGATTATGGCAGGCAGGAAATGCTGAGGGTGTATTTAAGCAATCAGGCTAAAACCTTGGAAATTATTTTCAAATAATTGGGCCATTTTAGGGTCAGCATTTGCTGTAACTCTTGAAGAATTCATTTTCTGCTCTATTCATCTGCTATCAGGGACAGAGGAATCCTGCTGTATTCCCACACTTTCTAACAGTGATGTCACTTTTCTTTGCTCTTCATCTCCTCTTGTTTCCCAGACTGAGACAGGAGGAGAAGGTGAATATTTGGGCAAACACGGGGAAGATCCCAAGGCAGCACAGGCTGAGTGTCTGTGCACACGTGCAGGTTTTCCTTTCCTGTTGTCTGTCTCTTCACAGACAGAAATGAATGAGAGATGCTTCCCTAAACCCTTTGTCCTTCCCTTCTTGCTGTAATTTCTTTAAATTAATGATCCAACCAAGATCCCAACGTGACCCCCTTGTCTTTCTCACACATTCACGCTCCCGCCCTGACAGCTGAGGGAGCAGGGACGAGCACAGCCCCACTGAAAACAGAATCAAAGAGATTTATTCAAGGGCTACACCGATTTCCATGCAAGGAGCACCTCTCATGGCACTGGGCTGCTGGCTGACACTCAAGGTCATCTTCCCTGAGCCTCATTAAAGTTGTCTTCTGTAGTCAGGCTGCAAACGGGAGGCTGGTGGCTTCCTGAGCTGTCTGAGAGAAGAAAGGATGAGATTCATCTCTGCCTGCAGTTCTTTTCTGCCTGAGTGAAGTGCCCTGAGTGATATTGAGAGTGGCTGAATGCAGAGAGAGGGAGGCTGGCTCCAGTGGAGCCTGCACAAGAGATGCAAACTCTGCTGAACGAGCTCTCCAAACCTATTGAAACGCTTTTGGATTGCCAGGCTTATTTCTCAGCGTGACCCTGAGGAGACCCAAAGTGCTCTCACCGCGTTTGAGGGATGGGAAGTTGTTAAACATTTTCTGGGGGCTGCTGCTGTGACCTTCAGATCTGGCTGGGGATGAGAGCTTCTGTCACTGTAGGACACGAAAAAAAGACTCCAACTATTTCAGAAGGCAAAGAGCACAGGAAAAGAAGGCTTTATTGTCTAATTCTCACTACCTTTTATCAGGTGTTCCCACACAGACTGAACATGGTTGGTGAATAGGAACGACACCTCTCTGATCCCATGGGTTAAACCAGAGAAACAGCAAAACACCACCTGGAGAAAGATTGTTCTGAGAAAGGAGAGTTGTTTGCCAAGACTGTCTCTGGGCTGGTGTTGCCACACTCACAAATTGTAGGTCCTCCTACAATGCACCTTCCATAGTTCTATTTCTCCAAAGCATCCAGTCTCATTTGCAAGGCCATTATCTGAATCTTGTTTCCAGTTCCATTTCTCTCTCAGCCATGTCTGTCCTATCCCACGGCATTTCTATATCAGCATTTCTTATCTCAAAGTTTGCACACAGATACACACCATGTGACCCTTCTGTCAGGCTTTGAAAATCCTCTACAAATCCATTTCCCACAACCCCGGTGGGTTGAGCTGGGTGAGCACGGGAGTATTTATTTAACTAATGAATAAATTATTGATTATTTAAATGAGCAGGAGGGGCCTGAGCGACTGCAGCCACCCCCTAATCAAAGCTGACAGCTCCATTGCCTCATAATTATGGACTGCCAGAGGCGCTCTTTAGACATCAGTGCTTTTGGGATAGTTTGCATCTAAATTAAAATTGAACTTCAAAGCAGTTTGATGGAGGGAGATTGGTGTTTCCAAGGAGTTTCAGGAATGTGAAAGACACTCCGTGATTAGCATGATGCACTGTACCAGCTGGTTGCTACTGTAAAAAAGTAAAATAGAGAGCAGCATCCAGTGCTGGATAATCAGAAAGTGTATCTCGAATCCTATTAATTTTGTTTTGAATTATTTATGGGGGTTTTGTTCCAGTCATGCGTCTCCTTTCAAATGTTTATTTCGTTGCTTCGTAAAGAAAAAAATTTTTTTTAAAAAAAAAAAAGGGAGAGGAGGAAGAGGCAGAAATCTGGAAAATCTCCAAGGGTTAGCTCACCAGCAATCTGTTTAGGTGTCCTCGTCTCAACTGAGCCCTGCTCTGCCAAATATTTATGGCGATGTTTAACAAATAAATGTCACCCACCTCCCCATTTAGAGTAAAGCAGGAAATGGAACTGCCGTGAGGGGGGGATTACCTCCTCTCTAGCAGGAAGGGAACAGAAACTCCACCAATATATGTTAATTCCTGGGAAAAGCAGCCAAAGCACAGCACTGCAAGTGCAAACATCTGTCTGTCCACATTCCAGATGTTCTGCCCAAGGCTTTTCTCTGCTCCCATCTCTGGGCAGCAGCAGCAGCAGAGGGTTCCCAGCCTGGCAGTGTTTTCCCTTTCCCGAGGAGCTGTCGAAGCACCGGTGGGAACAACAGGCAGCTCCTGAGGAGTGGCTCCTGCTCCTGCTGCTCCCCCAGCTCTGGGCAGGACAGTTCAGGTGTCCAAACCCAGCTCAGGTGACTCCAAATGGGGTTTGCACTGTCTGAACGTCCCTGTGTGGATGCTGAATGCGAGAACCTGGGCAGAGCAGCACAGTGTCTGTGGGAAACTGAGTCACACGGATTTCTCACGCTGGCCTGAGATATCGTGGCCTGAGAAACTGTGAGGAGGAATTTAAACAGTCCTTGGAGGAAGTAAAACAATCCCAGCAAGGTGGTGTTTGTCTCCCTGTTGTTTACCTGCAAGGAACGATTGAGGGGTGTTGTTCCCGGCTGTGCAGTGATGGTGACGTGTTGGTTTGCTGGCCAAGGAAGTTTTACTCCATCAGAACCGTCTGTAAAAGAGGATTTCAAAGAGGAACAAGCCTGAGTCTGTGTCATTTCTGCCGCCGTTCCTGATCAGAGCCACACCCCTGTGTTTGTGTGCCTGCTCCCCACCAGCTCCCGGGCTTTGATGGGAAGGATTCTGTGACAAAAATCCTTTTTTGGGGTTGTTTTTGTCATGCTTCACCCCGTCTGCTGGATCCACCCAGCCCCAAATCCTTCCAGGGATTTCATTTAACCTGTCAGACCAACCCTCGGTGTCCAGCAGTGCCCACATCTGCATTCTGCAGATTTAAATCACCCAGATCCATAGATTATATTCCCCCACCACGTTTATTCCTGGCTGAAAACAGTGACTGGATGGAGCACTTCTAGGGGGATTTATAGGACTTTAAAATTTTATTGAGTCTGATGGCTGTGGGAGAAAGAAACACCAGTTGCATAATTCAGAGCTGTGCAGCTTGGCTCCTGTATTTCCAGGGCTGTCGATCGGTATCTGTGAGGCCTGTCAAGATTTTTTCTCGGGATACTGAATCCGTGTGGATGCCTCCACAGTTATCTGCCTGCCTGTATTGTGCCAATCTGTGCAAGCCTGGTGCCTGCAGGATCCGTGTAAACAGCTTGTGCTGAGGAATTTGAAGCTTGCTTTACCATCAGAGCGGTTTTTAGGAGATAACTTTCAGCAAAAGTATCTAAACTTTTCTGTTCTGACGGGCTGATTTCCCACCCTGACAACCTTTTTGAAAAAGGCAATGTTTCCTTCATAGTTTCATTATTTTTTTGCTTTCTTGCTGTTGCTGACTCGGGGTGTTTGTGTTTATTCACGATAATTTATTCATTACTTCATTTGCAGACGGGGCAGACAGTTAATAGCATTATAGGAACTCCTTCCAAAAATTCAAACCTGTTAAATGAAAATCCCCTTCAGGACTGCACCATCCCTGTTTTCTAAGGCAGAGCCTCCATTCTCACTGAATTTCTTTGCAGAGGTTCTCAGGGGAAAAGGAGATGGCCAGAAAGAAATGTATCTTTCATGAAACGTTTTCTGAGGAAATATTTACTGTTTTACAAGAAAACGTGGGAAATTCACCAGGTATCTTTTACAGTAATATATATAAATCAAGATGGAGGTTTTAGGGCGTAGGTCAGTCCTTCTTTTTCACTTTCTTCTTCCTGGCTCTGGGTGGGGTTTTGTAACTGGGTAGAAAAATCCACATTGCAGGCCACGGGTGGTTGGTTATTGGGTTAAAAATAAAAATAATTTAGGTGTCATTGCATAATTGGATGATTCGCTCTTAAAATACCTTGGAAAGATTTGGAGACAGAGCCATTTTTACTTTGTTAGCTAGAGCTCACAACGTGTGAGACTGTGCTAGAGATAAGAATTAAAAAACATCTGAGTCTGGACACAAACTGTGTCACTCAAACATTCAATCCCGACTCTAACAGAAGAAAAGAAGATAAAAACCCACCCCAGGTCACTCAGGAACCAGCCCCTGTCCCCCTCTCTGACCCTGGCAGGCGCCTCCCAGACAGACACAAGTTGTTTCTCACCCAGTTCTGCTCATTCTTTCTCTCAGCTGACACAGATCCTGTGGCCCAGTAGCACAGCCAGGTTTTATTTTCTGTAATTCCACGGCATTTCCTCCTGGTAGAATCACCACCACAAAATCACTGCTGGGGGAAGCTCTTTTTACCAAGAACTGACAAGTTTTTAAAGAAAAAATGCCTGAAGACATTGAAACAGAAAGCTGGCATTCCCATTTACCTCCTGACAGCACATCAGCTGCTCCCAGAGACAGGGCAAGGTGAATTTTTTTGGAGCCTCTCTGCTTCACTGCAGGCACTCTCCTTCCTCCACCCCCTTTTCCCTCTTTCTCACTTACCATATGGAAATTCAGAACATTTTCCCAAAAATAGAGCTCAGATCTGAAGACTGGAGATGTCTGTAATTGTTGGCACACAGAAATCCCATGGATGTGTGTTTGGGGGTTTCAAAGGGCACTGCTGGCCTGGGAGCAGCAGTGGGATGTGAGCAGCACCATCCCAGGGAATTTCCTGCCTGCTGAAAACCGTTCCAGGCTCTGAAATGAGGATTTTACAAAGTCTGTCCATCTGGGACTGGATCTTATCTTCTTCCCTCTCTCACTTTGTCCTGATTTACCTGCTCTCCTCCCTGACAGGACATCTTGGAAAACCAGTCCTGCCTGAGGGGGAGGCAGAAATCATCGTGTAGAAATTCCCATTCAGGATTGCTTTAACTGTGGGCACATCCTCTTTCCACATCTGCTTTTTCCTGTTCGCTTTCTGGCTGGCCAGCCCAAGGGGAAACCAACACAAAAAGCTGTGGCTGGAAAAGGTGTCCCTACCCAGAACACTCCTGGATGCTCTGGGGACACCTGGAATGTGCACAGATCCCCTTTGGGAACTCTCACTGGGTAAAACATCCCCCAATTAAAAGTTTTTAGCCAATTGCAGCTTTTAAGAATTATTTGGGACCCTGGTTAACTCTGTGTATACACAAGCCCTGAGGTTTTGATTTCTGTAGCAATTTATTTATTAATATAGCACCTTCTTCAAGCAGAGGTCTGTGTGTGCACAGGAAATGATATTATAGAGATTTCAATGATATTATAAACATTTCAGTGATATTAAAAACCTTTCAATTATATTAAAATATTTTAATGATATTAAAAATATTTTTATGATGTTATCAAGAGTTGAATGATATTATAAACATTTCAGTGATATTATAAAGATTTCAAGGATATAAAGGTTTCAATGATATTATAAACATTTCAATGATACTGCAGACATTTCACTGATATTATACAGATTTCAATGATTAAGATTTCAATGATATCATAAAGGATTCAATGATACTACAAACATTTCACTGATATTATACGGATTTCAATGATTAAGATTTCAATGATATAATAAAGAATTCAATGATACTACAAACATTTCAATGATACTATAAACATGCTTACTCCTAAAAGGAAGCACAGGAAAATCTTTGCTACCTCGAAAGCTGCAGGATGAACCAAACTCCCTCACTGTTAATTAACCACTTGTAACAGGATTTCCTGCCTTTCAGGGGAACGTTTCTCCTAATTGAACCTGGATAAGTGACTTTTAGACAGCCAGCACAGGATGAAATATCTCCCAGCAGTGTAACTCTGTTCCTGCTGGCATCCTCTGGGACTGAGTCCTGGGGAACATATGGAGTGCACGGAGTGAGAATGGATTCAGTGCTGCTCCCTGTGGCTGCTGGCTGGGAAATAATTGCAGCAGGAAAAGAAGAAATCACCGACTTGTCCTGGCATGTTCCTCTGCCTGCTTGGATTCAGAAATGTAGGCAGCAAAGGCTTGGCAGGGAGTGAGTGCTGACTTCAGGCAGCTCTTCCTGAATGAGATGTGCTGGTGACAACATCCCCTTGTGTCACTTGGCTACCGAGAGCTGCTGCGAGCCCATTCCAAAACAATGAGAGAGCTGCGCTTCCCAGGAGCTCCAGAAGGAAAATCCAGAAGGATTTTCCTCATCCATGCAGAGTTTTTGCTGTTGTGAAATGTCCTTTCCCCAGAGCCCCCAGCCCCTGGAGCAGGAGTTGGCACAGACACCTCTCCAAGGTGTGAGCAATAAATCAGTGCTCCAGCCCTCTGCTCACTGAACAGCCAGGCCATGGCTCTGGGAGAGCAGGAGATGGATTTTCTCCCTCCACAGAAGCTGTAAGGAATGAGGGAGCTGTGCTGATCAGAGCTGGGAGTCCCTGAATGATTGATTTGAGAGCTTTTTGTCCTCAGGGGCTCTCTGATCTTACTACTAAATGCACTAAATGCTAATGGGTACTAACAGCTGTCTGAAGGCACCAGGCACTGGCAGCTTCACATCCCAGAGGAAAATGCAGGCAGTTCCAGATTCTTTGGGGAAACAGTGCTGTGGCTCCAGAGGAAAATGCAGGCAGTTCCAGATTCTTTGGGGAAACAGTGCTGTGGCTCCTGAGGAAAATGCAGGCAGTTCCAGATTCTCTGGGGAAACAGTGCTGTGGCTCCAGAGGAAAATGCAGGCAGTTCCAGATTCTCTGGGGAAACAGTGCTGTGGCTCCAGAGGAAAACGCAGGCAGTTCCAGATTCCTTGGGGAAGTAGTGCTGTGGCTCCTGCTCAGGGAAGCCTGAGCTGGTGAAAGGGCTGAGATTTAATTGCTGGAAATCATCACAAGCCAGACTTTCGAGGTGGATTCAGTAAGGAAATGCAGGTGAATTCAGTGAGGAAATGCAGGGAAAGAAAGAAAATGCAGGTGAATTCAGGA
>VXBB01001402.1:76532-100103 GCA_013399915.1 Illadopsis cleaveri
CCTGCTTTCACAGATTTCTGAAAGCCTTCTTACCTTCAGTATTTCCCACACCAGGGGAGAGCCAAAGCCTGGCAGTGGGACTCCCTGCAGCAGGCACACCCTGTCCCTGGGGAGTGGGACTGTCACCCTGTGACTGTTCTGGCTTCTTTTTCCCTGCCANGCTGATACAAGAAGCTGTTTGTAGGATCAGTTTGCTGGTAGTGAAGTCAGGACTGGGTCCCAAATCCCCTGTGGCTCTCTGAGCCAGCCCAGTGACAAGCTCTGTGCAGGGAGGATGCAGCTGGAAGTTTTGATGACCAGCTCAGCCCCAGGGTGTGTTGGTGTATGGCACAAACAGGATGGCACCATGGGAGTTCCTTTGAGCCTTTATTTGCATTATTATTGAGCCTTCCTTACAGGTTGAGACAATTTAAAGATGGTAACAGCTCACGTCTGCCAGCAGCANGCTCTCCACAGGGTTATTGAAGTGATAATTACACGATAATGAGGTGACACCTGTATTATTTATATTTCTGACCCAATAGTGACCACACAAGGCCTGCAATGCAGACCTTTCTCACCCAGTTACAGAAAACCACCCAAACCCAGGAAGAAGAAGGAAGAAGAAGGTAAAGAAGAAGGACCCAGACAATGCCCAGAGTCTTCTGTCTTGACTCACATGTATCACTTTGTACTAAAATCTTAAATCTAAGTTTTTCACCCTGTGAGATCACACAACACTATTCAAACCACACACGCACAACCCCAGTGCTGTCACTCAATTTCGGGAGCCTGTTCCATGAAAATGTAGTGCTTGCTTGAGGCTTAGCACCTTTTAAAACAGAAAGCCCAAAATTTTCAGACTCCAGGGTTCCAGCATCACCCCAGCAGTGCCTGTGCTGTGCTTGGAGCACGAGCTCAGGGCAGCACTGGGGACGAGCAGCTCAGAGTGGGCTGTGCAAATATCCAGGGTGAGGGATGGATCCCTGTGGGGACAGCAGGCATTGCAGGTTCAGCTCATCCCATAATTCACCATCAGACACTTCTCCACTTCAACACCCCTTGGATCTGAAACGCACAAGAAAGAAACGAGCAGCAGGAAGGGGGAGCAGAGCCTTTCCTTTGAGCAGGGAAATTATTCTTCAAATGTCTTTGTTGACAGCTGGCGTGGCACAAAACAAACACAGGTCTATTTGCAAGTGAGCAGGAATTACCATAAACAGCAGCTGCTGTAGTACCAGAAAACATGCAGCAATAAAGGGTTTTTTCCCTGCCTTCAGGAACAAAGGTAGGTAAAAAGCCTGCATGAAATAATGAGTTAGTTACCCACCTGCTAAGGGTCTGAGCACCAACAAAATGAAGGAAATATTTGTTGATGACATAAGTCCTTTTTTGAATGAGGCTTTCTGGTTGAAACTGAACCTTTCCTTCTGACTCTCCATAAAATCCAGTGCAGTCTCAAAAACATCCTCTTTCTCAGCTCTTCTCTCTCTCAGATGAGGGGATTTCCTGCACTTCCCTCCTCAGTTGCCTTCTTGCTGCATCAGGTACTAATTTCAAATTTTTCTGAGGTGGTTTGTCTGTGATTTCCCCCTTCCCCAGCTGCACGGAGCAGAAAGGGAAATCAAACCATGGGGACACAGAACTGTATTTATGAGCAGATCACATCCTGCAGGACAAGTTTATGGTCTTTTGTCTCTCTTCCTTTCCCTGGTAAAAGCCAGTTAGGAGCAGACTCCACAGCATTGTCATATTTTAATAAAAACTAATGACCCACCACAGCGCGGTGCAGGGATGAGAGGAGAAGCAATTTCACGTGCATCATTTTAGATGGATGATGCTCGGATTTATGGCTTCATCTGCTGCCCAGGGAAGGTGCCTCACCTGTCCAATTAACCTGCCAGGGGAAGTGGTGCCTCTGCAGGTGCTTGTGCAGCCATTTTGCTGGGCTGGCTCTGCACTTCAGCCTCGGGAGCCACACCGGGTGGGCATAGCTTTGGAATTGCAGCTCTTTGTCTCTAGAGTCCTCTGCAAACAGGATTTTTTGGGGGTTTTTTTTGTTAAATATGACCACATAGAATAGCCCTCTTTGGAGTTTACACTGACATTTACATCCACAGAAAGTCACTTTAGCACAAGGCTCAGCTGACAGGGAATGGATCTCTGTGTTCCCACAGCAGGTTTTGGGTCAGATGTTTCTTACCAGATTATTCACTTGGTTCCCTGAGCTGGTAAAATTAGTTGAGTAAAACCTCACTTCCACTCCATCAGGTCCTGAGAGAATAAATCTGACCCTTGAGGATGAGGGGGCTGTGATGAGTTATGGCCAAGGAAAAAATCAGTGTCAATGCAGGATGAGAGAATTCAGGAATTTCTTTTTTAAGGTCCCATCTTCTTTCCATTCTTCCCTTTCTCACTATTCAGATGCTTAAAAACAGGGTTTGTTTTGGGTTCTTTCTGTGTCAGCAGACACTTGCTTTAGCTGATAAAGGATTTTGGACAGTATTTTGTATGGGAGGACTCCTGTGCCCTGTGTGGAGTGTTTGTGGAACAACACATTTTTCATTTGATCACAGTTCCGTAGTATTTCCTCTGTTTCCCCTGTCAGCTGCTGCTTTCAAGGTAACCATATTTCAAAAGTGTGGTGTCATTTTTGGTGAAATACTTTGGAAGATTCTGTGAAGCAAAAAAAACACACATAAATTTTCCACAGCAGGTTTCTTTAACGAGCAGAGAGAATCAGATCTCACGATTTGCATACAGATTGGGCCAAGTTTTCTTCAATACCTCTTATTAAAAACACATTTCTGTTTGGCTGAGGGCTTTTCTGAAGGCCTGAAAAATCCAGTTATTTACATTATTGATGGAGACATCAGCATCCAACCACGGAGAGCACAGGAATTTTATTGTGATACTATTCACAAAGGGAGGGTTTTGTTTGGTTGGTTGTTTTTGTGGTTTTCTGTTTGTTTGTTTTTGAGGTTTTTTTGAGTTTTATTTTTGATCTCTTTTTCTTTCTGAGAGCATTTCATCCACTATGTCTGTCTGCTGGTTATCTTTATATCTGCAAGTGTCTGGGCATGTGAGCCTGTTTATATGCAGAAAGACAAGCAGCATCCTCATTTCCTGGCTACAGAATAAACTAAAATATGAGAAGCCTTTACACTCCCAAAGCAGACCTCCTTGTGGTCAAATGCTATTTTATTTGAGGGGAGATCATAAACTAAATAAACTAAATAAATAAACTAAATAAATAAACTAAAATATGAGAAGCCTTTACACCCCCAAAGCAGACCTCCTTGTGGTCAAATCTACTTTATTTTAAGGGAGATCATAAACTAAACAAACTAAATAAATAAACTAAATAAATAAACTAAAATATGAGAAGCCTTTACACTCCCAAAGCAGACCTCTTTGTGGTCAAGTGCTATTTTATTTTAGGGGAGATCATAAACTAATTAAAGAACTAAATAAACTAAAATATGTGAAGTCTTCACACTCCCGAAGCAAACCTCATTGTGGTCAAGTGCTGTTTTATTTTAGGGGAGATCATTTTAATCTCTCTCTCCTTACCCTGATTCAGACTCTGATTCTTTCACCTCCTGCAGCCCTGAGCTGGGTGTAATCCCCATGGAGCTGCTGCTGCTGTAAAATCATTTCCACAGCAGCAAGAGCATCTCTGGTCTCCTTGACTTGGCAGTGCCAACAGCAGCTGAACAAGATCTGATCAAATCTCGAGTCCGAACGGGGAATATTTGCATTTTCTGTGTCTCCTTTATATCAGATATCAATCTGATACCAGATTTAAGTTCAGACTGAAAATAGAAGAGTGAAGATCTTGCCAGATTAAGGTTTTCTCACTCTGCAGAAGAGAGAAAATATTCTAGGTAGGGAAATATGTCAAGGTGTGGGAAGGGGAGCAAGAGAACGAGACCACACCTGAATTCACTGAAGTTTTTCTTTTGATTTCAGTAAACTATAAGTGTTACAAAAACAGAATTCATAAACCAGAAATTTCTTGTACTTCCAATATTTTTTTCCTGCAGAAGATACTGCAGAAATGCTGGAGTTCCACACAGACTAGAATATTCCACAAAACCTCTATTTGAAACAATTTTCGGCTGAAATAGGATTACCCAAAATTTTCAGATGGCAAGATCAATTTCTCTAATCTAAATGTGCTGTTTAAAAATGCACAATTTTTAAATTTCACAGGGATTCTGCCATCCATCATTGTCCCCTCTGCCCCTGGTGTCACAGCCAGGCTTGCCAGGGAGAGCAGCAGCAGTGGCTGGGGAATTCCTGGCACTCTGCTGTGCCCTGAAGGAAATATTTAAACAATGAGCACTTCCTAAACAGAGAGCTCTGCTGGCCTCACCACAGGCACTGGATCTGCTGATAGATTATTAATTTTAGGCACTATCTGGCTGAAAAACCGCTTTTGTGCTCTCAATACCTGGTCACCAGGAGGATGTGACCTCGTGCAGAAATGCTGCTTTCCTTATCTGGCTCTTCAAGGAGCCCAAACTTGGGTTTCCCTCAGTGACAGCAGCCAAACATGGAGCACAAACCCTCTCCTGAAAGCCCACGAGAACAAATCATGAGGAGAATAAATCTTATGCAAAATTAAAAATTATTAAATCTACAAGAGTCACTTTTCTGGCAGATGAATATCCATATTTTCCTTTTCACACTGAGCACGGAGATCAGCTTTAACTTTCCTCAGACTCTTACACAGAACTGCAGTGTCTGTTTAGACTCTTATTTATATTTATTGTCCAGAGGCAGTGAACATTCATCATTTGTCTCCTGTGGCTCGTGGCAGGCACTTTAGAGCGTGAGGAATGTTTTGGATAGTCACTGAAAGGCGCTGCACAGAATTCATTCCACAGCGGGGCTTTAAAAACCTTTGCCTATGTCCAAACCTCCCTCCCACAGCCCAGGGAGGGATTTGGCACAGGAACATTCCCAGTTCTTGTGTTCAGAAGAAACTTCGAGGAGGAAAATCAAACCACGCTGCTCTTGTTGGGAAAACTTTCTTTCCTTTACCGTTCTGTGTTTGTGCCTGGACCTCTCCCACTAATCAGCTTTTAATGGCTTTTCCCACTGCTACCAGATTCTTTGCATTCAGCCTTTGTTTTCGGGAATAAAACCAATTAAGCTCCTTGTTTCTCTGACCCCGTCTTAACTAAGGTTTAGCACAGCAACTGGAGCACATTTTGGTCTTTGTTCTTTTATAATTTTGGTCCAGGCAGGTGTCAGTGCAAGGATGGATTTCAGTGCAACGCGATGTGTGTGTGTATTTAAAGTCTGCACTGATCTAATTATTACACTTACGCACTTCACTTTTGCAAAAAAAAACCAATTTAATGAGCCTGTGACACCTTTCAACAGCCTTCTCGAATATTTTGGTTTGGTGAATATCCCAATGGACAAAGTGATAAATTTATGGCAGGCAATTTTGAAGATTTTCACAGACTTAAAATACCGAGCTGTTGGAAAGATGCTTCTAGAACACAAGACTAAACTTCTGTTGCTCGTTGAAATACTTTGTTTCCAAATTAACTTCGAGAAAGTTCAGCATTTCAAATTAAAGTTTTTAGAAGACAAGCTTTTGTAGAAAGATGATAATTTTTTTCTGTCAAAACTGCTTCAACTTATTTTGGGCCAGCTTTAGAGAAAACATTCTTCAATTGCCGAAGTTGATGGCTTGATCATTTCATTGCTGGAGAGAAAATCAGCAGTGCCCTTTGCGTTCTGTCTGAAATTTGCTTTTGACTTTAAGCAGGTTATGGGACCTAAACTGATCAACTCCTGCAATCTCTCGCTGTTAATTGGCCCAAGGGGAGGTGATAAAGGGAATTAGAGAAGCTCCCGCGGTGTCACAGGAGACACTTTGTACCAGAGGTTCCCTCTCCTCATCAAATCTGTGCTTCTGAAACAAGTCCTGAGAGCAACCAGGAGAAGAAATTGGAGCTCCTGGAATTCTTGCAGGGGCTCGCAGTCTCCTCAGCACCCTCTGCTACCAGCAAGAGATTTCCTGCTCTGGCCAGGTGCAGGAAGAGCCTTTGTCTCTTCTGCAGGCGGCAGAGACGAAAGGAGAGCCAAGAAAATGAAGAGGAACATTGCTAATGGTATTTAGTGCAGCCTGGGAATTGAAAACAAGGACAAATAATTCTGTGCCTGCAACAGGAGTGGTGCTTTAACACTTGTGGGCATGGCCATGGAGCTGGAAAAGAAAGATTTGTGTTTTGGAACATCAAGGATGTCTCAGCAGTTCCAGAAGTGATGGAGCAATGCTCAGCAGATCCTGCTCTGCCAGCACAGAGGAGCTGAGGGAATTACCTTTAATTCCTTTGCATCCTCCCATGATATTCAAATCCTGCTCGTTTTTCCATAGGGGATGACACTGTTGACAGAAATGGGACTTTCCTGCCAAATTTCACAAACCTTTTCTCCTTTTCCGGGGTATTTCTGCCTTCCCACCCTCACTCACATCACAAGGCCATCAAAGGGATTAGATCACTTGTTATTCACACCTTTGACTCAAAGCTTTCTATACAGTATAAATCTGTTTTTCTTAATTAACCTTAAACATTTCAAGCCTGTTTCTTTCTGAAGTCCCTGGAAATGAAGTGACAGCCGTAATGGGGCTATTCTGGATTCTGATCGTTATTTTTCCTCTAAAAATAAAAGCTCCATCTGAGATTCATTTAGAATTGTGCACCTGGGGAAACTCTGATTACTGCCTGAGGTATTCAAGGCTATTAAAATATTCACAAGTGCCTCTGCAGCCAGGGAGGATTTCAGCTCCTCGAGGGCTGAGAGCAATAAATGTGGTGGCTCTGCTGCCAGGGCACAGGTCTGGCTTGCTTAGGAGGGCGGTGTGGCTTAAGAGGTGAGGCAGACCCCAAATCCATGAAGTTCCTTTGTGAGGCATTTCAGGTCGGGAACTTCTCCTTGTCCTGAGAAAGGAACGTTTTGGCCCCTGGAGCACCTTGAGCAGGAGCTGCCTTGCTCCAGGGGACACTTTTGGTGATGCAGGAGATTTTACTCATTCTGGAATTTCTAGGTTTGGGCCTCACTGTGAGCCCCAAGATCACGGTGCTAAAAGAAATCTGATTTCTCTCAGGATTTTTTTGCCAGTCTCTTTGGAGCTCTGTGTTTACAAGGATTTCTGCAAATCCACTGGAAGTGTCGTCCTTTCCATGAAAATGCCAATGCCTGCTCGTGCCTTGGAGCACTTTCCTCCTCAGCTCTTCTTTCTTATCCAGCAGCAGCACAAAGCCAGGAGGATCAGGAGCACTTTTATATTTACTCCTTTCAAGTGGAAGCTACCAAAAAAAAGAACAGTAAATAAATATTTGTTGTCTCACTTTCAATAGGACTAAAAGCCACGTCAATACACTAAAATAAAAGCTGTGATGTGGCTGAAAAAGGCAGGAATACACGTTGGGAGGAGAGGAAAGGATGGGTCCAGAGGAAAATAAAACTGTCCAGAGGGAAATGAGGCATTCAGAGGGGAACCGTGGGTTGTAACTGTTGGTGCATCTGTCAGAAATTCAACTTAATTCAGGCTCACTCTGTGCTGGATTATTGTTTGGCTTCAGTTAAGTTAATATTCAGTGTTTACTGGTTGGCCTTGTGTATCTCAAGCTCTTTTAATACAGTTTAAAAACTTAAGGAAGTCCAAGGTGTTGCCATTTTCACATATTGAACCATAACAGTGACAAAAAAAGAAAAATTATTTATTAAAGTCCCTTCTCCTCGTCTTATTTAGGCACTAGAGAGAACTAGAAAAACTATTAAAATGCAATAAAGTTCAAGCAGAAAAACAAACTAAAGAGCTGAAACGTAATTATCTCTTCCTGCAAATGATGCACAAGCAGCATGTAAAGCCACCAAACAAATGATTCGAGTAATTTGATGGTGTGTGAGGACACTGAGGAGATTTAGGGACCGGACCAAAGTACACTCAGATGAACCAGCACCGACATCACTGAAATTAAACTCAACAAAGGGTTTGTTGTGAAGAGTAGTCCTAACATTCTCCGGGGTTTAAACGATCATTTTTAACCTGTCTTAATTAAATATTAGCAACGTGTGTGCTTTGTACTTCAGGGCTAACAAATCTGAGTTTTGAAAAGCTGTTGCTTAAAATGGCTTTTCATGCACAACGAGCAAAGGAGCCCATCGTTCTCAGCTAATTACCACTGATGTGGGCTAACCCTGCGCTCGCTGTTGGGAGGAGAACAAATTGTCTGAGCAGCTTCCATCCTTTCTTCTGAAGATATCTTTTTCCTTCCACTGACTGCTCACCTTTTCAGCCTAAATATTTATCGGTTTGGGTACGGCGGTGATTTATTTCTATTTGTTTTTAATTTCCTTGTGCAGTGTTTCAAACGGTAGCACAAGCCGCGAACGGATTGCTGGTAAATTACGTCGAGGTGCCACATTGCTCTTGAGTGCATGTTTTTGATGAGGTTATTAAAACTTCGACAATACAAATTACCATAGCAACCAAAAACATAAATTCACAGCCTGTTCCAACCTCTGGAGTATGGAAATAGTTCAGAGCACTCAAACACAGCTCGTGTGCCTCGGCTCACACCTCCTCACTGTCCTAAAACTCATTTCTCCTCCATCTCTCAGCCAGGCCAAAGATGTGAGTTTGTTCTTTTTTATTTTTATGGGTATCCGTCCTGGTTTAGGGCAAATTTGGGAGGAAATTTGACAGGAGTGTTTGATCCAGCTCCAGTCCTTGCTGGTGCCTTTCCCTGTGACCTTTTGGGGATAATTTGAGCGTCACCCTCAGCCAAAAGCAGAGAAACAAAAGGTGGGAGCAGGGCTGTCACTGCTGGTGATAGCGGAGTGGGGCTCTGGGTTTGGCTCCCATCTCTGGCCTCATGAAACAACTTCTGATCTTTGCTTTTGTGTTTTAAGAGCTCTGGTTTTGGAAATGTCTCTGCAGTGCAAGGGGCTGTGAAAATGCTGTAAATCCTTCTTGCTTCATGAGCAGGTGTTGGTTAGGAATTCTCAGCACAGCGCTGGAATGCAGAGATGGAAAACTGGAGGTAGAACCAGGGCTGGGAGAACTCCTTCCATTTCCTCCTGACGCTGTTTTACACCACAACAACACAGACTCTGAGATTCAGAAGGCTGAAAATGACTCCTTTATTTTTGGGATGTGTCTCCCTTTTAGACTATTCTACACAGACCAATTGGATTGGTGACACACAGACAAACCTCTTCACTCACACTGCTCAGCGCAGAGGGACAGCAAGAAGAAGTCCCTCCTAGGGAAAGGAGTGAATAACAAAGGTACAGTTACAAAAACATTTCTCCTGTTGACAGAAAATTCCCTGGGAGAAGAATTTCAGAAAACCAAAACACCCCAGGCATGAAACCAGGGCTACATCCCCCCTACATTTTTCACAGCAGTTATTTTACCCCTAAAAATCACAGCCAGCATTTGGTGACTGCAGATGATGCCACTGGAGTGTGAAGGGTGAGGTTGAAGGTTTTCACCTCTCCTGTCTGTGCCCAGGTGACCTTGCAGTGCATTTGATGTGGCTGTGCAGTGCAGAAAGCTTTGGCTGGGCCAGGTGAAGGATGTGTCTGGAGGAGCAGGGAGGGCAGGGCACAGAGCTCTGGGGGTTTGGGACCGTGCTGCTTATTGATGCAGTTAATTCCAATTTCCCTGGAGTCAATAGCACAGAAGTAAGAAGAAGTGATCTGGATGAAATCCTCCCAGCAGCAGCCAAGCAGTGGCATTATTTTACATCTCTGTGCTTTATGGGGCAGTTCTGCACTCCAGGGTTTATGGGGGCCATGTGGGTTATTCAGGTAACCCTGCTAATGCTCCTGGCTGCTGTTCCTGCTGTGCAATCACGCCGCAGACGGTGAATTTAATCTGGATTTAATCTGTTCCCACTTCCCCCAGCCCTCTCTTTCTGTCCTGGTGGTTATCCCACACCTCTGACCTCTGCTGGGGTGTGATCCCCCATGGAAACCCCGGGTGTTTGCACTGCAGGGGTTGGAATTCTCATCTTTCCACCTGCTGGAAATGAACACTGTCCCTTGGGCAGGCAAGGACACCCAAACTGCAGCAGGTAACGAGTTTTGACTCAGCTTTGATCAAAATAGACATCACAGATCCCCTCTATGATTTGATTTAGTGAGAAATATATATATATATTAAATAACCGACAATGCTATCTTACAGTTCTCCTGGCTCAATCATAAACACACAAAAAAAAAAAAAGAATCAGGATTCCACAGCAAAGCACATTCCTTAGAACATGCATAATCTGTTTTTATATGGAGCCCATAATCAGATTTATGTTATGGACAAAAGGGCTAATTTTAAATGTTTTATACCATTTAAAATTTTAAGTAGTTTTAAACTGTTTATTCCCTTATTGATAAGCTGCAGAAATGCCTTGTGAAACTGGTGCTGATTGCACTGACTCCAGAAGGGTTCCTGCTCCAGACATTTCAGGAGCAGCTCCTTCTCACACATCTCTGAATGCCAGCTCAATAAAAGGTGGGGGAGGCTCCCATCCCCACAGTTTGAAATTGTTATTTCATTTCTGCCATTGTAGGAGCTGGTATTAGGCGCACTCCAGGACTAAACGTGCAGCAGAGCCTTCCTAAGACAGCAGAATTCCTCCCCAAAGGCAGGAGGAACTCTGTTTGCCAGGATTAGAATGACCTGGGGGTCTCTGAAAATGTCCCTGGGTTGAGTTTAAAGCAGCCTTTTTCATCTGGCAGCCTCAGCCAGTGTGCATCCACGGAGGGAAGGAGGCAAATCCATTCTCTAAATGTTAATACAGGAAAGAAATGAGAAAAACTGACCCTGTCCTGGACAGATCATTACACACAGTGTGACATCTGAGGAGCTGGAAATGGAGCTGTCACCAAGAGAGGTAAACCAAAAAGAGATCTAGAGGAATTCCTGGGATTCCAGGTGCTGCTGGAGAATATTGGCTTTGTGTTATTGCCTCTGTTCTAGACTGGGCAGTGCTCACACAGCTCAGCCAAGGGCCCTGAGGGCATGAGGACATCCTCTGGTTTGGGAGTTAATTCTTTAGGAGCCGTGTTTGGCATCCAGCTCCTGGCTGAGGATGAAATCCTGAAATCCTGAAATCCTGAGGATTTCATGAGCTCTGTGTTACCCACCCACAAATGCAGCCAGGCCAATCCTCCTGCTCCCCCACTCCAAGGTTATGGAACTCTGGGGGAAAGAAATGGAGCATTTATGGCAAAATTTTCAACCTGTTTACAGTTTTTGGATGAGTGTCAGTTAGAGGCAGGAGGCTGGAAACAGCAGGGATTATCTTGCATTTATAAAGTATATACTGTTCCAAAGGATTCCCAAGCATGTTATAAAACTAAATGGGATTTTCAAGAGCAAGTTTTTAGATAAGGATAAAATCTGCTGGGGAGGGAACAAATCAGATGAGGAAAATCTATTGACCCATTCTTCAAAATATGTGCAGACAGTAGTAGGATTATTTCTCTCTCTGCTGATAAAGACATTTGGCACCCTCATTTTGCAGTTTCCATCAGAAGATTTTAAAACACTTGGAGGAGGTGGATGGCATCTCCCTGATCTTGTGGAAAAGGAAACTGAGGCGGGGGGGGGTTTTCCAAGGCTATGTTGGAAACCACTGTAGAGGCAGAAGGAGTATCCTGATTTTCCCAGGCCCACATCAGACCTTCATCTCCTGTGGGTCTGACCTTTGGGGTAATGAAGGCTAGATTTAATTTTATACAAATCTCTCATATAAATTAAATATCTTCTATAAATTGAATTTCTTCCATAAATTACATACATTTATATTAAATTTTATATAAATTCATGTAAATTCCTGTGCTCAGGAATGGGTGGAGATGGGGCACTGGAGGCTCCTGAATGAGTGCAGAGTGTGATTCTCATTTCTGTGTGGGACAGACCCTGTCTGTTTTACCTTTGGAGCAGCAGTTGGTGATGAATGCAGCAGTGGGTGGTTTTTGCTGTCCCTCCAGCAGGATTCCCCCAATAGCTTGGACACCCCCAGAGGGATCAGTTACTGATCCAAACGCTGCTCCAGGGTGGAACTCCCTGTTCCAGCTGCTCAGGGTGAGGCAGCTGAACCCATCCTGCCCTGCCTCAGTGGGAACAGGAATTGTCACTGTGAGGGAGTGCTGTCCTTCTCTGGAGGGGAAGCTTTTAGAAACGGAGACTATTGTGCAGGAAACAAAAGAGATTGTTTCCATAGCTACTCAGGTTCCATCAGGAAATTGCTCCTGGGAATTACTGGAAATCAGAGGGTTTGTCCTCCCCGCAGCCCTTGGATCCTGCACAGAAACTCTGCTTTTGAGACCAAGCATTAAAAAAATTGAGATGCTTTTGTTTGCAAATCTCAAGTTTTCTGGGAAGCAAGAGTGTGTGACTGAAAGCAAAGTGAAGGATGCTCAGGATAGGGCAGTCCTGCTTGAAAATTTTGATTGTTTCTCGGCAGCTGAGCTTTGTTTCACAGAAATTCTCTTTCATGAGCGAGGTTTTCACCTGTACTGTGACCAGCAGGATCTCAGCAGCACCTGCACTGACAGCAACAGGAAAATGAGTTATTCTTGTGGCAAAACATAAAAACTGTGACAAAGTCCAAGACATTATGGCAATCTAACTATGAAATGTATTAGGCAGTGTTTCAATAGATCAGTATCAGTGGAGACTTTGTACTTTTGGGGGAGGATTTGACCCCCTTTTTTTCCTGAAGAAGAAGAGCCTTCTCTTCCTGGCACGATGCTCCCCTTGGGAATGCTTCCACTGAATTTGGAGGCACTGAATATGCTCAGAGATAAAATAATAACTGATTACACACAGTGCATTTTTATTAACACTGCAGTAATGCAGGTCACCTTCAAACCCAGATTTTCCTTTTAGGAAACAGAGAGAACGGCAGCTGAGCCAGGATTGGAGGCAAATCTTTATCTGAAATGCTTGCTGTCTGTTTTGTTTTCAGAACAAGAATATGTTGGAATAAGTCTCCTTTTAATGACGCTGGAGGGAGGTTGGAGGTTTCCAGATAAGAGGGAGAAGTTGGCATGCAATTTTCCAGCAGGATTTGGGAATTATTCGTAGTTCCATATAATCCTTGATCTCCTTTGTAAAGTACTGGGGCTGATACTGTTAGCCCCATTTTACAGATAATGAGAAAGTGGCATGGGGACTTAATAACTTGCCCAGGAAGTTCAGTCAAATTAATTGATAACAAAAATATCAAAACAGAAGTGGATTCAGCCCCCACAACTTTGAGTGGTTTCCAAAGCCCCGTTTCATTTTGATGAGGAACTGCATCCATTTGTACAATTGCTGCAAAGGATTTATGGCCAGCATGCATTCCCCTCCATCTCTGTCCTCCTGCCTTGTGGGGGACACAGATTCCTGGATTTGTTTGTGGTTTTGCTGCTCTTGTGGTTGTTTGGTTGTATTTTGTGTCTCAAGAACAGCTGCGTGCACAGGAATTCACAAATATTTGGGGAAATTCTGGGCCAGCAGCACAGAAGTGCTCACCTTTCCCCTGCCCTGGTCCTGTCACACAGCCCCTTGGCATGGCTGCCTCAGAAATGGCTGTGCAGCCAATTAATAATAAATTATTGATATTGACAGCTGCTGTGCAGTTTTCCCCAGCTGTTACTCACACTTAGACACGTCATGTGTCTTCAGTTCTGTTCTGATTTACGTAAGTTCATCCTAAAAGCAGACCAAGATATTTTTCCACATCCTTTTGGTTTGAATATGGGGAGTTCACTCCCAGCCTGTGACAAACTGATGCTTTCCTGCCTCCTCGAATGCCTCAGTGTTAAACTTCAGCTTAAAATTCCATGTTAACCCTCTGTGAAATACTTACTAAATACTTGAAACTTGTGCAGCCAGACCTGGGGTTTAATTTCCTGAGCTCTCGTGGTGCCCCTTTGTCAGCCTGGAGGTGACCTCCAGGGGTGGCCCCTGCAGAGAGATTTCAGGATGGGATGGATTTGATCCCAACCTGCATCATCCCCTCTGACTCCTGTCTCAGTGCTAATGGACAGCTGATGACTCATTCCAGAGCACAGATTCTGAATTTATTTAAAATAAAATAAAATAAAATTATCCTGTCAGTTTTAAAAGAGCAGATGAAAGGGCTGCTGGGCCTTCAGGATGGGGCAGCCCTGCTTTTGACTCCCTGTCATTCTGATATTCTCTGCTGGTAATTGCAAGAAGAACTTGAGTTACACTTTTTCCACTCCTTCAGTTCCAAGAGCTTTGCTTTCTCTCCCTCAGAACAGAACTGTTTGTCTCCACTTGTATGTACAGGCATTTGAGCCTCTGTCTCAAAGATCTGGGTGCCAGTTTTGCTCTCCATTGGGTTTTTATTTTTTGTGCTCTCATTCCCTGGGAAGTGGCTGGATCATTTCTTTTGGAGTTGAGCACACTTCCTTCTGCAGGAATCCTGCCCAGGACTTGCTCCCCAGCAGATAAAAAACCTTCCTTAACCCATTTTTTTCCAGCACACCTCCTTGCCATTGCCTGTTGTTTCTGTCCCTGCATGGGATTCCCTTTGTCCCACTGTATTTTCTTTTGCTCCCAGCTGGGATTACTCTGCTGGGATTGCTACACTTAATTAAATCTGGGATCTCCTGCTCTCCACAGGGACCTCTGTGAAAAAAAAACCCCGTGCTGCAGAATGTGAGAGGCTGCTCAAGTTCCCTGAATCTTGGGATAGCATCAGGGAAAATTCAATAGATTCATTCTCCAACACCATCACACAAAATAAAAATGCTCAACCCCCGGATTAAACAGCCAGACTGTTACAAAACTCAACCCAAACTGAACATTAGCCAGCGTGCTCCTCACACACACACAAAAATTCTCAATTTTGGTGGAGATGAAAATTGTAATTAAGACAACACACAGCATTAGTGTGTGATGAACTACAACATTTACAAACCCTGAGTCTGCTGACAGTTGGCAGCAAGGGTGGATTTTGATTAAGTAGGCCAAGAACACTGGAAAAAGGAGAAATTCTGTTGAGCCTCTGTATTTATCTCTCCTGCAGACAGAGGGGTGGGCGAGCAGCTGCCTCCACAGATGAGTGCAGTGCTGCTCAAATGGATTAAAGGAGCCCAGGGTTTGGTTTGCTGTTGTTCAGGGTGAAAAAATAGAGCAAGGAGGAAGCTGAGAGAGAGGAAATATCACCAGCCACCTGCAGATTCAAGTTTTATTTGTTTGGCAGGGAAGTGCCCAGTCCCTCTGTGGTTAACTGAGAATGTGGGTTTGTAAAATGCTGAAAAAGATATTGAGAAAACTCAGCTTTGTTACCCCCCATCAAATACCACACCAGTGTTTCATGTACAATTGGGAATTCTTGGATTAACTTGTCCTTGCTCCAGCACCATTTCTTTGTAAGGAGAATTGAAGGAATTGTGAAAAGTTTAAGGCATTCCATAAAAATGCTTGCACATCCATGAATTTATCACATGGGTGCAAGTAAAAATCCATGAGAAAATTTGCTGAGCTTCCACCTGCCCAGCTGATGACTTAGGATATCAAAACCTTTTTCTCCAGGAGGATTCACCTCATCCTCCACCCCTTTAACAGTCAAGACCACGGGATGGTCCTCAGGGCTTGACCTCAACTCCAATCCCCAATGGAGGGATTTTGGAAACTGTTCCATTATTTTATTAAATTGTTTCCTTGTTTCCTGGCAATGGTCCCTTTGTTTTCAAGGTAAACTTGAGAAGGCAAAATAAAATTTACACGTGGTAAGGTTACAAAAGGAAGATTTTGAGGAATGAATGAATGAATTAATTAATTAATTAATGCACCCTGTGCCTTGTGGAAGGTGAAACCCATATTCTCATCTGGCAAAGTAAAATATCTGCTTGGAAATGCTCAGATTTGAGAGGGTTTTCATTCCTAAACTGGATCCTGGACCTGCAGGATGTAGAGATGGTCTTAAGTCTCACAAGTGGCATTGCAAGTGTAATACAGAGCCTGGATTTTATTGCTAAAATTCCCTAAATAATGGCCATTCCTAGAGGAAGATGATTTCAAAGGCAGAGATGTTCTCAGTATGAGCTGTGGGGGAAGCTTGCAGAGATTTTAATCAGTGAAGCCAAATTTTTGGAGAGGATTCAATCTACTCTTCCCTTTTGGGACCCTGAAGTTTCTGAAGCCAATGCTGACAGTAACTGACACAGCCAAATGCAGCAGCAACGCTTGAGGATGATTTTATCAACCCTGAAAACAGCCCTGGTGATTTGAGTTTTAGTCCAGCTTTCCAGTGCAGTCTCCTTGCTAACTAAATGTTCCATCTGGCTTGGCTGGTGTTTATCCAAGTGTTCTGAGTTTTTTGACCTGTCAGTGCAGATGTGGGCTGCGCACTTAATTCAGATTTATTTTCCTAAGCAAGAGTAGTGGAGGGCAGCAGTGTTGGTTTGACAGCCCTGGAAAAGGAGGTTGGTAGAACAAATTTCAAGTCTATTCTTCCCATCATTCCTGTCCTGCAACGACCAATTAAAAGTTGCTCAGCAGTGCTGTGGAGATGATGCTTCAAAGCCAGGGACTCAGAAATGGATCCTCTTCTACTGTACTGACAGAATATCTCCCTGCCAGGTGTTTATAAGCACGTTTTAAAATAGTAGAGACTTCTGTGTGGGTACACAAGATCCATGGGATTGAAGGATTTCACAGACTAGCAGATTTGCCCATTTATAATAAAAAAATTAAAATACCAGATGGCAGCCAGAAGCCCAGGGTAACTCTGCAGACCAGCAGCAGAGCTGATAATTGAACCCCTGAACTGCAGGCAGGGCTCTGCCCTTTAAGTTACATAAATTGTTACTGATAAATGTCACTAATAGTGCTCCCACGTCCATTAACTCTCACACTGCAGCAAATTGTCTGCTCAGAAATGCGACTTGCAGTGACTCCTCTTTGTGAAGGTGAATTTGGTGAGGGAAGAACGAGCAGCAGAGATCTGTGATCCACAACCCAGCCAGCCCAGGGACACGGGGTTTGGGGTGTGCAGGGATTCCTGCCTGGGAAAGAGGGCACGGGGATGGTTCCTGCAGGTAAAAATGAATAAATGGAGAAAATGGAGCTGGTTGGTGAGACTGAGAAACGGAAATCCACACAAAGAACGGCAGGGGAGAACAGACATGAGAGGAAAAATAGAGCCCAGCTTGTGTTGCTCTCTGACCTGAAATGTGCAGTCATGAGCTAGTCAGGTGAGAAATCTGCACAATCCTGAGAATAAAACTCAGCTGTCGTCTCATAATAAAAGTGACTGGTGCCTCTGGGGATGAAGAACAAGCTCTGGCTAAGCAAATTGCAAGGGCTGTTTATCACCACACAGTGTTGGACGTGCTTTTCATTTACTTGTTACCTTTTCTGTCCCCCTTTTCAAATTGCACCCATAAGTCATGGGAGGGGAAAAAATCCCAATACTCAGCTTCATTAGACAAAGTTATTCTTTGAAATTCAGGGCAAGGAGCATATGGAAATTTCTCCAGCAAAGAACAGGCACTACACCCAGAATAAGAATCAGCGTGGTGCAATATTGAAATGAGTGCCATTATGGGTTATTTTGAGTCAGGCCATGATACGATTGAAATTCAATTACCTCTCCTGCTTTGAAGGGCCAAGCAGCTCCCAGAACACAAAGTTAGACCGTGAGGATTAAGAGAACAAAGGATCTGTGTTGATTGCTGCTCTTGGTAATTCTCTTGTGGCTGGGTGTGACCTATTCTGAGAGCCCTGGGGTTCCAGATAGTAAATACTGTTTGATTTCCTGGTCACAGAGAGCCTGTGGACAGCTGATCTCTTCAGCAGCCAGAACATCTCTGGTAGAACCAACCTTGTTTGTAACTCGCCCTGAATCTCTGATTTGTCCTCAGAACTTGTTGAGTGAACGACTTTAGGTCGAGTTTGCATATTCCTCTTCTTCTTTTAGCCTGCATTTCTGTCTCTAGTCAAAGGCTTTTCTCTCCTTTTGTCGTAGTATGAATTTTGCCATTAAAATGGGATGTGGAGATGTGTGGTGAGAGCAGTCAGATGATATGGGCCCAAACCATGGTGCTTTTCTAATAAAATGTGAGACACTGGATGCTCAAAACTCCATGGCTGTGGCCTCTTGCAGTGCTGGGTGACAGCAGGACAAACATTCACATCTGCTGGTCAGCAAGATTCACTTGTATTTAGAACACAAATTAAATTTAAAATTTAATGTTAAATAAGGTTAAAAATGTTAAAATTGTTAAAATTTTGCTACGACTTTTTCCAAACCGAAACATTTGATCCAGGGTGGGACTGAGCAAGTGCTCTCCTGGAAAGTTTAAGAATGCTGAGGTGAAGTGTTGATTTAGAAGATAAATCTCCTTTCCCTTACACTGCCATGCTGCTCTAAATCAAACTTGTCCTCAAAGGAATCCCTGCCCAGGAATTCCCCTCTGGTGCAACCCCAGGAGCCTGGATAGAGGCAGCACTTTGGAGATTCAGGAGCTGATTGTGTGCCCTTGTGACCTCTGCCTGCAGAAGGAGGACACCACTTTAACCTCAGGCTTTGCACAGTTGGCTGGCAGCTCTCTGAACGCCCCTGGCTGCTGCAGCCTCAGAGCAGGGCTGATATTTCCCAATCGTTCCTGACACCAGCCAGCTCAGCAGCCTCCTGCAGTGATGTTCTCCGTCTCCNAGGTTTGTAGCCCACAGAACTCGAGGAGAAATCTTAGGCTGAGATTTGTGTTGCTGAGAGGATAATGCATTTTGTGGCAGGTTTATTCTTTGCTTTCTCCCTTGTAAATATCTCCTAACTCACATCTTTTTAATATGGATTCTGTTCCCTTTCTTACACGCCCTTTTAATGCAGAAATGTGATTATCGGCATTTTTTAAAAATAATAACTTGTAATGATCACAGCACTGTAATGGAAACAAACTGAATTTGAATTCCATTTTAGGGCTCATTCAATGTGAAAATAGGCTGCAGGCATAAATGCAGCCTTTGCACATGCCCCCACACTAACAGAGATATAATGCAACATTTCGTTAATGGCTCTAAAAGCAACTATAGCCAAATAAACCCCTTTAGGATAGAGAGATGTACATAATTAGAGTTGTAGATCTCAGATTATTCCATTTATCTTTGACTCCTTACGAGATGCATTGTCCTGTGCCCCTCCACAGAGCCTGGCTCCAGCAATTTCACAAAGGCAATTGTTATAAATGCCTTTGCCTTGTCTGGAAATTAGAATTCAAATTTTGTCCTTTCAAACACTCAGCAAGGAATGTCCCAGAAATTACCATTCAATAGGTAACATGGGATTATTGCCACATCCATTTCCTTCAGCTCAGCCTAAAAGCTGTTCCTTGGTCAGTGCAATCACCATTCCCCCTTTGAAATGCACAGCTCGTGCCCTGCTCCTCTCCCTGTATTACCAGAGCTTTTTATTTTTAAGGACAGTCACATATTCTGCAGGCCAGGCTCATTGGGAGGCTGCTGTGCTGGAATAGACTGTGTTGTGACTGAAAATTGGGGAAATAATAAACAGTGCTTGGCTCCAAGCTCCATAATAATGCCTTACAGAGGGAGTGGGACACAGGAGCAGCTTCCTTCGGGGTTATTAAATTTAGATAGGATCTCAGGGAGGCCTTGCTTCAATTTACATCAGAGTCTGGCTGCTTCTGCCAGAAGTACCTGAACAGAGTCACAGAAATTCTTAGAAAGAGAACCTGACCCGCTGTTTCCTCAGGGCTGGCAGTGTGTGAATGTCACACGGGTTTCAGCTGCTCTCTGACCCCACCTTGGGCTCAGTTCATTAGCACGGGCACTGACGAGCTCCTTCCTGTGAAAAACGAAATTCACTCTCCTGGTAAAAATTAAAAGTTTAATAAAGGACAATAGGAGACAAAAAAAAAGCAAGTTTTAATGGCCTGGTGCTTGGCATTCAGCCAAGAGCACACCTGCTATTTCAGAGACACTCTTTAAATACCTTTTCTTTTGAATATTCATAAACAATTATGCATATTTAAACTTTCCCCCAAACTAGTTTTACATATTCTAGGAACTNCCAGGCTTTGTACAGTTGGCTGGCAGTTCTCTGAACAGTGCTGGTATTTCCCAATCATTCCTGACACCAGCCAGCTCAGCAGCCTCCTGCAGTGATGTTCTCCGTCTCCCACTGAGCTGGTATTTCCCACCCTTCCAGCCAGCCCTGGTTTGCACCAGCATGGAGAAGTCAGAGCCCAAATCTCAGTGTGGAAACAGAAGAAATCTTGGGTTTGTGAAGCCAGGGTTATCCTGTTTNTGTTGGCATGTCAGTAGCAGGGATCTTCCTCATACATCATTGGATATTATCCCAACCAAGCAGGCAGTTCAATTACAGGCATAACTATACCAGCTATTCCACTGCTACATCTAAGTTTAGTTCATAAAATTAACTAAATAATAATAAAAATAGAAATAAAAACTCTATAGCAAAGTTACTTTAACATTATACGTATAGCATCCACTTTGATATTTACAAAAAGCCAATATTATAATCTGCATTTATAACACTTCCTGTGCCTCACACTGCTGTGAACAACAGACGAAATTGGAACCTGTTGAAATTCGAGTTTCATCGCTCCTCTGTCCTTGGTTTTCTCTATGACCAGATGGTTCAGTGAGCTGCTGTCACACACACGGGCGTTTTCCAGCAGCCACCGAGGCCCCTGGAATTGTTTCCAGCAGCTGAAAAACCCAAATTTCACGGGCTTTACCTGTGATTTACAACATTCCCATCTATTCCTGAGAAATAAAGCTCACAAGCGATCATAAAGAGAGAATTCCAGAGGATAACATCCCAGTCTCAGCGGAATTCTTTTGCCGAGCGGATCCCAGTGTCAAATGCACTCTGAAAGTTTCCGGTGTCTTTTACTCCTCTTTGTTCTTAGGCTCAGTGAATGTATAAAAACCAGACAGGTACTTCTCCTCTTCTAAAAACTCTCTGGGGCACATCAAAGTGCACTAATTCTCTTTAGAAAAGTATTGCTCCCTTTGTAGAAATTCCCGGCTATTGTTGGCAGACTGAGAAGTAACCCAGCAAAAAACTTCATTGTAGCTGAATGCAATTGATCTTGTTTCAAGGATTACAGGCAATTTAAGGCATGGTAGGAATGCACTTCATTTTTGGGTGGGTTTGTTTTTTTTTTTTCGATTTTCAGCTATTTTCCAATTACAAAGTGCTCCTGTCCTGGCATGAACATCTGCATTCATTTGGCAAAAGACACATTTCTGATGGAACAGCAAATTCTCCCATGATATTACACCCCTGGTTTGGGGTTGTTTTTTTTTTCATTCCCAAACTTGTACAGACAAGAGAGAAGAGGAAAATGATGTAATCTCTGATATTGCGGTAATAACTTTTTGTCAATTCTTGATTCCTCTTGTAGGTTTAAGCACTGAAAAACCCAGCAGTGCCTCGTGTTTGAAAAGCAACATTTTCGGTGGGTGCAGGACTGGGAACGACTTTCCATCCAGTTTCTCCTCCACATGGAGACAAATCCCGATACAAATATTGAGTAATTTTTTGATGTCCCGGAGTACTTGCATGAAGCAAGGAATCCTCAGTTCTCCATGTGATAACTGGGAGAGCCCTTGACTGATTCAAACTTTTCTTGAGGTCAGCCTCCTTAATAAAGGACATTAAATATCTCAGTTGGGGTTTCTGTGAAGCTCTGTCCCATTCCTGAGGGAAGAGGTGAGGTGCACGACTGGCACGTTCCTCCTGCTGGGAGGGTCATGGCCACAGAATAACAGAATAATTCCTTTTCGTTCTCTTCTCGTGAATTGTTATTTCCCTACAACCTAAAGATTTATTCAGAGGAAGGGAGAAAAAGAGAAGTTAAAAAAAAAAAAAAAAAAGAACAAACTATTTAAAAATATGAAATATCTGGTGAATCCTGAGAGCAGAACACCGCGGGGCAGGCATTAATGACCCGTTAATGCACTTCTCAGGTGGTAAATGGCCCATTAATGCTCCCTTGTCAGGTCAGCGTGGATAATTTATTCAAATTCACAGCCAGGGCACGGTGAAGGAGGGAGGCAACCACAGAAATGGTGTTTGGGACATTAACACCACAGGTCTTGCCCTTTGGTGGGGAGGACTCTTTACTGCTGCCTTCCAGGGCTGTCTTTCCCCGCAGGAATGTGACAAAGGGATGCCTGGCACTGGGACACTCGGAACCATGAACACCCCAAAACAGAGGCTGCTCCCTCCCTGTCCTCACATGGCAGCCCATTTGTCGGAAAAAAACTTTTTTCTGATCCAGAGATGGGGATCCTGAGAGGTATTTTAAAGACTTTTATTCCATTTTCAGTCTCATGAGAAGGGTGAGACTATACAGATGTTACAATTCACACCATCACAGTCAGAAACGAAACTATTTCTTAATTACAATAAATTATAAGTGTTTTTTGGCCTGTCAGCTTTTGCCACACAATGCTGCCAATGTTTCTAAACAAATGATTTATTAAAAAATCCCACGTGGGTCCTACTACAATGCATCTTCCAGAGTTCTATCTCTCCAAAGTATCTGCTCTATCTGCAAGGCCATCATCTGACACTTGTTTCTAGTTCCATTTCTCTCTCAGCAATGTCTGTCCTATCCCATGGCCTCTCTCAGTCAGCACACTTTATCTCAGAGTTTGCACACAGATGCACCAGGCTGTGTGAGCCTTCTGCCACGCTTTGGGAATTCCCTACAAATCCATTTCCCACATGCAACAGTGGCAAATGGCCCACGGCTGGCCTGCAGAAGCACCTTACATCCATTTGGGCTGAGGTTTTTAAGGAATGCCTGGTGACACAGAGATATGGATGGCTGACAGACACTTAGCACCCCCAAAAAATGAGCTTTTCTGCCAACAGCAGGTTTGGCACTTCTGAGTTTAGAGCAGCTTAGATAAAGATTTTCCAGATGAGCCCTGCCCTGTGGATCTCTCACTGTAACGCACACTTGGGATGTTAAATCCTGGTTTTTATCAGCGCTCAGATGCACGGCAGCACTGTAGGTGACTGTTCCACCCAAAACCTAAACCATATATACAAATTTACATGTTGATACATGTGTGTGAGGGAGATTCGGAATGATGCCTTGGGAAGGCTGACCTGAAACAGAGACTGGACAGAGCTAAGAAAATAAAATAGATATTTATTAAAAGGCCTTTAAGGGTACAGCTTGGGCAGGACAGGGCCTGACCAGGGCTACATCCAAGGTGGTGTAAGAATGGTCACAAAATGACTGACTGGTCATGAAGTATTAATTTTTATAAGTTTTGGTCTATTTGCGTATTGGGGTTTAATCATCCAATTACAGCTTCAGGTTGTGAGGTTCCATCCTTTTTGTTCCTCCCTTCAGTCCACCATTGTTTGTGTGGGATTTCAGGCTGTGACTGTGTGAGATTTCTGTCTGTGGGGATTTTAGGCCATGTCTGTGGGATTTCTGTCTGTGTGGGATTTCTGTCTGTGGGGGATTTCAGGCTGTGTCTGTGTGGAATTTCAGGCTATGTCTGTGTGGGATTTC
>VXBB01001402.1:100246-126129 GCA_013399915.1 Illadopsis cleaveri
TGGGGGATTTCAGGCTCTGTCTGTGGGGGATTCAGGCTGAAGACGTGGGGGATTTCAGGCTGTGTCTGTGGGATTTCTGTCTGTGTGGGATTTCTGTCTGTGGAGAATTTCGGGCTGTGGCAGAGCTCTCCTTCCCCACACTGAGCTCTTCCATCTGCTGCCCCAGCACAAAGCAGCCGCGGAGGCGGGAAGGGAAGTTCTGCCCCTCAGGGAAGCTGCTGCTCCCATCCCCTCAGAGAAAACCGTGTGACAGCACGGCAGGTTCACCCTGCGTCCTAAAATGGGGAAGGAGCAGCGGGAAGGGCAATGGAGGAGAAGAACTGCAAAGAGCCAGCCCGGGGGGATCCTGCATTGTGCAGGGATTTTCCCTGACCTTGTTGGAGCTCCCCCAGCTCCCGCGGGGCGGGATTCAGGTAGAAAAACCCTCACAAACCATCCACTCCGACTGCAGCCATCCCGGAGAGGCAAATCCCCACCCTGACAGCCCTGCTATACCACTGACAAGGTGCCTTTTTTTAGGGGCTGGGGAGGGCATTTAGCCAAAGGCATCCCACTTTCCTTCTGCCGAGCGCGAAGGTTGCCAGGATTAGCTCACACCGAGCCGCTCCCCGCTCGGCCTGCCAAGGAGGCTGAGGGATCTGTGAGCTCTGCTGCGAGAAGGCAGCACACACACACACACACACCCAGCATCTTGTCCATCAGAGCAGAAAACACTTCCGAAAAGGCAGCGAGGAGCTGCTTAAAACCAGCAGCAAATCCAACCCCGAGCTGGCGCCGACAGCTCCTCACTGCCTGCCAAAAAGTGAGAAAGCGGCGTACGCCAGAGCCTAATCAGGCTCTTCAAATCCTCCGTGCAAGTGGCTCTTTCTCCGAGAATCTGAAATTCTGAGAGCTGTCTTGAGGGAGACATTTCACACCACTGCTCCTGGAGGTGCGGCAGCAAAATTGCTTTAGCTGGGGCACAGCTCCTTGTTCTGTTTTGCAGCGGTAATAAACATCAGCTGAATAATTTAGGCCGAAATAAAAAGGGCCCGTGTTTTTATTCTTTTTTTCTTTGACAAACAGTTATTTCTGTCACCCGCAATAGCTGTTTTCAAGGATAGCAGAGTGAAGCTGAGTTTTCAGTTTATAAGTTTCATGGTTTCTTTTGTTTAGAAGGCCTGATTTACGTTTTTGCAACGTTTCGCTGTGGTGGTATCTGAAGCCAGGATTTGAGGCAAAACATGATCCATTGGCAAGAAAAAGGAGAGAGGAGAGATGTATCTATTTTTCAAGCTGCTGGCCCACAGTTTTAACAATATGGGGAAGAAAGTAACTTGATTTCTGACAAGAAATCTCTGATCTTTATATATTGATCTGTGAATCTGACTGGGAAGCTCAGGGATGTAGAGGAGGGTTAGGGCTTCTTCTCACTCAGTTGCAGAAAGTTTCTCTGAGATAACAAGATTAAACTTGTAGGAAAAGTGATGGAAGCTCCGGGTTCATTGTGTCTGAGGAGGGCTACATTTAGAGAATGAGAGACAAAACAGGTTTACAGGACTTTGCTCTGGGCAGGTAAAATTCTGTGCCCAAACAGCAAATGAGAGGTGCAGGCAATTGTTACAAGTGTTATGGGAAAATGACTGAGTCCTGCACTAGCGTGTGATGGAGGTAGAGGGAGTTTGGATGGAAAACAATACAAAACCTCCTCTTTTGTTCCATATTTGATGCTATTTCACTCACTGAAATACCCTTTCTTGCACTGCACACCAGAGCACATGGGCTGTCACCTTGGTGTGACATTACAGCCAGGCTGGGGCTTGGCTTTGGCCACCCCGATAGGATGGGCCATAATGATTAACAATATGTATTAATTCTTGGCTCTGCTTGTCCTTAAACTGATGACTCTGTGTATTCATCCCACAGCTTTTGGCATTGGCTGTGACCTGAGGCCTCCTGGATGTAAACGAGAGCAGCTCAGGGCTCAGCAGTAAATATTCCAAGGGCTCAGTAGTAAATATTATAGTGCATGGCTCAGTTCTTGGCTTAGGTGATACATGGCTGAAGATAGCAATGAAAAACTCACAAAGAAAATGGGAATATCTGTGTACAATGTTATCTTGAATTGCAGAAATCTTACTGCATCTTTATTTTCATGGATGTGAGCCTAGGGAGAATTTTCTTTCTAGGTAAGACCAACTGCTAGTGAGCCTGTATGTTATGGAAGTAGTTTCTTCACAACTGGCTTGCAACTGAAATGTTGTTAAGCCATTGTCTAAATATAGACTAAAACTAAAACCCACAGCAAACAATCTCTCTCTTTTTTTTTCCTCTGCAACACTTGGTGGGTGTGGGCAAAATCCTGCCTGGATTAGGTGTGCCTGCAGTGGGGTCCTGCCTTCTGGGTGAGAACAAAGGCAAAGCTGAGAGAGGGTGAATAATTGCTTTTTGGAAAAGTGAAGTCTCCTGTCTGTGATGTGGAGTTTCCTGCTCCTGGGAAAGTTTGTGATGTGTAGATGTGTTGCAGGAGCCCACTGCAATGTAGGCAGGAAGCAGAAGGAATTCCATGGCATGCAGTCTGCAGCAGAGCCTTTAATCCACCCTGAAGCCACTTGAAGCTCTCTCTTTTTCCTCTCTGTGTTCTTTCAAACATGAACCAGCCAGCTGAACTTACACAAAATGTTAACTGCAGTCCCTGTGTCACATCCTTTGGAGGTTTGGTGGCAAGAAAGCAAAGTTGGGACGTGAAGGCCCCGTGCACATAGGGCCTGGCATGGCTGATGCCTTAGGATTTTAGCTTTTCTATTTTTCATATATTTGTAACCCTGCAATTCTTTAGTGTGTAACTCTAAACTCCATACACAGTGTGAGCTGCTGTTCTCCCATTTTGGTTTTGGAAAACAATTCCTCTCCAGGCCTGGGAATCAAGGACACCTCACTGCCTCAGGCCCCGAGGGATGGAAACAAAAGTGAGTTGGAGGAGAGCAAATCTGGGGTGAATGACTTCATTATCTGAAGCTGTAATTGGAAGATTGACCCCCAATATGCAAATGGATCAAACTTATAAAAGTGTGAAAACTCGTGTCACATTGGTGTCCCATTGTTCATTTTGAGTGTAGCCCCTGGGGGGCTTCATCTGCCCTAAATGTACCTGAAGGTCCTTCAATATATATATATATAAATAAACTGCTTTTTATTCCCTTAATTCTGTCTGCCCTCTGTTTTTAGGTAGTCCCAAAAGGCATCAAAGGCACAGAGTGGCCACAAGTTTGCTCCCACTGCTGGGGATGTGCTGGCCCGGGGTCAGTGCACCACCCTCACTTCCTGCAGCCTCACACAACCCGTGAAAATAATGGGAACAGGGATTTTTCTGAGTGTAGGGGCTGTCTGTGATCCTGTGACATTTTGTTGTAGAGCTGCCTGCTCGGATGAGCACGTGAGCCAGGCTTCAGCTTCAATCAAACCTGTCTCCCTTGTGAATCCCTGCTGCCTCTCCAGGGCTGCCAATCCATCCCAAAGGTGATTTATTAGTTTGGGACACTTTAGGGGGTATATCCCTCTACACAAGCTGCATTATTTTGGTGGCAGCAGACAAAAGAGAGAAAAGCTTTCTTTGATTATTTTTTTTCCCTTTATGTGCTGCTTTGCAAGTAGTTTTCCATCCAATTAATCCCGCTAGGTTTCTAATTGAAGTGGTGGTTTGCATAACTATTAATCAGTCACTAAGAAACACGGAGGGTCAGGGACAGGCCAAATGGAAGAGGGTGTTTGGTACCTACCCTGATTTATTTTTGCTGAGCTCTCCTGTTGCAGGAGATGCTCAGATAATGTTTGCCTGGTGGGTTTTTTTTGTTGAGTCTTATTGGTAATAGCAATATAGGTAAATAAATTACGTGAGCATGTAACTTGTTCTGGTTGGCCCTTAATGCCATTTCTATGGGAAGTAAGTGCCTGCATATTTTCTGTGTTGCTCTGGTCTCTCAGTTCCTCTCTGACTAATGAATGGGGAAATATTTCTTCACTCTCCCCAGTGTAATATGTTGTGAGGAAAAATAAATTAAAGCCTTGGAGGCTCTATATGAGCAGGGGCCATATAACCTGCTAGAGAAAATTGCCAAGCAATGTTCTTGGTACTCACCTTGGCTGTGGGACTTGTTTGTTGCTGGCACAAATTCAGCTCCAAAGTGAGACAGCTTCAGATGCTTTGCTCTTCAGGATTGCTTTCATTTCAGTGTCCATGGGATTGATCCAACCACTTCATTAGACCCCTTTACCTTTGTTCATCCAGTTATTTAAAATGTAGGAAAATTAAGGAACTACCTGGGAAGGTGAATCGACAATGAAGGCAAGCTACTGGCCAGACTAAGGCTTCCTTCTTTGTTATTGATAATTAATTCCAGGGAAATGATTGCCTGCACGGAATTGGCAAGGCACTGGAATTGTGTCTTGCCCTCCTTGTCCCTGTGCTGTCCCCAGGCATCCAGGCTGGGAGCAGGAGGGAGCTGGGTGGTTTGGTGGCTGAGGACACTTTGGGCTCTGCAGGGCTGGGGATAAGCCAGGGAGCAAAGCCAAGCTCAGCTGAGTGAGGGCAGCTCCACGCTCAGATTGATTCATCAGAAAACTACAGAAACCTCCATCTGCCTGACAGGGAGAGAAAAAAAGAGCTTATTAAAAAAAAAAAAAATCCCTAATTTTGATAGCTCATTGTGCTCTTGGGACCAGGCTGCAATCAGCTTTTCTGTGCAGGGTGGCAGCAAGGGGCTGTGACAAGCAAGGGGCAGCTTTGTCACAGGGAGGGGCAGAGCTGCTGTGAATCCAGTGAAGCTGATTTTCTACAGACGGCTTCCAACAGCATCAGACAAGGTGGAGAAAAGTGACAAAATATTAAAGCTTAAGCGTTAATACTTAAGTGATATCACTTTTCAATCCATCCTTGTACTCCAGTGCTGCAGAAAGTGCATTCCTGTGGATGGATGCAAGGCACAGATCCCAGCCTTGTACCCAGCAGGTTTCCTTGCCCGTTGTAAGCTCAGTAAAGTTGCAAACACAGTTAAAATTAAGTTGCCAGAGGAAAATGTTCCTGATGCATCTGTTTTTATCACTTGCCCTGTGGTGACATCAGACAGCCTCGCGGGCAGCCAGGGGAGCACAAACACAATCGGAAAGGGGGCAGGGAAAGGAGTTTCAATTTTTCCTCCGCTGAAATGTGGGAGTTCTGGGGAAACACAGACAGTTCAGAGATATTTGCCTTCCTTCAGGCATGCCATCAGCTCTTGTAGAGGCTTCAGAACAGAACTCACCAAAATGACAGCACTTTGTTTGCTGCTGCACTGAGGAACGGGGCTGCTCCTGAGGGAGCGTTTTTAACATCCTTGCAATGCCAGGCTGAGGAGAAGCCTCAAACCATTGTGTGATGACAGCCACTCCAGATTCTCAGACATGGGGACGCTCTTGTTGCCTGTCACCGTGCAGCAGTCACCTGAAAGGACACGAAAATGGAAAATTTGGAACGGCCAAAGAAATAAAACCACAACATGATAGAGTTTGTCAGCTCCTAATCTGATATCCACACACATGCATGTTGTGTGTCTGCTTGTGTTAAATCATTCTGTGCAAGGATTTAGCTGTTAAATAAAACAGTGTGTGACCATAATCAATAGACCAGTAGCACTTTTCTCTTCCCTCCCTCCTTTATCACAGCTCCAGTTATCACTGGAGTCCTTCACAGCTCAGTGATGGTTGTTCATAGATCTGGGTAACCTAGCAGGTAATTTTGGTGTGGTTTGAGGTGCTGTGTAAAACTCTACTCCAAGCTGTTCCTGGCATGTTGATTTAAACTCAGGACGGAGCTCTCCCTGAATGGTGGTTCCAAATCTTCACAAAAACAGACTCCCTGTGCATGCACTTAGAGAATTCACAGATTTGCAGATATTTGCTGAATAAGGTCAGAACAGAAAGCTGAGGTGCAGAGGGAGCAGTTGTTCTGCTGGCTGGGAAGGATCAGAACAAGAGGATAAAAAGACAAACAATGTCAGCCTGTGGGGACAGCACGGGGCTCTTGGGGCACCTGGGGAGGGGCAGCCCCTGGTTGATGTTCCTGGTGAGAGGTGGCTTGAAAAGCCTTTTCTCATGCCATGAAACCCTGTGACATTTGGAAAAGCCTCACTGTTTGGTCTCCATGAAAACACCTTGGTCATCAGGTCACTCTTCAGGAGACCAAAGATCCAAATCTTTTAATCCTTGAAGAAGAGATTTGAACCTGGCTCTGCACTAGCTGCTCTCTCTTTCACATGCCCAGGGAAGAATATTGCACCTGAAAACATTTCATGGCTTTGACAAATGTTCACTTATAGATGAAATATATTTTTGCCAAAAAAAAAAAAAGAGAAAAAAAAAATCCTAAGCCGTTTCTTCCCTTGGCTCTGCCGTCCTTTATTTCCCTCTGCTTTCATCTCCAAGCCTCCTACCCTTTTTCTGTCTTGTCTGTTTTGATTCAGTCCATGCCCTGGGTGACTCCTGTCTTGCTCTGTGCTTGTGCAGTGTCTATCACCACGGCTTTCAATCTGTTAGCACCCAGAGGCATTAACATAATGCAGGTAATAAGGGGCTAAATTTAACTTGCTCACAACTACTTTTACCCACTCTAATAAGCATCACACCCTTCAAGTGACAGACTCAAATTGCATATAATAACTGCCTGGCTACAGTACACAGACAAAGAAGGTGATAGAAAACATTTGCTTCAATAAAAAAAAAATGAAAAGGATTTTTTCCCATCCAGAAATCTCAGCTTCATGTTTTCCCATTGCTTTCAGAAGTTTCATGTCAAGATAGATTTTCCTTCTACTGTGATGGCATTAAATCTCATGGCTGCTGTAAAATATGCTTTATGAGTTATTAAAGAGTGTTACAGCAGCTGAATTGGGCAATCATTAAATAAATATTGCTAAATAGTTTATTAAAAGAGAATTTAAGTGCTTGCCATTTTTACTTATCCTCCCTAGGATAGTTGATTTTATAGGTTTTCTTTCTTTATCTATTTTTATGATCTGGAATAAACTCTACAAACTTCATCATTCAGCCAAATATCTACAAGAGCTTTAATTGATGAAGATCCCCTTTGAATAAAAAATAACTAAATAGCAGTTCTTAATTTCCTATGTTTAGTTCCACAAGTATCCGAAACTGAAAGCTCCAGAAAATTACTTGGAAGTTCTTTAGCCTGCAATTCTTTGCTTTTGCAAGTTGTACTCACTGAGTTAACCAATAATAATCAAATTATGGATGGAAAAGTTAAAAAAAAAAAAAAAGTACAAGTAAGAAAAAAATTAATTCAAAAAGTACAAAAAGACTGAGTCATAGGGAACAATTTTTAAGGGTTCATTTGGACACCACACACTGGATTTGATTTCTTGGCAAAAATTTCTCCTCTTGCTCAGCTCAGCATCCATTGTGCAGTGTCTGCAGTGACCCCAGGGCTGTCCTTGTGTGCACAGGAGAGGAGCTGGTGCCAAATCAACTCCTTTAACCTCAAACTCCAACTCCTTTAACCTCAAACTCCAACTCCTTGAACCTCAAACTCCAACTCCTTTAACCTCAGCCATCTGAAAATACTCCCCGTGCACATCATCCAGCCTCCATCAACAATCTCTCCATGCTGGGAGTTTTTGGTTATTTTTTTCCCCCTCAAGACCTCGTGCTTATCCTTTAACTCACTCTTCTCTCTGAAGCTCTGGTGGCTGCGTGGTCCATTTGCAGCTGCCACCACCTTTGCTAAGCCCATCTCTCCTTTGGCTACACCAGCCTGTGGTGCTGCAAGTGTGGGCCTGATATTTCTGGGTCTGAGAGATTTCAGCCTGCTGGCAGCTGCTGACTTTTTCCCAAGGACAAATTGCTCAAGAAAGCTTCTTCTCAAAACAGGCTTGGCCAACAACTCTCCTTTCTCAGAACAATCTTTCTCCAGGTGGTGTTTTGCTGTTTCTCTGGTTTAACCCATGGGATCAGAGAGGTGTCGTTCCTATTCACCAACCATGTTCAGTCTGTGTGGGAACACCTTATAAAAGGTAGTAAAAATTAGAAAACAAAGCCTTTTTTCTGTGCTCTCTGCCTTCTGAAATACTTGGAGTCTTTCTTTTGTGTCCTACAGCGACAGCAAGCTCCTGGTATTTCCCAAAATCCCAACCCACGGCAGGTGGCTCCATCCCCTCCACACCCAGCTGCTCTTGTCCATCCCCAACACGACTTCATCTCCCCTGCCTCTTCTCCTTTCAATTGTCTTTATTTCAATAGGTATAAAAATAGCTCCTGCATATTTAATTATGCTTCACCTCCCTCTGTTCCTTTCCAGTCCATTCAGTCTCCAGTGCAGGGCTTTGTCTGCTGACAGAATTCCCATTTAGGCTGGCCCACGTTCAACCCGTTATACCCAGCCCATATCAGCTGGAAAAGGCTTTTCTCCTGTGAGGCTGGGAGCCTCTGCAGCACAGCATTGATCAAAATTAGGTCAACAATGTCATACAAGTGCCTTGCAGTTCAGGGGAAAATTGGTCATTAAGAGCCATGAAAGCAGGGTAAAACCGTGGACAGAGAAGCGAAGAAGTAATCAGAGGAATATTTCCCATTCCTCTTTTAATAAGCTATCATTTACCCTTGTTCTGTTTTGATCCCTTTGGGGCATATATCTTGTGCAGGGAAATGTTTAAAAAAAATAGAGAGATAGAGGAAAGTAATAATGAAATAGTGCATGTGTTTAAATATTTGCAGGGGAAAAGAAACATCACTGAATTTCTCACTAAGTCTGTGATGAGATGGAAGATGTACAGGCTTGTCAAAGCAATAATTAAGTTCAGTTCCAGAGGGCTGCTTGTGCTAAATCTGCTGGGTTTTCTTTCAGGGAATGGTGTTTCTGGAGGGCTCTGATACAGAAGCTCACAGGTTTTCCCACTGACTCAAACAGTCTGAGAGTCAAACCCTAAGAAACAGCTTTGTGTCGAGGTTCTCACCAGGATAATTTGAGTTCTTGGTGTAACACCCGTGGCTGTGGTCAACCCCTGTTCCAGCTGAAGTGAAAGATGTACAAACAGCAAACAGGGGATGGTCCCTGTGTTGGAAAACATCCTTGAGAACAGGAGCTTCCCTTTATTCTCCAAACCATCCTGTGCTCATGAATGTATTTACCTCGGCACATCGGGATGCACGGCAGGGGAATTCCACCAAACAAACGCATGAAGGTGCTGGAGGTGAACTGAACCCTAATTGAGCTGCTTGAATATCCTGGGCAAGGCAAGCACATTCATTTTCCATGGATCTGCAGAGCTCTGAGCCCAAGGAATTTGACCTGCCTCATCTCAGACGAGTGCAGTTCATCTGTTCCTGCAGCACTAAGAGGAGTGGCACTTTAAACTGCTGGAGGTGTTTGTTTCCTCTGAGCTGCACTCTTCATTTGCTGCATTAGTGGGAGAGAGGAGTGATAGCACTTCTGCTAATGCAGGGATTGAGAACAGGAGCAGCGTGGGGGAAAGGGGAGGGAGCTGAGACAGAGCCTGGCATATAATAGAAATAAACTGCTTTGATTCTCCCACTGAACGAGTTCTCAGGGCAGGGGCAATCTCCAGTCACCAAAGGACGTGAAAAAAAGTAAAAAGATACAGCAGTAGCTGAGTAACCTGCACCAAAAAAGCCCAAAGGGATTTTCTGTCACATCCTGCTGTTCTGGTTAAGGGCTGGAGGAGACACTGGGCACCCATCCAGGAGGCTCTGTGGGCATGACCTGAAACCTGCTGAACCCCATCAAAAGATGCTCATTGATCTCAGAGGATGATGAAGCAAGTTTGGAGTGGTTTTGCTCCCTTAAATTCAATTTTTATGATCTTGCCTTGGCTGTGTGTGAGCTGACACCATTGGTGGGTGAGTACTGAGCCTGAGAACAGTGGTGTCCATGCCCCCCAGGCCTGGCAGAAACATCAATTAGATTTGGGATATGACAACAAAAGAGGAGTGCTGAAAAGCCATCACAGTTTGGAAAAAATGTGAGAAAATTAATGACAGAAGATACTTGTTTGTTTGCTTGTTTTTTTTAAGCAAAAAAGTGTAGAATTTGAAGTGCAAAACTTAAAAAAATTGCTGCAGTAATATCAGTCTGCTCAAGCTGCCAAGTTGTGCAAGACCTGGCGTGGTGTACACACACACACAAAGACAAAAAAAAATCTGCTTTTTCATTTCCTAGAAAATCTGTGGAGGGCCTACATCCTGGAAAGATAATAATTGGAATGAATTGCTGATGCTGATGAATTAATTATCTTAAGATATATTTCCCAGAGCACCCACATAGCTAAAGGTGTTGAGGGAAGATTTTCACATAGATTTTACCATCTCTGACCTTCCAGAGGTCAGGCACTATTCTAAACCTTTCACAGAGGCTTCAGTTAAAGCCCAGAGGAGAAAAACTCCAATTTGTGTGTTTGTGCTGCCTGTCCTGGGCTGTGCCACGGGCCTGGCTGCCCTGGAGCTGAGGGGATGACACTGAAGGTGCTCCAGGACAGAAGGATCAGGAGGAAACTCCACCAACCCAAGAGCTGAATGGAATGAGGATTTTCAGTTGAACTTTATTTCTTGGGCACGACCCCATTTTTCACTGTGACTTGCTCACTTCTCCAGATCTCAAAGCTGATCTCTGTTTTCTTTTCTGACACACATTTCTGTGCTAGTACAGGAGGTTTTGCTGTCTTATTGTGCTTGTTCCCTGGGTTTAGATGTGATTTGGATGTGTTTTGGAGAGGAGACAGGCACCTTTAGGATCCCTTGGATGAAAGGATGGGCTCTGGCACACGGCAGATATCAGGGCCACCACCTTGGAAGTGGAATGGGAATCACAGGAAAGCAGATTGGAACTCCTGCCCTCTGCCCCAGGCTTGGGGCTGAGCAAGGCAGAATCACCCTTGGTTCAAAAAGCTATCCCTGCAAAAAATTCCAAAGCACCATCTGAAACAGCCAAGGAGTTAATTCTGTGCTGCACAAATGTTATTTGGCAACGGCTGCTTTGAAATAATTGCCATCTTTTGATATGCTGGGTGTGTTTTACCAACCCAGAACTCACTTTTAGGCTTGAAACAAAGCTGAGAACAAAGACTGCCCGTGTGAAAGCAAACTGCTTCCAGCACAGCTGTGGGTGCCTGCACAGGGCACACTTCAGAAAGGAGAGCACTGAAATCAGAGAAATAAAATGGGCATTGGATCCTTCTGTACGATTCCTGGCTAAACACAAATCCCGTTTCAGGGGGCAGCAGACCTGTCCCTGGGGTGAAAGTCCCGGTTGGTTTGGAGATCATTGCAGTGAAGCTCCTGGGAGGTGTGGTGTGCACCCCACAGCCCTCTGCTGGAAGAAATCTGGAGCTCTTAGGTGTGGCCCTGAGAGAAACAGGCAGAAACTGATTCTCCTGTTATTCAGAGGTACTTCCATTAAAAAAACCCCACAAAACCAAAAAAACCCCAAAACAAACCAGAACAAAAACAAACAACAACAAAAAAACCACAAAAACCCCAAAGAACAACCCAAACCAAACCAAAACAAAAAACCCCACAAACAAAAAAAACCCAAAAACCCCCAAAGGTACCCACTTTTCTTAAGGGAGAGCTGGAGACCTTTACATTTAAATAGAGTCCGAAATTTCCCCATGCACTTCAAAACCAAAAAGAACAGGAAACTTCCAGCCAGCTGGAAAGTATGAGACGAGTCCTTTTGCATCACAGCTCTTTTTATTTATGGGCTCCCTTCCCCAGCCCCTTCCTTGGCAAAAGTTGGTCACACATAAACGTGTCCCTGGGGGAAAATATTGAATTAGAAACATCTCACCTGACCCACGTTGTGTGGCACACTGTGTGCAGGTGATGGGTAGAGGAGGTTCCAATGGCCAAAATATCGGTAATTCTGGAAGTGAATTGAAATGATTTTATTCTCACCACTGCGCTGTGCCAATGCCACTCACTGGCCTAAGGGGGGGGTAACACGAGATTTACAACTTTGGGCTTTTTATTCCCTGGCCAATCATTAATGCCAAGTGGAGAAACGGCTCTGAAATGGGAGGGAAAGAGCAGAAAGCAAGTGCAAACCTCCTTGGGCTGCAGCTCAGGCCTTTGGCCTGCCCATACGTTGCATGCCTGGAAAGTGTGAAGGGAAGCAAAGCACAGCTGGGACAGAATCTCTTTATTTAGGTGCCAAGTGCCCTTGGGGGTGACCCAGGTCTCTGAAATCCAAGGGCTGCAATGTTCTCAGTGGAGCCAAAACTGGCATTTGCTTGTCCTGGTGCTTTGCCAGGGCTGAGGAAAGGCTGAAATCTGATGCAAGTTCCATTGCTGAATTAAAGAACTTTGCTTTCTAATAATTTGGTGAAAAACCTCTGCTATGGTTTGGATGTGTTGACATTAAATAGCTTTTGATTTCTGATTTCTTCCATAGTGCTGAGATGGTGCTGGAGGCAATTAGCTGCATTTGGGAGTCAGGGAATGATTGAGTGTTCTGCTCCCTCTCAGCTGCTTTGTGGGTTTAACTTTTATCTACAGTTTAAAATCAAAGGATTTCTTTCTATTTTTTTTTAAATTAGTTTACAATCTGTTGGCAAAATGGCCCTCCATCTGAATGGATCGTGTACTCTCACATAGCTGGATTAAAAATGACAATTATATTTCAAGCAAGATAATATTTTCCTGATCATTTCTTTCTGGGGGGAAAAACTAAAAAGGCTTTATGGTGCAATTTCTGTTTGCACTTGATGACTTTAGAGCCTTTTTTCATTTTGAAATTTCTTCACTCCAGCTCTGCTAAACAGTAATAGATCAGAATTTGATTTGGGGTTTAAGTGACTATAGGCTCTAAATTTGCAAGTGGGAGTCAGTGAGGCTCTGTGCTGACTTAGGTTAGAATGAACACATGAAAATGGAAAATGGAAAGATGTAAAACTTGCCCTGATGGCACCTGGCAGGAGCAGATGTGTGAGGGGCAGCTGGGTCCTGCAGTTCCTGGGCATTCCTTGCCCAGCCAGGAGCTCTCCTGTCCCTTCCTGCAGCTCGGCTGGTGAGGAGAACACCCGAATAAATCACCCAGAGGAGAGGGCCAGACACACACAGACAGGCAGGAGGAGCAGGGAGGAGGAGCAGAGAGTTTTAAGGCCAGGACAGAATTCTCTGTCTCATTTTGTGCATATTTATGATGCAGAGATGCGAGAGGCCCGCAGAGAGAACACAGCTCACAAATCACATCCCTCAGCTCGCTCCAGAGCTGGTTAAAGTTCACTCGTGTCTCCTCTGCTTGTACTCCATTCATCATTCCCTGCCCCTGGGAACAGGGCTGGACTCGTGTCCCACATCTGCAGGGAGATCATGTCCAGTCCCTCTTGCTCTTCTTCCTCTTCCAGGGCAGCCTGAACCTTCCTCCTCATGGGGAAGGGTTGGGAGATCACAGCTTTGGGACAGGAATGTCTCATCTCCTGCAGGTGCTGATGCCTTGGGAAGGCTGAGCTGGAACAGAGAGTGGACAGAGCTAAGGGAATAAAGTAGAGATTTATTGAAAGGCATTTAAGGGAACACCTTGGGCAGGACAAGAGCCTGGCCAGGGCTACACCCAAGGTGGACCCAAAATGGGCACAAAATGGTCCCAAAATAGTCACAAAATGGTCACAATGGTTTTGCTGCCCAAACCTCTCTGCACTCTGCTCCTCTGCAGAATAAGTGCCACAACTGAAAAGCAAAATTGTATGAATTAAAAACCAGTCATTCATTTTGCTCCAACACCTTCTGTCCACAGAAACTGGGATTTCCAAGCTAATTAAACTGAATTCCGTCCCTGATTTTTTGTGGTTCTACCCACAGGTTCTGTGTGGGTGTGGGATCACTGCAGCTCTGCAATGAAGCTGTCCCTGAGCTCCAGCAGCACTGGGAGCTCCTCAGTGTGCTTTTCCTGCTTTAGCACAAGGGTTTGGGGCATTTTTTATCAGCCCTCTGTCAGGTCACGTTCCCAGCCAGCCCTGACCTTTCCAGGGGAAGGGTTTTGTGGGGTTGCAGACATTATTCCTGGCTGTTGGCTGACATCAAGATGAGGTTCTGCTCTAGCTGGCAGCAGAATCAGTGATAAACATTTTGGCTCTAATATTTGGGTGCTCTAGGTGCCAAAGCCCCTGAAAACCAAAGGGAGGCTTGGTCATTACGAAGGTAACGAAAGCAAACCCTGAAAGAAATGGAACATTTTCATTCCTGCACCAGCTGGGGTTTGCCCTTTCCAGCAGCAGCAGCACCATCCTCAACGTGGTTTTCTTTATTTCACCGCGTGTCCTTTTGCTCTGTCTCCTGCACTGCGCTGGTATTTATAGTTATCAGAGATTATGGTCAAGTCCTTTCCAATTCAGCAGCCCAAGATGAAAGCCCTGAGAGAACAGGGCTGGAGCACGAGGATATAATGCCTCCTGATGGAGCTGCAGCTCTGGCATCACATCCTTCAGACCAAAAGCAAATGTCTTACAATCCAGTCAGATGTTTTTATTCCTTAAACATGTCAGCTGTGTGCTCTGCTCTTGCTTTTAATATTCCTGCCTCATTTTGCTGTATTGATTTCATGGTGAGTTGCGTGGCATTACCTGCAATTATTTGTCATTTTGCTCTTTAAAAAAAAATCATCCCAAATCGTGGCCTGGGCTGCAAATGAGATGATCACTGGAGTGGAACAGCAGTATCCAAGTTACACTGCCTCGTGCTGAAAGGGAATTCGACTTGCATATTTACAGCAGAGCCCTCCAAATTCCTGCCTGGTTTTGGTGGAGCTGGAAATGCTTCTCGGGGCACTCTTGGGGTGTTGTAGCAGGTGCAAAAGGGAGCTCCCCTGCTCTGTGCTTTTATTCTTTTTGGGGGTTTTTTTGTATAGTTTATTATTTTCTTGTTTAATTAAAACCTTGTTGTTTTTACAAGACACTCTCGGCCACGCCGTCTCCTTAATTATTAATGAGCCATTTTTGAGAAGCTGCTGGACAGCCCTCAGGAGTGTGTTGGACCCTCATGGAGCTAAACACACCTGGCTTGGTGAGAATTCCAGCAGACAATCACCTGGGAACACACCTCGTGGAAAAACTTTAGTGTCAGCTGAGAGATCCTGACAGGCTGAGGGTCCCAGCAGCTCCCCAGGGATAAAATTCTGTGGGTCACAATTTTATTGCACAGGCATTAATCCAGCTCCCTACATCAACAATCAATACTCTATTAGAGCACTGAGATTCCTGCCTTTATCCATTTTTTTTCTGCAATGGGGCATTGAATGTGTGTGTGACTCTGGTTGTCTGGAGACAGGCTGGTTGGGTGAAGGTAATCACTTCCTAATTTACTAATCATATCTGCAGCTTCAGGGGAAAGGCTGGCAACCTCAGATGGAAGATTAAATGAGTGAGACTCCCAGAAATTCCTTTAGCTAGGGAAAAATTGATTTAGAGCATGCAGGAAAATCTTTCTTTTGGAAGTGGAATGAGCAGGTGGCTGCAATTTATATAAATTAAACCTTGGGCTTGTTCCTCTGGCTTGAGTGGAGTTTTTTCTCCCTGTTTTTAACAAAGCTACTGGTGCATAAATAGTGTTTGATTCTTTTTCCAAATGTTGGTTCTGTACAGTTGTTTTTAATCATTGAACCTTTTGGAATCAATTGTAGGATTAATCTAATTGCAGGTTCCTAATTCTGTGGAGCACAGTGCAAGAGAAAAGCTGTGGCCAGGGAGGGAAATCACAGCTTTGCATTCTTGTCTCATGCCACTTCTCCCAACCAGCCTCTGCTCTATCATTACAATCAAAATTCTTTATCCTGAAAATTGCCACATGAAATTTCGGAGCTTAAAATAGCACTTGTGTAAGGCAGAGATTAGATTATGCAAAGTGTTAATGCAGCATTAACTGAAGAGTCCCAATTAAATAATTATAAATAGTTACAGGTCTCGTCTCTGCATTTCCAGAGCACTGGAGTTTAAAAGTTTTGCACTCTGACATTGTTCCTGCCCGTTCAGAAGGACCAAGACCTCTGCAGCATTTGCTTTTCTCTTCTTTTTTTTTAAAAGGCAAGACGTGAAATTTCAGCCTTAGAACTAACAAGTGTTCCTTTCAAAGAGAGTGATCTCTCTCCCTGAGGCACAGTCAGAGGTTCAGGCTGATTTTCAGAGGCTCCACAGGTGCCTGCTGCCACTGGATGGTAAAATTCCATCCCAGTGGAAACCCTGTGCAGTGAATAACTCGCAGACACGGACAAGGTCAAGACCAGAGCTCTGCCTGTTGAGCTGCCTAGACAAGATATTTTAAACCCATGCAGTGATCTGGATTTTGAGCACCTCTTTCAGTATCTGCAGAGCTTTTCAGGGTCAGGGACATGCTCCTGTTCATGGGGAGGCTGCAGGTGTAGGTGTGTGCCCTGCAGGCTGAGCAGAGCCACGTCCCCCCCCTGCTGCTGCTTCAGGAGCTGCCCAGGAAATCCCAGGGAACACTTCGGGAATGGGATCTGAGCAGGAAACCTCTGAGGCTCTTCCCAGTCCTGTGATTGTTGTTTTGCCATGGTCACACACACCTCTCACTGCTCCTTTCCACCCTGTCCCTTATTGTCATCAGTCAGCTGAGACTCCATTGCCTCCATGCAGGAAATTCTTTATCCTCACAACTCATTTTATCCAGTTTTTACGGCTTTAATTGGTTAATTAAAATGCAGCTTTATTGCCCATGATTCCATTGGTTAGCAAAAGGGATGCCACTTGTCCATCAAATCTCTCCACTCTTGGATTGTTTACGTATTTTCTTTACTTATTTTCATGGGACAAATCCCTTGTTATTGCAGGTGCATTTGTTTTCCAACCCAGGAACAGGTTGTTGCTAATGAGGTCTCATACCAAGATTGTTTTTGCATGGAAACCTGTAAATTACTTAGAAGGAGTGACAGACTAACTTTGGCAATTTAGCAGAGCAGTCCTGATTTTATAATCAGGCCTGATTGTTTTATAATTCTTTTATAAGAATTCCTTTTCTGATTCTTTTATCATTCTTTTATAAGAATTTCTTTTCTGATTCTTTCTTTTATAATTCTTCTACCTGTCACAACAGTCCCACCCCAACAGAGTATTGTCCTTTCAGCCCAGAATAATGCTTATTTCAGGTACTGCAAACACTGGTTTTTGACTCTTAGGGAGTGGCTGTTTTTGCCTACTAAAATGTGCTTTTGATGGACTCACGAGTTAAACCCAACTGCTCATGCATGGCCCTTTCCCAGCTTGCTTCCTTTTCTAATCTATGCAGCAAAAATCAGAAAGGAACATCGAGATGATTTTTTTTTGTTCATTAAACTAATAATCTAATCACAGAAGAGTATTGCATGTCAGGGTCAGGAACCTCCAGCATTTTTGCAGGCTAGCAAACCGGTTCATCTGAAGAGATAATTCCGGTTTTTTAATTCAGTCCAAACCAGATGTGCCTTGAATGCCCGTTCTATCTTCCCTTTGCTCTCAGAATTTCCATTTAAGGAATGGTTTCCTGAGCAATTGGAGCACGATAATGTAAAATCATTAGCACTATTATAAAAATATGGAACCCTTGTCTCTCCCTGCTGGTTTTTGACATGGCAGAAGGCAGGACACTGATTATTTACCTGTTCCTTCTCCCATAATAATGCACTTCACAATTTCTTTGTTTATTATACTGCCTCCTCTCTGAAATGCCATCTTCCCAAGGCCAGCCTTCACAGTGAAATCTCAAGATGTGGCTGACCACGAGTTATTACCACAACCTTGCCACAGCAGGGACAAAAGGGGAGAAATCTGATATCAGAGGGGAGATGGGACACACCAGAAAATGAAATTTGCATTTAGCATGTAGAAACGGGGAGGTAATTCCAGGTTGGTGGATAAAAGCAGTGGGATAAAGAGAGTTTGAACTCTATTAAAGCAATCACACAGGCTGCTGAAACATTTGCTTGCTGGTAAGACATCTTGCTTAATTGCTGAACTGAAAACTATTTATAAAATGGCCCCATTCCTGGAGGCACAGGTAAAGGAGAACAGCTGTTCTGCAGGAGAAAACCTCTTTTTTTGTGTGAGTTCTGTGGAAGTTTCACCTCAGAGATCCTGGTGTGTGTCTCGGTGAAGGCGTTGTCTCAGACAATGTAATCGGAACATGCAAAATTGAATTTCAGGAATGATGAATCGTGGTGGGATTCAGGATTTTTGGGTTTGTGGTTGTTGCTGTAACACTGATAATGTGTGAAAATAGAGCATAGAAGGTGATTACAAAAAAAAAATGATATTAATAATCTTGTTGGATGCAGTAAAAGACAATGCAATGGTTGTGGGCTTTATTTAATTCAGCCAGTGTAACTGTGTGATTTTGGGGGATTATTTTGTACAAGCAGTGAAAATGCTGGTGTTTGTTTCACCAAAACTTAGATGCTGCATCATCTTTCCCATTCCCCCCTTGGCAGGACAAGATAAACGGTTTTAATGTTTTCTCTGGAGTGAAATTTTTAAGATGTTGCAAAATATGCTCGAGGGCTGAGGACCTATTGGCCTCTGGAACACTCTTCTTCTGCCTGACCTTCTTCTTTTAAAAAAGAAAAAAATCAATTCTGCTGTGTCTGAACGTCTCAAGTTTGAAGATCAGCATTGGATTGTCATAATCTTTATTTAGTGCAGTGTTGTGTTGAGTTATTTGTTTAAAGCTGACTCTTCCTGACAGTATTAGGTTACATCTTAGGGAGATGCTGTGAGTTGTGTTTGAAGCTGCATCTTGGATTTACTGCAGCTGCTGTAAACACCAGCTAAGCAACCTCCATGAATTATGCTGAAGGTATTTCTCAGTTATATAAGAATTATTCTGATGTGGAACTTAATGTCTGCCATCAGACACTTGCAAGCTGTGACGAGGCCAGTGGAAGTGTGGCATTTAAAATCAAATATTCAGGAGTTGTTGCAGTTTCCAGCAACATCAACACACACGTTGTTTTTCTGCACACCCACACCTGGGATTGATTTTGCCCTTGGTGGAGCTGCTGCAGCCACAAATTGCAGCTGCAGAAAGAACTGGGAAGCTTTGTAGCTCAGCTGGAGACAGAGGTTTCCCAAATCCACCTTATAAATGTGCTTTATTTACTCTGAGCACACAGAGCTCACAGGGCAGCAACTCAGTATTGCAAAAAGCAAACCTGGGGGAACTCAGAGCCCAGACATCCCTGCCAGCTTCCCCTTGGGCTCGGGGTGCTGCAGCCTGAGCCATGAAGTGCATTTATTTCCCCAACAGAAGTACAGCAGCTTATCCAAACTGGGCAGGGGTTTATGGCAGAGCCCAGGGGTCAGTGATTCCCCAGGGACAACCCTCAGCTCTGCCCTTGAGGGGATGGAATGAGAGATCATGTCATCTGTTTGTGGGAAATCCATTTCATCTGTTTGGGATCCATTTCATCTGTCTGGAATCCATTGCACTCAGCTCATGGCACTCCTGGCACCCAGCTCATTTTCTCTGTATAAAATCCACAGCATTCAGCTCATGGCACTCATGGCACTCAGTCCATTTTCTCTCTGTAAAATCCATGGCACTCAGCTCATGGCACACCTGGCACTCAGCTTATTTTCTCTGTATAAAATCCACAGCATTCAGCTCATGGCACTCACCTCATGGCATTCCTGGCACTCAATTCATTTTCTCTGTAAAAAATCTACAGCATTCAGCTCATGACACTCATGGCATTCATGGCACTCAGCTCATTTTTTCTGTTTGAAATCCACAGCATTCAGCTCATGGCACTCATGGCACTCAGTCCATTTTCTCTCTGTAAAATCCATGGCACTCAGCTCATTTTCTCTGTATAAAATCCATGGTATTCAGCTCATGGTGCTTATGGCACTCAGCTCATGGCAATCATGGCACTCAGCTCATTTCATCTGTATAAAATCCATGGCACTCAGCTCATGGCATTCATGGCACTCCTGGCACTCAGCCCGTGTNATGGCATTCATGGCACTCACCTCATTTTTTCTGTTTGAAATCCACAGCATTCAGCTCATGGCACTCATGGCACTCAGCTCATTTTCTCTCTATAAAATTCATGGTGTTCAGTTCATGGTGCTCATGGCACTCAGCTCATGGCATTCCTGGCACTCAGCCCATTTTTTCTGTTTAAAATCCACAGCATTCAGCTCATGGCACTCCTGGCACTCAGTTCATTTTCTCTCTATAAAATCCATGGCACTCAGCTCATTTTCTCTGTGTAAAATCCATGGTACTCAGCTCATGGCATCCATGGCACTCCTGGCACTCAGCCCGTGTTTTCTGTATAAAATCCATGGCACTCAGCTCATTTTCTCTGTATAAAATCCCTGGCAGTCTGTGCTGCTGGAGGCACAGGCACACTCACAGTGGCTGCCCCCCATCTCTCCTCATGCTGATTTCACCTCTCACATTTCATTTCTGGTCAGGGCAAATGGCAGGAGAGAAAGGGGTCAGCTTTGGGGTGTGGGGACACAGCTGATCAGCTGCCTGTGCCCCAGACAAACCCCCTGTGCTCCATCCCAGAGGAACAAACCAGTTTAGTTTGGCTGCCCCGAGGTTTGCAGTGCCCTGAGCTCTTCTGCACAGGTCAGGGAAAGATCCCTGCTGGGATGGATTGTCCAGTTCTGCATGTTAGAGAAGGCACTAAGAAAATCCAGGCACCAGGTTACTGCATTAACATGATTTTGGGCCACCGGGGCAAGTGCAGGGAAAGGATTTCCAAGGCCCAAGACACCTGCTGGTGGCAGACACTGCAGGAACCCTGTGACAGCCTCAGGGTAATGAATCCTGCCTGGCCCTCGATTATCAGGGAGAGCAGAGTGAAAATGAGTAAGAGATTGCAGCAGTAATAGACTCTCCAGTGACACAGAAATGATGGCAGCTTAAAGGCAACTGCTGGCTGGCTGGCCAGGAAAAGCAAATATTCCATAAATCACCTGGCTGCAGGGCTGGGCTCCAGGCTGCTCCCTCAGGCTCTCAGAGCTGTTTACTTCCCCTCCCACAAGAGCTCCAGTGGCTGCAGTGATTGCACAAGAATGCAAAATCCTCTCCTCTTGCCCATCCTTTTCCTCTGGCGGCTCTGGGATTTCCAGATCTCCTCTCCTGCCTCCCCTGTGCTCCACAAAAGCAGAGCTCAGCCCTGCCCTGCAGCAGGGTGACAGAGCCACCAGCCCCAAAGCCATCAGGGTGACAGAGGTGACAGAGCCACCAGCCCCAAAGCCATCAAACCTGAGTCATTTATTGCAGGCAGAGCTCTTGGAGAGGCTGAGCTGCCTGTGCTGCCTCTGCCACAGCGAGTCTGCACCCAGGGATGAATGAGAGGCACGGATTACCTCGGTGCTGCATTCCAGNTCAAACCTGAGTCATTTATTGCAGCCAGAGCTCTTGGAGACGCTGAGCTGCCTGTGCCTGCCTCTGCCACAGCGAGTCTGCACCCAGGGATGAGGGAGAGGCACGGATCACCTCAGCGATGCATTTCAGGGCTGCATTTCACAGCTGCACCCAGGGAGAAATGAGATGCATGGATCACCTCAGTGATGCATTTCAGGGCTGCACCCAGGGATGAGTGAGAGGCATGGATTATCTCAGTGCTGCATTTCAGAGCTGCATTTCACAGCTGCACTCAGGGATCAGTGAGAGGCATGAATCACCTCAGTGCTGCATTTCAGGGCTGCACTCAGGGATGAGATGTACGGATCACCTCTGTGCTGCATTTCAGAGCTGCACTCAGGGATAAGTGACAGGCATGGATCACCTCCGTGCTGCATTTCACAGCTGCCCCTGCTCCGAGGGAGCCACAAATCCCAGCTAAATAAAGGGCTAAGGGTTCAGTAATTAACTGCAGAGGCACAGAATGCAAACTTTGCGGTGGTTATAAAGAACCAAGTGCCCATTTAGCACCTCCCTGCCCGTGCAGGCTGGCACAGGCTGTGCCCGCGGGTCCCTGCGTGTCAGAGCTGCCAGGGAAATAAATGGGAGCAAAGGATGACACTCAATTATATTTACAAAGGGCCTGATCCCAGGCCCATTACAGGATCTTTCTATTAACTTCAGCCCCAGCTTTGGACTGAGGCCAGGCGTGTTTGCAGTGAATCTGTGATTGTATCTGAGTGAGAAGGAGAATTCTTGCAGCGCAGAATGTACTGAGCCATCACCTGCTTTTGGCAAAACGCTGTAATGGAGTTCTCCTATCATAAAAACAACAATAATTCCTCAGTCATGGCTTTGTGATTAAACAACACTGAGGCAGTGCTTTTTTTTCCTCCTCTTAATTTGCATAATTCCCAGGCTGCAGTGCAGAGAAACCTTTGGAGATATTAAGTAGATTATAAAAATGTCGTGTCAGATTTGAAACTGTCACTAACACAGGACTTTTAATTACGAATAAATTAAAAAAAAAGAGGCACCGCTTCTCCCGTGGCCATGCGATTTTGTGTTGGGCACAAACACTAAAGCTTAGAAATGTTCCAAGGCTGAAAAGCAGAAGCGAGATAAGAGAATGGATTATTCTGGAAAACAGGCGAAAGTAGAACTGATAAAACATTACTATTCAAATGATATCTTTACAGGAGCCATTACAACAGAGTTATCACTGTTGGAACACAGAGAGAAGCCAGGCTCTAAAGCATTCCAGCCCTACAGCAGAGAATTATTTCAAGAAATGACTCCTTGTGCTTGCAGCAGCGGATGCAGGAGAGGCCGTGCAGGAAATGCACGGGAGCTTTGCCCACAGAGGAACCCCCTCCTCGCTGGCAGCAGGAGGTGTCTGAGGGCTGGGAAGGGTGGGTGTCACTTTTGTGTCTTCTTCTCTGCCAGGGTAAGGATTAAACACTCGAGATGGTTTTTCTGGTTGGGACTCAGATGTTTATTAATTCTTATCTATGTTACAGTCTCACAAACCCTGAGTTCTGCAGCACTTCAAGCTCACAAAGTAAAAAATGCCCCCCATCTCTCTCTCTACATGGCCTTTTAAAAATAAACTGTCCAATTATGAAATGACACCTGNGCTCTGAGCTCCCCGGGGCTCCTCACACCCCTCAGCCCCCCCGTGTGTACCTGGCTTTGTGTGTTTGGCTTCCTCCAACCTCCAGCAGCCAGCCCTGGGTCCCCCAAACATTTATCTGAGTGGGACAGGAGCTGCCTCCCTCCTGCATCTAAATCAGATCAAATCCGTATTCTGGAAAGAATTTGCATTTGTTCAGATAGCCAAAGGGTGATTAATTTAAAACCCCCAAATAAATAAAATCATTAGTGCCATCTCTTGCCCTGACCAAGATTTTTCACCGTAGGAGACTAAGCATTAGCAACCCCACGTTTAGGTGGGAGCTGGAGGATCTGCTGAAGTGGTATTTCATGTTTAAACAGACTTAAATTTACCAGATCTAATGGTGAACAATATTTCAAAAAGAGACTTAATCTATTTCATTGCATTTTATATTACTTTGTTTAATAAATCATCTTCCACCAGGAGCCCAGTCTAAGATGAATTTAACAGACCTTATAAGTGATGGGTCAATATCAGCTTTGTCATAAATTCATTTTTACTTTGGATACAGGCCTGGTGGGTACTTTTGTATCGCTTTATTTCAAATGATCCATAATTCATAGTTAACTTTGACTTTAAAATGTGACAGCGTATTTTCTTCTTTCAAGAACGGGATTTTTCCCTTTAATTTTTCACTGAAGAAAAATTAATACGGCTTTAATTAGAGGTTTAGATAATGCTAATTTCAATTTACTTTTCTTTGTTGCATTGGAAGGTTTGAAATCCATCCAGCAGCAGGAAGAACAGGATTAATAATGAGCACTGGCAAAAAACAATGCATGAAGGAACAAGGGTAATGACTGTCAGTGGGTCAGGCAGCTGCAGGGGGAATTCAAGTTCCTTAATGCCGACAAAAATATTTGTTTCAGTTCTCTTATTACTCAGATATTGGCTTTTGCAGGTATTTACAGCAAAATTCACCGTTTTTTGTGTTAGCAAGGGGGTGAGGTGCAGGCAAAAGGGTTGTACTGGTGAGAGAATTAACTGGGAAAATTGCATCTCTGTTGGGGACTGGAGGAAATGGGTGGTTAATGCTGTTTTACACCACAACGACACAGACTCTGACTTCAGAAGGCTGAAAATGACTCCTTTATTTTTGGGATGTGTCTCCCTGTTAGACTATTTCACACAGACCAATTGGATTGGTGACACAAAGACAAACCTTTTCACTCACATTGCTCAAAGCAGAGGGACAGCAAGAAGAAGTCCCTCCTAGGGAAAGGAATGAATAACAAAGGTACAGTTACAAAAACATTTCTGCTGTTTACAGAAAATTCCCTGGGTAAAGAATTTCAGAAAACCAAAACACCTCAGGCATGGAACCAGGGCTACAGGTGGTGCTGCAGTGTGGAAGGAAAGCCACCTGCACAGATGGAATATTGTCTGCAAGCGTGTGCTGTGCAGGAGTGAGGAATGGGAACAGAAATAAATGTACAAACAACGCACAGAGAGAGATCTGGGCAAGGAAATTGCCCAGGGACAAAGTCCCCTTTGAGGGGACAAAGTCATAAAACCTGAATATCCTTTTAGGCTCACCACAAAATTTGAGCAAAGGTACAAAATTCAGGAGAATAAAAGTGTCTGTGGTTTTCTTTGTGGGCGCTGGGATTTTGATCCTGGTGAGGCCTCAGCAGGCTGTGACACTGAATAAATATACAGTAAAATAAAGAAAATTCTCATCAGGGTTATGTCAGTGGTGACTCTCAGCCGTGGACAGGCCCCTCTGTTCAAACCAAATGAGTGAATTTTACCTTTAATGGGATATAAATTCAATGGGAAGCAGGTTAGGCCTGTTTAGAAATCCCAGTAATGAGGTTTCACCACTTCTCTTCTGAGGGGGGGACCAAACTGGTTTTGTTTCCTCTTTTTTCTGAGCTCTACTGGTTTTGTTTCCAGGTGCCCAGAGTGAATTGCTCTGTGCCCTGGTGCTGCAAATGCTGCAGGGTGGGAGGAGCAGAGCCTGTGGATCCCTGGACTGGGCTCTGATGGAGCTGATGGGCATCAGATTTGAGCAGCACCTGCAGGATTTGGCTGCTCTGTTTGGACTGGCATTAATTTGCTGTTGTGTGCAGTAAGCAATTTTTCATCTTCAGCTTTTGTGACATCTTGCCGTGTCAGCAGAGACAGGATTGATCCAGGAAAGGACATTTCAGTTATTTTCCCTCTGACTGTACAGCTCAGGGATCTGGCATTTCTGACATGAGAGAAAGATTAAAAAAAAACGAGGGGGTTCACACTTTTGCTCACAATATGCTCCAAACAGCAAGCAGCAGATAAATTGACAGATATTAGATTTCACAGTTAATCATATTCCTGGCTCTGTGCTCAGCCATGAAGAAACAGCTGAGGGTGAGGGGGTGACAAAAATTAAATGGCATTTTGGCCACCCTGTACCTGTGGGACACAGGGATAGGGAAGAGCAGGTCACAGGGACATTTCCAGTGGGCAGAGTGGATTCTTCCCACTGTAGCATTTTCTTCTTGGATTTGTAGGAGTGATATTGCTGTGTCAGTTCAGGCTGAACTTTACACTGAGTGACAGAAAGTGAGGTTCAGTTGCTGGGAGAAAGGAACAAATCACATTTACCTTGTTCTGCCGTTGACCCTGTGAGCACCCCAAGGTATTTCTGAGGTGATTTGGTCTCCCTCATTCATTGTTTATCACCTCCTTTCCCTTTGCAGCACAAATAATTGATAACTCCACTCTGCCTCACTTCCACTGGCAAGTTTGGGATATTGCAGGGCTAAATTTGTGCTCAAGGATGTTCATGCTGGGGTGCTGGGGAGAGGAATGGTTTTCCCACAGAATCATGGAACCTGTC
>VXBB01001404.1:0-34502 GCA_013399915.1 Illadopsis cleaveri
CCTCGGCGGGCAGAGTGGTAAACAAGCCCCTGGCCGCGCTCCCGGGCCCTGCCCGCTCCCCACGAGGCAGGGCAGCTGCGCCCAGTGGTGTCCCGCCCCAGCTGGGCCAGGGGGAAAACTCTGAAACTTCCGCCCCGACCGTTTGCAAATAACAACGAAATAAAGAGAAGCCGCCCCAAAACGCGCACCTCCCCCGCCCCCACACTCACACTCGTGGTGATAACCAGCTCTCGGCCCTGTCCGGCGCCCTCCCGGCCTCTGCTGAGCTCCAGCGCCCACCCTCCTCCCCGAGGGCAGGGCTGCCAGCCCCGGCGCGGAGGCGCCCAGCTCCAGGGCCCTCGGGGCATCGGCTGTCCTCCGGGACAGCTGTCCACCTCCCCTTGGGACACCCTGTGCCGGGGGAGACCGTGCGGGAACCGCTTCTGCCCAATTGTTTTTCGTGCTTTTTACCAAAGGAAGAGAAAGTACTTGCTCCTGCACACCTGAGGCATCAACTCTTGACCTTTCCTCCCCGCAGCCAGGGAAGTGAGAGAATAGGGAAAGAGCAGGCCAGGAGTGTTAAATGACAAGTTTTTGATCCATGATCCTGCTTCCAAGCTTGCAGAGGCACATCTGTTCCGCTGTTTGGCAGCTACTTACGTTTTTAGCAGTTTGGGGTGGATGAGGAAAAGAGCTTCTTGAAAGAAAATCAGCGAATTAACTCTGGATGCTTCGTCCTTCCCTGTGAGATCTGGAGGGCTCAAAGCATCCTCTTGCATTCATACACCATCCCAATTTCTTCCCCCAGATCCTGTGCTGCCACTGCTACACCCGCTGTGCTATCCAACTCCCCAGCCTGCCTGCCAAAGCCTCTTTCTCTTTTTTTGACCCTGAATCACCTTCTCCATCCTGCCTATCAGTGCTCACACAGGAAAACAAAGTTTAGTCCAAAACAAAGCATAGATTCTTAAGAACATGTCTTCTGGTTCAGCACACATTGCTCTCCACAGTAGCTACTTTTGTGATTTACATATAACAATGTAAAATACATTTATTAGTACAATGAAGTGCATTTTATAGATGCACTAATCTTGCTGCACACTCACTGTCTTGTTACCCATGCCCTTCTAAGTTAAACATAAAAACATTACACATAAACATACGACAGTAGAATTCAGAAAAAAATAAAAGCCTAGCAATGAAACACAATATAGTTTTATAAAATGCCTAAGTATTATCAAAGCAAAGAGAGAATATTTGGCCAACCACTGAAAAACACATCTGTTCCCCCTAAGGAACAAGTCTGGATGCTTATTAAAACGCCAAGCCTATGATAAGCTTAACTATGCTCAAAATATTTCATAAGCAATTTAATGTGCAAAAGTTAACAGTTCACATTCTCCACGAAGTCTTTGTCCAGAAGCTGTTTTCTAAATCTGTTGAGCTTTCTTACAATAATTAAAGCTTTCTCCACAACATAACATTTTTGAACAGTTATGACAGAGCAAACCAACCTTTTTTGCTTTCAGATTCAATCTTCATTACATTTGTCAGCAACAATTAATTAAACTTTCAGTTGCATAGAAATAAACAAGGGCAAAATGCAAGACTGGATCTTAATGTGATTGATGCAAGGGGTCATGGTTCCACAAACTCCTAGATATGTTTCTGACTCTTAGTGAGACTCCTCAGATGGGAGTTCTGAATGGAAGCCTGTGAACTGTATGATGGAAAGTCAAATCAGCTTGAGGGAAGTGCCATGTATTTTTTCAGTGGCACTGAAACACTGGACAGTGTTCAGTTAAGTTCAAGACTCTCTCTGCATATTTTTCAAGGTAATATTTATGTACTGCAGTTTCATTGCCTATAAACTCCCCGACTTTTTAAGCTAAAGGATGTGTCTTTAAGAAAACCCATTGTGAACATATTATATGCAGCTTCTACTTTCATGCATTTAAAAAAAAAAATTCTCTTTTCCAGTCACTAAATGTTTCTTATACCCTGATTGGTAAGAACAAAATATTTTCCCTTTCTCCTCACATTTGGAAATGCATAGGCAAAAAATCAGATTCTTCAGTGCATACAGTTTTTACAAATGTGATGTCTATAACTATACTGAATTTCTTCAACATTCTGTACCTTGTTGTCCTACTGCTATTTAGCTAAACTAAAAAAATATGTAGTATTTATATTTTTAAAAAAATTAGGCTCAAGGGTCTTCCTTTACAGGCCTTAAGTAGGTATCTAGAGAAACTCTGTACCTCTTTGGTACACTCTGCTCCTCTCAAGAGCTAAGCCTCTTCCCTTTTGAGAGAGGTCTCTTGAGATCTCAGCTATTTCCCTAGTAGTTCCCAAGAACAAGAACAATAAAATCTCGCTCTTCATAGTCAGATAATTTCCATGGAAAATGTACTTTGCAAACAGAATATGGGTAGGTTTGACTGCAGTTTGATTTCTGAAGTTTTTGATTTCTGGTTTTTTGTAACCCCAAAGATTCATAATAAAAACACTGGTGTTTGAATTATTTCTATAAAAGAATTTTAAAAGTATTACCTGAAAAAAAAAATACTAACTCTGGAAAAGTATGTGAAAGGAAAGGCACCTTTGTGGCTCTGCTATTTGAACCCTGTATGGTCACAAGAAAAACAGCTGAAAAGGAAAAAGAAGGAAGAGGGACATGAGATAATCACCATAAAACAGTGAAAATAAAGAGGTTACAGAGATATAGAAGAGATACCTCATATATAGATAACTGCATATGTTTCAGCTAAATTATTGTTATAAACAAAAAGAAAATATCATAAAACCAACAGTAAAACAGAGAGAAAAGTGGAAAAAAACAAGAGAGTATGGATAAGCTGAGAAATGTGAGGAAAGCCTTGGGTTTGTCTAAGATTCCTTCCTGTTTATGGTGATGTGCTTATTTCACATGTTTTATTAATACCCTACAGCTGATAACAAACAGCAATTGTGCACGCAAAAGACATAATACTCTGCAACAGACATCTGTTATGGTGGTACTTAGACTGTGCCTATTTTAGGATCAATACATAAGAGGCCAATGCCAAAGGAGGAATTTGCCCTATCATTTGTGGACTTTCAAAAGCCCCAGGGGCTGGGAAATGGCATCTTCTGCAACCCTATCTGAAATTCTAGCCAGCTGCCCATTAAACATTGACTCACTTTCTCACAAGCTATTGAAAATAGACCAAGACTTCAGTAGCTTTCACATGCAGCATTTTCTTTGACCATAAAGAATATTTCAATTTCCTATGACTTAAAAAAACACAACTATATTGTTGAAGCATGCTGTTAGTGACACACCGAGACAGCTTTTCCATAAACCATTTTATTTTAAAAGCTTGTCAAAGTCGTGTAGTATTCCACAAACATAAAGTGCACAGAATGCCAAGCCTGAAGAGTATATGTTCAGAGAGTTTAGTTTAATTCTTCCTTCTTCTGTTGATCTGATTAGAATTTGTACTGTAATCAATGAAAAGGATATGCCTACATCATCCAGAAAAAAATAGGTCTTCAGTAAAATGCCTAACTTTACCACTAATTTTTAACAAGCTGTACAGTAGAAGCAAATCCAAGAAAGAGAGGAACTATACAGAGAGGACATGAGGCCAATATGAAGTCTTGTGGCCAGTTAGACTAATGCACAACATTAATGACTAAGCCTTTCTCTTCTTCAATTTTCAGCTAAGACACCAATTCAGCAGAAGGATTTGGACTTAGGACAGAAAGATGAGATAAACAGGATAACCATTAAAACACAAAAATGTATGATATTGCCAATTGTGTGAAGATCAACATTAGATTAAATCCTATTCAGTAAGCAGTGTTTATGCACCTCTCAGCCAGACAGGATGTTCTACTGGGGTTTCAGACTTGGCTCCAGCTGAGTCGTACGAACTACCAGAGCTGCATCTGACTGCTGAGCAGATGAGTCACGTCTCCAAAGGTAAAAACCACAGATTTTATTGTTAACTGTGAGGAGTGTTGAAAATGTCTAATCTAAATTTGGTATTACCTACAGTAGAAGTTTTCTAGACTGCTATTAGTTGCCAAGGTATAGGTTCCCTCCTAATTCCAACCAGTATGAGAGAGGGAAAGAAAGTAGACTAAGTGTCTAACTAGTGAAGCTAAGGAAAAGCAACACGTCCAGTTCCCACTTCTGCATTTATTTAAAGCGCCAATACCAGACTTAACATTTTCCTTTTTCAGGTTCACCTATGGCTCAGGTCTGGCTTCTTTACAAATTAATCTCGTGTTTAGTTTATCATTCAGTGAAGCGTGGATGGGACTTGACCAGCTGTTGTCTGGGATATGGCTGACACATAACTGCTACTATTAAAGGTGGGCAAGTGAAAGAAAGTGGCAGTCAGTACCTGCCAAAGCCCTCTGCCCCTGCCAATCCCCAGCTACACAAAGTTAAATTTTTGATGGCAGACTTTTAGTGTAGGATTTCTCTAGCCTACCTTGTCACTATCTCCACTGTGAACCTCTGATCAGGGATGTCATCTATGTGGTGTTGGTAGGTGGGAACAGGGGCACAAATTTCTTTAAACATTAGCCTTTATGATGAGATAAGTGATACTGAAGGAGCCCAGATGTCTAGCTTAGATGTATGAGTGAGAACTCTAGACACCTAAAATTTGGTGAAATTAATCCTACCCATGGCTATTAAGCTGAAGAACATCTTAAGATAATTTTTCTTCTGACCTCAAACACGGAATTCGTTTTGATCCTGTTGCTAAATGAGGAAGCATGAAGAATACATTGTCCTAGCATGATCATTCACCTCTCTCTTGGCAGTGAAATAACTAACAGTGCTGGCAACATTCTCATTCAGCTTCAAAGTTAACATCTCTTTCAAATGAGCAGGAACTGCTTCAAGCCATTGTTCTAGGCTGCCTTCAGGCTTGGTTTGATACCACTACGCAGGTCAAGTATTTCATACTGCATGCATTATCATAGGAACCAAGCACCTCAGAGTTCCTTCCTTTGTTTATGTCGATTTAATATCTTCCAGACCACCATTGCAATCTCAAGAACTCAGTTTTGTTTTCAGCAAAAGTTTGGAGCATCAGAGAAGCAAATGTTTTACCAAACCAACCAAATCAGATTGTTGTCTCGAAGCAGATTTTAGTTGGTTGCTCAGCGGCCACTCTGTTAACTTTTCAGGCTGCAAAAAGCTGAAAAAGAAGAAAACTACTACCTCTGACAGTACTCCCTGGAGTGAAAAACCATCAGGAATAGAAGTGACACTAATCTTGCTCACTTGATTTTTAAGAATTCCAATTTCTATGGAAGTTAAATTAATTTTGTTGATCACTGTTGTCCATTTGTCCCTTTGAAAGTGTTTTTATATTTAAGGCTATAGCAAGGGCTAGTGGGTGGTAGTGGCCCCATTTCAAGGTATGATTTACAACACTGTCAGCATTTTACTTACTGGGTAAGCAGAACTGTGTATCTAAGTGAGTCAATTCAAATATTAAAGCATATGAAAACTGTTAACAAAATCTTCCATGTAGAAAGTCTCTACTTGCCTTTGCAAATTGAGCAGATTTGTGTTGAGAAATACAACATTAAAAAATCCGGCATTTTAAGACTGTTATAGGGGTACTAAATACAGCAAAGAACAGTTTTGGTCTGTACATATTTGCATGGAAGTATTTAAACTATATCAGACATTAAATATAAGACATGAAATATATGGTAAATAATTTCATGCATCTACCTTGCAGCTGGTACAGAAGGACTTAATTCCATTTTGTTTTTCTACTCAAGAAGAGTTTCTGTAATATGTAAAAGATTAACACATTGTCTTTTTTCATTTTTTAAAAAATTCTAAATTATTGTCCTCAGTCTACATCTACTTTTTAACTATCATCTGAAATCCTGAATTTGAAGTTGGGTATCCCACAAGAAAAAACCTAATCTTCTGCAGGTCAGCAAAAAAAACCCAAAAAAACAAACACCAAAACACATATATATATATACTCTCTCTGGTTCACTTTTCTCCAATCGATAGGTTATTTAACACATAATTCACCCCATGTATGGTAATATGGGTAAAATAGATTTCAACAAAGGTGTGTGAAAATGCATCATTAGTTTGACAATATTTTGTGAAATAAATGGAACAATTCTTGTTAGCACTGTTAAATATCTCCTCTCTTTCAAAAGCAGAATTAAATTAATGCTTCTGTTGACAGGGATTTCTTGAAAGTTAAATAAATCCTGTATCAGTGGCCTTCCTCTAAATATGTATTTGCTTTGTGGCTAAGTAAAAATATACCACTTGTTCAAAAGTAAGCACATTCATAGGCCCTGCACTTTATATTTATACTCTGATAAAATCCATCCCTACCAGATTAATGGGATAAATGTTACTTTACATACAAAAATAAAATAAATTAGTACACAAAGATTTGTAGTATAGCATATATTCACACAAATCAATTTCATTAAGGAATCCTAAATTGGCCTCCCTATTACTTAGGCTGAGCAACACAATGTACTACCCCTGGCCAGCCTCAGCCATGAGGAGTGCAAGGTTACCTTATAACTGGTCGTTCATGGTGCAGCATTTACTTGAAAGCCTGATGTGAATCCTTCAGGTTCAGTGGCTCCCAAGTGCTCTTTGTCCTCCCTCTGAAGCAGCATTTTTCGTAACTCAGGAGATGCACATAGGCTAAGAATCCTTTTTGGGAATCCTAGATGCACTCCCTAAGACAGATAAAATTAATAATCAAATTTCTTTATCATCATAATGATCTTCCCAATTGTTTTAAATAAAGGCTATGTAAAGATTTTGCGTTACAGAAGCTTCTGATCACAGCACTGTGACATAGCAAGATCTGTTTTCAGGCAGAATTATTCAGTATATAATAGGTCTAACCATTTAGGTGTCTGTTTGTGTCATATATTTTAGTTAGAAACATTTTAAAGAAAACACTGCCCTCCTTCTCTCATCAGGGTGAAATCAAGGGAATCTTATTTAAGCTCCCTGGGATAGTAATATTTAAAATGAAATGACACTCCACCTAATTATTTTAAAGCCTTCAACTCCTGTAAGCTCTTCAAGTAACATCTAAACCTTTAAGAAATTGCCAACTGTTTGAATATTGCAGTACACAGAGTACCACCCTTTGAGGGAAAGCTTGCATGTTCAAATTGGGCCAAATAAGCAATAAGACAATATAAACCCAAGCCACTTAAACCACATGAATAATTCCCAGACACTTAGAAATCTGATTTATAACCATGCACAGATAGTGCTATCATCGTTCCAGAATTCACTTTGCTGGAATTTATTGAAGGATACTGCTGTGTACTAACAGGTTTTTACAATTAATAAGACCTATTATGCTACTGACTGGGCATGAAAACTGTGTACTAAATAATGTACAATTATTCTATTCGAGGTAAATTTGCTATGGAGAATAACACTATTAATCATTAAGTCATCTCAGGTTTCTGTATTATCAAAACATGCCTAATGTTCCCACTAAGAAAGGCACCCCTGACATAAGGAGGTGATCTTCAAAATAACCTGGGACCCTTAGTTTTACAGAAAGAACGTTTGCTGACCTTTAACAACCCACTTTGTTACCAGACATTGAAACTTTGTAATTCCTTTGATCTTAAGACATTTTTCTAATTGTATTTCTGCAGGATATTTGATGTGCTGCCACCAGTAAGTAGAAAAGCAGGAAGTTAAAGTACTACCAAGCCTTTCTTATATGTATCATTATATATCCACATATACAAGAGGACCTTTTTTTATGAATTAGCTTAATATTCCAAGAACATGTGGAAAAAGTTGAACAAGAAGAAAATTAATTATTCTCACAGTTTTACATACAAATGATTATGGAGTAAAAACAGACCTTTAAGTTGTGTTTGCACATGAATTATTGTGGGGTTACTACAGGGCATTAATTTCATACCATCTTTTACATTATGCAATCTAATAACTTGCACCCACATAGGAAATGAGAATAGTTAACCTGGTGTCAAATCTTGTTGCAGAAACCCTTGTTAAAACCCTGCTCACCTGTACATATCTAGCCTCCTATCTGTTTTCCTTCTTGGGAAAAATAAAGTTCTTTATTCAGCGTTAGAAGGGTTGATCCACTCCAATATAAATACAATTATCAAGATTGTTACACAAGTTGCAGTTGCCAGATCTTTATGGCTGGTAATACCTCTGCCAAAGCACACAGTATATTTTGATTTCAGTATGACTTTGCAAGGCTATTGGTTGGAAAAAGCAGGTTTTTGGTTCTGCAATGAATCCAAGCATAGCCTGGAATTACAGATATTTACAAAAGACCCCAACCTTGTCTTTGACTTCAACTTTCACAGTAGGACTGATACTCTAGGGTATCCTCCAAAGGGATTTGAGTGGAACTTTTCCCATTTTGCTTTTCCTGATGTGCAGGATCAGTGTGAGAGACTTCTGATTTTTTCTAGTCAAGATGTGTGCTTCTTGTAAAGAGGAGCTGTCACTCTTGTTTTGGAGAGCAGTATATGAGGAGATATTAACTGGAAGCATTAGTTGCCACAGGAGGAATGATGTCTGTTCTCCAGATAGACATCAGCTTGGTCTGGTTGTATCCAAACTCCATCTCCCACATTTCAAAGCTTTGCTGATGCAGAGAGACACAGTGTTCCTAACTGGATTTCTCAAGCAAATTGCCAGGTGCAGACCCATGTTTAACTCCATTTTCACCACCATGAGCCTCTTCTCTCTCCTACCCCAAAGCCAACTCTCCTAACTACCTGGATGAATTTCTCCTGCTCTTTCCCAATAACATGGTTTCCTAACAACAATTTTCAGAAACAAGTTTGATGTTAAAGCAATGAGTACAGGTTTAGAGCAAGAATTTCTTACCCATTAACATATAAGAGTTACAGGTTTGTTTGTTTTTTAAACAAATGTTTGAGCACAGTCCCTGTGGTCTGCCTAAACTATTCACCAACAGCAAACCCTGGCCTTTCTTTGGAGCATGAGGCCAGACAGCCCCTCCAGACTTTTGCTTCAACTGGCTTGTTTCTGGTGGTCCAGACTCTCCCTCAATCAAGGAAGAAATTCCTTTTCTGACAATGAGAAAGCTTGTGATTCAGGGTGTCACAGAGCACAGCCCACTAATGACGGAAACACAAGCACAGACTTTGCACATTTCTGGTTTGTGTACAGTAGCTTGGGAAAGGACCTTGAGTTAAAAACTGTTACTCACACTCTCAGTCTAGGAATGGATTCTCTCATTACATTTTGATGGTATCTATACAACTGGAAAGTAAAACACAGTATTTCAATCCATTTCAAATATTGAGTGTTTAAAAGTAAACCTGGCTTCTTGGCAGGACCCCTAGTACCTCTTTCAATAATTTTCCATTTTTTCTCCCTTCAGCCCTCAGTCTCACATTGGGACAACTAAACTTTGAGCCACATAAATCTAGATAAATCTTGCTTCATATCCTATTTATGCTTCTCTAGGCAAAAAAGTCACCAGAAATTATTTAAAGAATTTTTTCCCCCCATACTTACTGAGAACTTCTGTACCCACTTCTGGCCCAGTCATTTCTGTGATGTCAGCTTGGACCCTCTTCTTAACCCTTCCTCCTCCCTACACTGTGAGTTACCAATCCTGAGATGTAAAACTCACAAGATTCCCTCGATAACAATTGTAGTTAGCCCTACAGAGCCATTTCAGTGTGAAAATGAAACAGAAATTCAGGCAAGGAAAAGGAAAATATCAATGTATTTGTCCATTAATCATTGTTCTGTCTTGCTGGCTTTTTACATCATTCCTGAAACTTTCCCTTTTACAGCAAAGGACCTAACTCAAGTTTACATTGATTTCTCTGCAGCAGTCTTCTCTGCTAACCTCCTCCAGAAGTATGTAATTTAATACATATATTATCTACACCTACATGCTCTGCTTTTTTTTTTTTTTTCTTCTGAAATGAAACAGGTCATTTCCCATAGATTTGTAACAGCAGGAAACACCTTCTTGTATTAGCTTTAATTTCAGCTTTTCATGTCAATGCATGCCAGGAACATTTGATGTGACAGAAAACATCCCCAAAGCAATGTAGATTCTGCAATACCATTAAAATGGGACCAAATTTTCCTGCGCTGCTTGTTAGAACAGTGAAACAGAGTTAACTGCTGAGTGAACAGAACAGTGTTAAGTTCTTTTCTCCTTAATGTGTAACAACACCGATTTCACACACTGAGTAGCTCTGGTATCTGTTTTTGTTGCAGCTGACAGTAAACCTGAACACAATTTCCAGAGATGTTTTTCTGCTCAGTGTAGTGTTACGGAGGCTCAGCTACTGCAAACTCCTCTTTCTGTACGCCTTAAAGGCCGCCTAAGGATAGCTCACCAAGCAGGAATTGCCATCTGCTGGCCAAGCCGGGAATGGGCTTTGTCCTCAATTTATTACTACCTCTCCCTGACTAAATTTGGAAATGGATTTGAGCAAAGGAGACGGTGCTGCTGTCAGCTGAGCCTGCCCGTGGACAGAAGTATGTGCATACTTCTCCAGCTCACGCTGGAAATGGAGGGGAAAATCTGTAGAGGAGAAGATGAGTTTGGGGGATCCATGATGCTGAAGTATTGATTTTAAAATAGATGGTAAAATAGTTTCATTTTCATCTGGAAAATACACTTTAATTTTTATACTTTTGAGTGACAAAAAGAGAATGTAGGGGTGGCAAAACCCTTGCTGCTGGGAGAGGAAGGCCAACTCTCTGCAAATTTGTGTTTCCAGATAAGAGCTGCTTAGAGGCAGCAGGGAGGCACCACAGTAATCCCTGCCCATTCTCAAGCAGAATCCTGTATAGCACAGCACAGTCATCCCCTGACTCTCTTCTCTCATCTCCTTTTTCATAGCTGTGACTTTTTATGTCCAAACTCCTATCACAAACCACCTCCTTTCCAGCTCTCAGAGTCAAAACATTCCTCCTCATTCTTTGAATCCAGAACCCGTTACACTTTTTGTCCTCTTTCCCATCCTTCCTTAAGTTTTCTATCCTACCAAGTCTGCCTTCTTTTCCCCTAACTCTTCATGCAGGCACAGACCATTCCACTGAACAGCTGGTTTGTAAAGAAGCAAAGTAGTAACTTCCTTTTAGTGTTCCCCAGCCTTAGTGGAATTATGATAAATGGAGTTCTTTCTATCACTCACATTTTCTGGCAGGAGTTCCTTAATTTCAGTGCCTGTGATAAAAAATTGCATCCTTCTTTTGCCACCTATTTTCTTCATTGCATAGTCCCAAATAAACTGCCTTTTCCCATAAAATAACAACAGGGACAAGAAAATGGCCTCAAGTTGTGCCAGGGGAGATTCAGATTGGGTATTATAAAGAATTTCTTCACAAGAAGGACTGTCCAGCATTGGAACAGGCTGCCCAGGGAAGTGGTTGAATCATCATCCCTGGAGGTATTTAAAAGATGAGTGGATGTGGCACTTGGGACATGGTTTAGTGTTGGATGTGGCAGTGCTGTTAATAAATGGTTGGACTCCACACTCCTTGAGGTATTTTCCAGCCTAAATGATTCTGTGATCTCCATGTCATCCATGAATTCCTGAAATTGCATCCATGAAATTGCAAAATTTTTGCAATATTTCTTTTCAATTATGTCCTTTCCAGGCAGAAGACCTATTTATTCTTTAGAAGCCATTTCATATCTTAAGATCAGCTTTGGCTTTCCCTGAACTAGTTCTATTATAGCCCTTTTCATGGTGGAGAACAGGGAGAGCTGAACTGGACACAGCAAGCAGAGTATGGGCACACTTTGGATTTACACAGCAGCAAATTTTTATACTCTATTTCATTTTCCTTGTATTCATTCTTATTTCCCCATAGTAGTTCTTAACATTTGATTTCCTTTTTGACTATGAGTATCAGGATGACTTTTTCCCTTTCTACTACAATTGCAAGGTCTCACTCTCTTTTTTTTAAATTGATGTCAGTTTTGTTCATCATTTGTACGTAACAACAATGCATTTAATTTGTGTGGCATTAAAATGCACCTTCCCAATAGTCTTATGGATATCTTTGCATCATCTTTACAGCACCAATCTAACTTCATTGTAACAGGTTATCAAACTACAAGTTATGGAAGAACTCAGCAATAGCTCCCTAAACCATGTCTAAGTGGACATAGGATCATTGAGGTTGGAAAAGACCTTTAAGATCATTGAGTGCAACTGTAAAAATTTTACTGTCCTGTCCACCACTAAGCCGTGTCCCTAAGCAAGGCATTTACAAGTCTGGAGCTGAGCAAATGCCCCAGCTGCAGCTTTCTTAGAAGGGTCCTCCTGTTTCTGCAGCTCTTTCATCTGCTGGCATTGGCATTGCCAAGACAATGCCGCACATAAATATTCAGCCTCCGTCTGAACAATAATCTAAGAAGAGAAAATAAAAAAGAAAGTGTTGCACAAGCCAGAATTAGTAATTTAAAAATACCTTTGATATCACACACAATTTTCTCAGAAAGAACATAACATAACTAGGAAGATTACAAAGAGGACAAATACGCAATATTTGTCCTGTTCTACAGTTGGTGTGAAAAACATTTAAATTGACCAAGACACATCAGCTTGGAAAAGAAATCAGTAAGGAAACTGAGGCCTGTAAAGTCATGATAGGCATGAAACAGGTGAAGGGAAATGTTTATCTGATAATATTCAAATAAAAGACCTAAGGGAGATCTGAGGATATGATCAGACCTCAAGTTTAACTCAATAATTCCTGTGCCACTGAACAAAACTAAATTATTAAACTAACCAATACAGAGTATTTAAGATGCCAAAATTGCATACTTAACCAAACAATAAGAAGAGTAGTAAAAGAAAGATGCAGTAACAAAAAACACAATGAAAAGATTACTTCCAGTTCAGGAACTTTTCAAAACTGTGGATTTCTCTATACTAGGAAATAACAGAAGTATTGAAATAAGGCTCCATTGAGTTTCACCCTGTTCTCATACTCTTTCCCAAAGTATCAGGAACTTAGTGGAGACTTAATGCTCATTTAAAACTTCTAGGGTGAGGCAGAAATGCAGTTCCATTCTACCACAGACACTGCAGTGAATTTTCTCATATTTGAGGAAATCACAGGGACAACCCATCCGGCATGTAAGAAGAAAGTCTTACCTTTGGGAAAGGAAGTGTCTAAATCATGTCCCCTCAGATAAAAGGACTCTTGATATAGTGTAGTTTGAGTGTAGTTGTACTCTCCTCCTGAGTGAAGTTGTTTTTTGTCTTGTGACATGGGTGGAAATTCAAAATATATAGAAGTAATAATGTCAAAGTAAAGCATTGTGCTTTTACTAAACTGAATTTCTTTTTCTTCAGCTTACAAAAGAGTAAGATTGCTATTATTGTATTATTGGCAATGTTATACAGAATATAAAAGTATGAATGTTTCAATGGTGACAAATCAACTTTCTCCTTTCCCCAGAGTTTTGTACAATGGGAAGTCCGGCCTTTTTATTCTCACTTGGAACAATACAAAGTTTGCAAATATTGTGATTTTGAGAAATTCCATTTTTCTAACAGCTTATATTTCTCATAGACTGAATATTAAACACCAGTGTTAAAGCCAGTGTTTGTTTGGAAAAGGAAGGTTCCTGTCACTTGACAACATTCATCTTGGAGATATCTTTATTCACACAACTGCTAAACCTTAGTGATCCCGTTGAGATTTCTCCCTCAGCAGGAAGTGAGAGTAGCAGTGAGCTCACTGGATTTTCTAGGCCATGGAAACTGGATGTATCCCACACCCAAACTATCAATGTAAAACAATAAACCACCTTAATCACAAAAGTACTTCTTGGCATGTACAAAACACAAAGGAGGAGTAGCATTCCCAAAGAAGAATGTCTGTTCTTATTAAGGGTTTTTCTCAACACGGGGAAAACAAGGAGTAGAGTTCTCCAGGACAGACTGTGTTCAACACTCTTCTGCAATGCATGGTTACAAGTAAACAGGAGAGCTTCAAATATAAGGTCTTAAAGCTTGTTTGTTTTATAAGGAGAAGCTACCATCATTTAGGAAAGCCATGTTCAGTCTCTGAGCAAGTCTTCAAGTCAAGTGTCTTGTTTAGTGTCCTAGAAGGGATATAGAAGTCCAGATAGTTTCTGATTTCAGTCATCTGGATTTATTGTGAGAAAACACTTCTGCTATTGCCTGATCTTCATAATTTGGCTGTTCTTTCTTAACACTCATTTTTTTTGCTGGCAGAGTTGGGCCCATGGAAACTAGCTCTTTACCTACAAGGTTCAAAAGTTCATCCTGTTCTACCTTTTAATAGAACAGCAAAACTTCCCTGTAAACTCAGCTCCCAGAATTGATTACAACCCTAGTAAAGCTGGCTCTGACCAAATGTCGGCAGTGTTTTCACAAACCACAAGTTTTGACAAGCTTTTTCCTTCTTCTCTGCTAGCATTTAATACATCGTTTTCTCCAGGCATACCAGTCAGGTGGTATAAATCTGCCACAAGCATGAGTCCCTAAAGGAACAAGAATTGCCTTTGACAGAATGTCATGCATGAGATCATCTTTAGAGTAAGTTTATTGTGTTCTATGCAGCTCACATAGTGAAAAAGAATTTCACCTTTCACTTTTTCATAATATTCCTTTAACTATACTTTTTCCTTAACACGGACAGCTTTGTCTACACATGCTTAAACCTTTCAGTCTCTTAATCACATAGGCCACAGAATAGATTTCCTTCCAGGAATTGAAAGAAAAGTAACTAAGAACCTAAAGAGCTATTTCATCCTGAAAACAGTAACATGGATCTAATTAAATCTAAAATAAATTTAAAGTATTTTTCATAGCTGGTGAAAACAACTAACTGCCTTCAAAAATTTGAGGCTCGTGCTAAGATGTAGCATTAACTTTCCAAACAAAACATACATGAAGTATTTCTAATCATGCTCAGACTAGAACAAGCCCAACTTAATATTTTATTCAAGTTCATTAAACAAAATCACTTAATGCAGCTTAAAAAGTCTTGTTCATGGCATGGCTCCATAGCATCAGAGGGAAAAGATATGTGTTGAGGAGTCTTCATAGTGGAGAAAATCCTTCCAGTTAAACCAGAAGCCACATAGGGAGTTTTGTCAGGAGGTTACCCCTGATCAGCAGGAGAAGTTTCCTGAATATTATTTTGAAGGCTGCCTTAAAACCAATCTGGACCAATTTCTTCATGTTTTGCTAAAAATGGACAGAGATGACCTAGCATCTTTCTTATTAACTGGTGTTGGTCTTTGTTGAAAAAGATCAGCATTTCTGAGGGGTTTTTTTTGCAAAGAAAATGAAAAATCATCAGTGGTTCCACTAAGTCAACTTTTTCCTGACCAAGTGACACTGACAGCTGTGTCAGCTCCACCCCAGCACAGAGAGCAAAGGCTTCAACCACAGGAAGGTACATGGAAACCACCAACAGAGACCACACCAACAAGGAATTCATGATTTCCACATTTTATCTTTGCTCCCAAAGCAGATCTGTTTGGTTAACCTTTGCTATCACATCTGTAAAATGGTGTTAAAAAAGACCGTCACAGGGGAAGCTGTTATGAAGCTTACTGGCAAATATAGGTCTCAAACCCCAGTCATTTCCTTAAGAGCAAACTCAGAACTGTAATAATTCTCAAACTTGGGCACTGTCTTACAGAGACTGCTGTAAGCAGCAACTCAAGTGGCAGGAGCTCCCTTACATCTCCCATCCCACCCCCAGCCTTCTGCTGCCTCCTCAGTGCAGCAATGCACAGCCAGTTGTGCTGTGAGCCAGATCAGGGAGCTAATCCAGGCTTCAAAGCAAAGCACAGTCTCCTCCCTCTCCCCTGCCTGCCATTTCAAGTGAATTCAATTCCCTGACCTGATTGCCAGTCCCACAAACAGCTGCACCTTCCTAGCTCCTTATGTCAGCACTGCTGCTGCACTCCCCACATGGTGTTATCTATAAAGTGTTTGGTTTGTGGGTTGGTTTGGTTTTTTAAAGAAATATTATTATGTATGACCTACTGCCTCTGAGAAACTGGAGAAGGCTAATGGCAGGAAGGGTGGGTATCCTCTCTCTCTGAAAGGAAAGAGAGAAGTGCCCAGCAGTTACCAGGTCTCTGAATCTTTCTTCAAGTGGTCTTTTCTGCACAGCTCACAAGAGGTGAGCATCTGAAACACAAAGAGAAATCTCTCACTCATCAACTATAGAACACATTAGAGTCGTACCACTATTTTCCCTCCAATATCCTAGAAGCCCTTAGGTATTTCAAGTATGCTCAGGGAAGAAAGGAAAAAAAGAAACAAAAAAAGAAGTAAAGTATCTACAAACTTCTTTTCACAACATAACATACAAACCCTGTCTAACATTTCTTTCAAATAACCTGGTTAAGCAAGGAATTATTCCTGTGTGCAAAATAAGCCAACAAGAGCTGAAGTCTATTGCCTCTTACGAATTAAAAGCTTATTACTGTTTGTTGGCATGTTGGCATCTTGGCATATGCCCTTTGGAGACCCTCATTAATTCTTCATAATAATCTATTTTCAACTGAAAAAAAAAAAAAATTATGAAGAAGCAATGGGAAGTGAGTGCAAGCTCTACATCACACTCTTTGCAGCAATCTGTCCCAAGACAGGCTCCCTGATACAGCAGTTGTGACTGCCCATCTTTGGCAGTAACTCACAGGATCTGGGTGTGAAGCTCACGAGAAGTTTGCTTAGAGATGTTTGGGGTAAATTTATACTGCCCAGTATCCCATGTTTCTTTGTTGCACTTGGAGACTGGTTTTTGTCACACACACGACCATGACACATCAGGAGAGAGAGGAGACATTTTGCCTGAATCTTCTTCCTCCTCACTTCTGAGGTCCCTTCGTCACCTTCCTCCAGAGGAGGGAGCAACTTTTAGGCCGAGGAACTCAGTTGCTACTGGAGAGAAACTTTAGCAAATTTCAGTCAAAGATGAAAAAATGCAACCGCTCATGGACTTCTTTGGATTAGGAAAACAGGCAGCCTGACCTAGTTCAAGGAACATGCCTTTATCTGAAAAACAAGCAGAGAGGGAAAAGGGTTTTAAACTATCTTTTGGCAACAGACGATCTTGGGCCCCAGCATGCCTATCTACAACTAACACAGTTGCTGCTGCAGCAATAATTCCAGGGCATACAGCAGTACCAGTAATTCTCCTGCCTAGAGGCCAGCAGCAGAGATCAGTGGTTTAATTTTGCAGATTGAAAAGGGGGAGAAATTATGCCAGTACCTAAAGCAGCCTTAGAATTGATCACAGAGCTCTGCCTTAGTGACAGCCTTTCACTGCTTGCCTGCTGAACACTGCCTTCTCTAGGGAATACATCTAAATGTTGGGAAACAGGGAGAGAAACTTAGATTCTGAAGTTCACCTTACTTTGCATTGCAGCACTGTATATGTGAAAAATACAGTTTATTATGCATAAAAAATGCAAGACAAGAAACTCAACTTCTTGCCAGCACAAAGAGATGGTCTGGGCAAACAGTGGAAAAAGGGCACTGCAGCTCTGTCGTGTTTGTTTTGGAGGCTGTGAGGGTGAAAGGAGTCAAGAGGAACAAATTGCAGCAATCAAAACAGAAGAGAGGGCCCATATGGGCGTATTTCAGGATCATGGATGGAGTGAGAAATCCAGATTTCATAGGTGTTGTGTTGCATCACAGAAAGAATTATCAATGGGGAAAGTTGGAAGAAAATGAGATTTTGTCATTAACCATGCATACTCCCTGTTAAGTTCTACTAAAAACTTTATGTCTACTTCCCCTGAATTACTTTGTGCTTATCTTAGAGAAGCAGGGTGGGGGGGAAGATCAAGTAAACAGAATATCAATGAGAGTCAAACCAAACAAGAAATTAAGAAGAGATGCTTTAGAAATTTCTTGATCAGAGAACATCTGCTGTGTGCACTGATTGCTCTGAGTAGATGATGCCCATATTATTTAGGACAAATTTTAACCCCAGATTACCTACAAATGTTTCATTATGTTCTGTATAGATGTGTGACAGCAACACTGCTCTTCCTATATAGTGTTAGTAATTTTGCTAACTTGGAACATTCATCCATTTAGAAGGGCAATCCTACAGAGACTTCACATTCAGAAGCCTCATGTCTCTTTTCCTTATGCCTTTGTAGGAAACCTGACTTCTGATGCAACTGACCTATTTCTCAGCTGTTCTTGGATTGCATCTGGGATGTGTCAGTACTGCTAGAGGCACTTTAACAAAGTTCAAAGGGAGGAGATAAATTACACTGGGGGACAGGGGAGAACTCTCTGCACCATGTGTAATACACATGTTAACATGTATTATGTATGGCTGTGTTATATATATTATGCACAACTAACATTTTCCACTTTCTTCTCTTTAATAATGAAAATGTCTCTAACAGAGTTCTCCTCTAGTCTCCTTACCCTGCTCCCTTGCTCCCTCATATCTGATAGCATCTGTAATAAGCCTTTTTTGCCCTGGTTGAAGGATGTAGCAGTCAGTGTGATACCCGATGTGTCTGCCATGTCCTCTTTTCATGCTCTTTTTTAACCCTCCCCAGCTGCAACCAAGCCAGTGGTGGAGGGAAACCCTCACAATCAAACCCAGAAAGCACTTACTGAAAACAAATAAGGTTGCTAAAGAACTGTAAGCTCAAACCTACCAAATCCAAGGAGGAGAAGAGAGTTCATATGCTCTTTTCAAACACACACCATTTATTGCTCTCAGTGCTCAGTCTGTCACATTATACTGGCACAGAGCTAATGCTGTGATTATGTGCACCTAGGACAGATACCAAAAAATGTGGGAATCCCAAGAACCTAGCAGGTTTCAGGACTCAGTATCTACCTCTCTTCATACTTTTTATAGTTCCACCAAATCTAAAAAGAGCTGAAGAGACTTAAACTGAAGGTAGGCTGTATATTATATGTGTATCATCAGTTATCTATAGTGACAGGAGGCTGGTTAACAGTAGCAGCAAAGCCACCAGCAACACAGCTCAGCAACATCAGCATAGAGACCAAGGGTCTACAGAAGGCACAAATTGTACCCCCCTTGCCCTTGCCATCTTGCCAGCTAGACTAAAGAGAGTATGGGCTTGATTGCCTATTTGCAATTTCTCTGTTTTCCTGCACAGGCACAGCCTCAGGAGCCACGCTTTGCCCACAGGTATTTTTTTCAAACCAAAGTAATTACTAGGCTCAACCCATAAATAAAGCTAACTCCTCTGTGTTGAGAGATGGGAAGATGAAAGCCAGAGGAAAGGGATGAACATGCCACTTATGCCTTGCCTACGCCAGGCAACCCCTGGGCCCATGTTTATGTGTTTCCAGAACCTGGTGAACTCTAGAAGAAGGAGCAATTGAGGTAGAGCAAGCCCTTTTCATCAGCTGCCCTTTGAGTACTGCAGGTTCTGTTCCTCATGCACACAGCTACAGACAAATTTCCCTACACTTTGAGAGACTCTGGGAAATAAGAGCATTCCACTAGAAAGGTTATCTTTAGCCCTCCTATCACCATTCACCTTGAGTTAAATCAGACACTCGGAATGCAGCCATTGCCTATGGAGCAGATGTGTGGTTGTACCTGCTGTACCTCTGAAATCACACCAGCCACCAGCCTTGTGGCTTTATCAGTGCTTCACAGCAAGGCTGAAACTTCACCAAAGGGCATGAGGTGATCTCATTTGTTAACTTGGCTTCATCCTATCTTGTCATACAGAGATCAGAGCAGTTCATTTCTACTGTGAAAAACAAGAGAGCATTTCCACTTCACACTCAAGAATTTACACCAAAATGGCACTACTTTGAGTACTACAAAGTATTTATCAGAAATACAGTGAGTTTTATTCCTTGCTAACAACATGACCTGAAAGTGATTGGCATGGAAAAGCATAACCTAAATATCCTTACACTATATCCAGAAGAATTTCTCTTTATTTCACATATCTAATACACTTTGTCCACCATGTAGCTGTATTTTACCAGTACAAAAAGCTATATATGAAAGGGTATTCACACAAGCAGCCACAGGTGAGGGACATCAGACACTTCAAATTCCACCTGCAAAGGGTGAATAAACGTACCTGGGTTCTTCTCACTGACTGATTTCCCATGCTTATGGACTTATCACCTCCTGAAGCTTTAAGTAACCATACTCAGGTGTTCAAAGGTGTAGTAGCCCTAACCTGTCCAAAACTCTTCATAGAAGTAGAAAACCAGCAGCAACATAAAAACACCCCACACCAGGATGCAACAGCTTTTCTCTGAGAGCACCTACCGAACAATTGTTTCACTTCTTACATGAAGAGGTAACAGGATTTTAGATGGTCTACATTACTGCCAAGAAGTTAAGTTTTAAAACCCAAATTGAGCACCAAAATTAGCTTCCAAATTAGGAAAATTACAGTCTTTTAACCTATGGGCATGTTTTTATGAATTTATAGTATTTTGCTATTACTTTTACAACTCAAACCTTGTAAAAGACAGCATTGCCTGCTAGTATGGTTCTTCTACAACTTTCAGACAAAAGCCTTGTGATTTGTACTTCAGAAAGATACAATGGGAAATACAAATCTGAAGAAGTTTATGGAACCATCAATTTCTCAAACAAATGGTTACAGACTGGAGAAAAGGGTTTGGAGGGAGCCATGAAAATACATGGATGATATTATGTTTGTGCCCCCAAAATGGACCCAAACTTTTAAAGCCCTTCCTTTTTCACACTACAAATTTTATCAAATGAGCACTGCGAGAATGTTGTGGGTGGCATTTGCACAGCCACAGCTACAGCTCAGCCCTCCCATAAGGAAAGCAAAGCTGCCCAACAGCTTCCATCCAGGATGCAGAAGACAATTGAAAATAACAAACCACCTATTTCTGATGTGACACTTCAGCTGATTAGAAAACTAGCAAGAAAAGTATTTAAAACATAAGTAGGATGACCAAGCTTGCTGTGTTTGACCTTTGTGTTGGTAACATGTGTATACTTCTACAACAATTATGCTTAAAAGGCAGAGAAACATCTTCCAAAGAGACAAGCAAAATTAAAAAAACTAGGTTTGTCAATGTGTTCCAAAATAGAACACCACACCAAAGTCTCACTGAACTCTTAAACTCTCATCCCCTTATAGCTGAGTCTGCACTAACTGATGAGCACAAACTTGGGAGGAAAGCAGGATAAGAAGAAAAAATATCTGAAAAAATAGACCTTTAAGTGGTTGCTTCACATACTTCCATTCTGGGCACAAATCAAGCAGCAAAGATTGAAATTCAACCTGTAAAGGTTTCATTTATGTCTAAAGTAAATATCAGGTACTTTGCTACCATGGTGATGAACACAGTAAAAACACCTTAAGCACTCCCAGTTCTGCCAGTGCAAAGCAGGGCCTGGTGCAATAGTCAGAAGCAAAGCCTGGCCATCACACGTGTATTGAGCTCACACTTTAGAAAATGGTTTCAACTTCGAGTGTTGCAGTTATGTAAAATCTGAAATATATAAACAATAAATGAACAGTGAAGCTGTGCATGTTATGCATATTCATTGCTTTGGTCCTGCACAGAATATGAAAGAACTGACTGATGAAGGGCTCCCAACAGAACAGCAATAAAACTAAAGTTTCTGGGGGAAGGGAACCTCAATCCATCCCACTCTGACCGGTTTGATGCCAGCAAGAGATGCCTAAAGCCTGGAGAGAGATTGCAGGTCAACAGGAAAGCACCTGAAGGGCAGCACAGAGGAATTTAAGCCTCTCCCACCAGCAAGTTGCTCCACTGGAGACACAATTTAAATGCCTTTATGCTAAAAGCACAAAGCATGGGGGATATTAGGAAGAAATTCTTCTGTGTGTGGGTGGTGAGGTACTGGAACAGGTTGCCCAGAGAAGCTTGGGATGACCTATCCCTGGAAGTGTTCAAAACCAGGTTGGATGGTGACTTGAGCAGCCTGGTCTAGTAGAAGATGTCCCTCCTCATGGCAAGGCGGTTGGAACCAGATGATCTTCAAAGTCCCTTCCAACCCACTCTGTGAAACTGTCCAGGAAATGAGTCCCCTGTTTGACTCCCATATATTGCTAATACCAAGAAACAAACACTCAGCTTTGGACAACAAAGAAAGTTATTTATTTTTTTTATTTTAAATAACCAAGCTCCATGTTAAAGCTCAGTACCCCAGTGTTCCCTTTAAAATGACAACTGATTAAAAAGGTTTTTTGTTACAAAACTAAAACTAACAGCAGCTAAATCTTTTATGTCTGACAATTTATATTACAACATACATTCTAAATTTGAAAGTACAAAGAGTTTTCAAAGCTGTCCCAGACTGTCAAGCTGACTTTGACTTTTTGGGAGTAGCCCCACCATCTTCAGCTGACTTCTCTGCTGGCCTCTTTCTTAAGCCTTTCATTCTCCGTGTCTGCAGTTTACTAAGATCTTGCTTCTGCATGTGGATTTGACCGTAAGTTGTACCAAACACATCGTGGGAGATATTCTTTTTCTTCTTAGGCTGCAAGGGAAGAACAATGTTAATATTTCAGAGAACAGTCCCAGGAGCGCTAATGAGAATCTAGTGCCCAAAAGCAAGGCCTCATACATTGGAGTTTAGAGACTAAGATTTGTGCCGTGTGTTCTGTGTGCTTCCAGAGGAGAGTCTGGATGCCAGCCAAGCACCACAGAAATGCTGTGGCCCCAGGAATGTCAGTTGGCCTTGATGAAAGTAAGCTCTGGTCACATACATAACAAGTAATACTACAGCCTTTGCTCTAAGTAATATTTCCAGCCTTTGCTCTTCTTCACAGAGAGATCTGAAAGCCATGCCCTTTCCAAGATACATACCTTCAGGCCTTTTGGCTGTTTCAAAGACAGCTTACAAAGGTCATCTGAGGCTAAATGTGTCCTCCTCATAACCAGATCTAATGAAGGTCCCATCTCTTCTAGTTCAATTCTGGGTATTTTACAGCCAGATTTCTTCAGTAGCACTCTAGGAGGAAAAAACCAACCAAAATCAACATTGTCCTCTGTGCTAGAGATTTATCCATCTTCCTTAACAACAGGTTCAATCCTGCAGTTCAAAATACCATTAAATCAACTGCTACCACTATATCATTGGGAAAGGCATCCATCAATAACAATTTATAATACATCAGTCCCATTACAATTTGAACACACCCAAAATATGATCTGGCTAATGTAATTTATTATTTTTTTTAACGAGACCAGTATAATCAGTATCACTTTTAAAACTCAGCCCCAGTACCCTGAAAGCCATGTCACTTTTCAAATTCAAAACACCACCCTGGGTATTATTACACATGAAAAATATTCACTATAATATACAACAAAATAACCTGTGCACTTATCTGAGAAAGTGTTTTGGATCCTTGTTTTTAAGAGTGAGGCTGACTGAAACGGTTTTGTATTAAGAGAAATCAAAATCTCATGGAACACAAGCTATGAATGTTCACAGCCTCCTAAGGCAGGGAGTGACTGTGAGGGTGAACACCAATGCAACAAGAAAGTTGCATTGTCCTGCCTTTTCCTGGTTTTCCTTATGCATCTCTGTCTGCAGTCTATCCCCTGTTGTTCCCTGGCAAACACCTAGGTGAGGAGAGTCATAGAAATCAGACTGAGAACAGACTAAGTCCATCAAGTCTAAGACAGTACCCAGAATTCACTAAGTTAATTCACGCCACCTTACTAACTGAGCCATATGGAAGAGCAATCCTCTGAGCCAAAAGGAGCTTGACAAGGAAGGAGGCAGCAGACCTAGGGCTCAAGTGTTCTCCTTCCGCTGTACAAATTACACCAGAGCACCTCTATACATTGCACCTTCTAAATGCAGCTCAAGCCAGTTCAATTTCGCAACTACAGATTAAAGTTGACAAGTGTACCAAACCCCAGACAAATAGATGAAACACATACTCACTTGTAGCTTCTCATGTAAATTTTCCCATCTACAGCTGTGAAATGCAGAACATACTCTAAACCAGCCAGACGAATACTGGGCACAGTGGGACCTCTGAAGAAATCTGAGAGAGTATTTAAAAGGAATAAATGCCAGGTTTCTTGGCTGAAAATAAAACCAACAGATGCCTGTAACAAATTGGTGCTGTGATGTGGGCCCATTTTGAAATAGGAATATCACAAAACAGCCACTACTTCTAACTGCAGCCTGGCCAATACACAGGACAGAAACTTAACATTGCACGTGTTAGTGTGCACTGGTGAATCCAAATGTGTGCAGATATCCTGAGAGGAACACAATGACTACCCAGAGATAATTTGGTAGCAATATACATGCTACCTATAGATATACTACCTATAAGAAAGTGCATGGAAAAGAGCAAATATACTTTCAGAGCAGTAACTTAGCATTATTGAGCTAATACGAATAATTACATTGTCTATTCTTTTAAATATTCATCTCTAAAATCAGGGGACAAAAAGATCTTATTTGGTGTTTAGGCCAGTCAATGTTCAGAAAAACACAGATCAGTATACTGAAGCCATTTCCTCAAGTATCTGTTTAAAGACATCATTCAAACCTAATCCTTAAATCTTAATCATAGCCAGATTTGGAACACTAGAAAGAAGATCAAAACTAGTACACAGCAGATCAAAACTGCACCTTGTCTACTCTTACCTACATTTCCTCTCTCCGACTTAGGGAAAAAGTTTAGGTGGATAATTTCTTTCATACTTCTCTCACAACAAGGCACCTCTGTACTCTAGGTAAAGCAATATTTGTCATTATGTCTAATGTTTTCTCTGTTAATAAGCAACACATCTATGAAAATAAGACACTTCAGATACTTGCCAGTTTGCAAAGAGAACACTGAAATAAATACAGGTTAAATACAAAATGAGCTGCCTCTAGTAAGGTTCTTATATCAAGCTATGAAAATGTACTGTGCAATCAGAGAGCCTGCAATGAGCACAGCAATCTGTCCAACATATGCAGAGGGTGGAGAAAGAATGTGACCTTGACCAAGGGAACAAGGTGTGCTTATAAACATGACAGGGCAATGCTGAAACATAGGAGAACTGCTAACAGATGCAAAACACATCACTCTTTTCTACTCTGTCCTGTTTTCAGATCACTTGGCTACTTGTCTTTTCCTTCACTACCTTTTTGCAAGAGTACCAGCACTGGAGTAACATCCAAAACACAGTTTGGCTGGCAAATACCAGATGGAGTCAGCCCAGGAAACTTTCTTGGTCAATTAAATACTCTCTTATTTCGAGGCTAACTTGTAGTTAGAGGAAAGGTTGCAAATAAAACATTTTGTTTGCTTGTAGCATATTTTTTTCCCCTTCAACTAGTTCTCTGCAGGTACATAAGCTTACATTCACAGTGGTTTTATTGGCAATACCTCCCTTTCATATTTTCCTGTGGCATCATACATCTTCCTACCCACAGGATGATCTCTTCCAATAAACGCAGGTGGTCAGGAATTTGTTTCCTGGCAACACTGAACGGCTGCAGAAACCTTACACTTCACTACACCCAGAGAGTTGAAGTTTTTTTAACATACTCTTAATTTACAACTCTTGCTTTGGTTGGACTACAGACTTGCTTTCTCCTTTCTTTCCATTCCTAATTCTCTTCCCCTTGTCCTCAAACATGTTTCCAGAACATCTAATTCACTCTTTGCTACAGAGAGCTTTTCAGGACCTTTCTATTTCCAGATTAAATTCCTAATTGATTTTGGAATGTAATTCTTTCTGTATCAATTCATATCCAAAAGCTGGTAACACTGTATTCTATGTAGCTCTGGTTAGCATGAGTGCAGTTCAAACATTTCCCAGCCATCCTCTTTGCTGGCCAGAAAAAGCCCTCAAATCTTTTCAGACACTCAAAAAGAGTCTGTGTGAGCAAAGGCTACTTGAAGACCAAGGTGACAGGCAATCCAAAATTGCAGAGATCTGCAAACCAACATTTTAGAAAGTGTAGAAGCAAGACTTATAGTGGCCTGGCCATTTTTAGGATAAAATAGATGTGCAATAACAGAACAAGCAGGCAGTGTTGTAAGAGTTGAAACATCTTATAGATACAGGCATAAAAAATTATTAGAATTTCATTAAATGCATTCCAAGACCTACGTTATTTAAATGAACTACACTACCATGTTGGAGAGCAATGAAAACCAGACAAAGGGATGTCTTTGTCTTCCAGGTCTCCAAGAAAATGCATCTGTCATTTATTTCTCCTAAACAGCTTCTTCCACTTCACAGTTGAACTATAGCATTTGGTTACCATGAAGAAAATAATTCACCCTTGCCCTTAATTTTACCAAGAAGCTGCTGTAAAATGATTGTCCAAACATGCATAAGCCCCTCTGATATCACAAAAGCTAGTTGGCTTGTTGGTTGTTCCTCACCATCACTGGCATCACACTGCTATGGCAACAAGAAGCTGTCAGCTATCTGATACTCCCTCTAGGATCCTAATACTGGTACAGCAACAAAATATTTGCAGCTGCTGTTATAAAGACACTCTTCTGTCTTTCTTAGCAAAAGTAGCAGCTTGAAGGTACCATCTTTTGCAGAAATCGAACAAATCACTTCTTCCTTATTGGTTAAGGGCAGTTTTGAAGCAGGTCAGATTAATATCCAAATGATTTTAATTCATTAGTGATACCTTCAAGCCTTTACTCTCCTTAACCTTTGTCTGTTGTTTTGCATGTGGGTATCTCACAGAAGTCAGCAGAACAATTAGGACCTGGAGTACTTGGCATATGTTCAAGAAGAAAGATTGGGTGTGGAGTACATTTGACTGCCAAGTCATTAATGGCTAATAAATAGGAGAGGAGAAAGGACAGGCAAACATCAAGAGAAATAGGAAGGACTACTCAGTTATTTGGCAACTAGCTTACTAGGCATGTCTCCTATTTCAGCTGTTTGATCATGGGGTGCTGGAACACATCTGGATGCCCACCACTGTGCAGATGCCTGAACAAGATACACTTCAGAAAATGCATCTGCTTCCTGTGTAAATACCCATTTACAGTGACACAAACATGCAGCAGTAAAACTCATTTATCTTCGTATTCAATCGTCTTCAAAGATGTTTAAGCTCAGTTACCACCCCCTCATCCATCCCCAAGAACCAACCAGTCATACTGGGAGGACAAAAATTTACTCCTCTCCTGCTCCCTTTCATTGTCATTCCAGATGAAACATCTTGTTTTAAGGAATAATACTAAGGAAAAAAAATCTGATTTTTAGGGTCTGTTTCTAAAGAGCAATCATTTACCCATTTGCCTAGAAACCCAAGAATGGAACTGAAAGAAGAAGACTGTTCTTATTGGGCCAAGTTCCGTATTTCACAAGAATTTAAAAAAAAAAAAAAAAGTAATCTACTTTCAGGAAAGCTATTAAAAAGAAAAATCACTACACCCTACTTACTAGATCTAGTTTTGCCAAGCAAGAAGCATGTTTGAAGTGTCAAGAGATACAGCATCCTATAACTTCTATGTCTACATATAGCTTCTATAAAGCTACAATGTGCTTTATCTTCCAGAGCCTCCAACTTTAAGATAGTAAAATACTTCATGCCAGTTTGCTTCCTAAGCTCTAAGCCTCCCTTAAATTTAGGGCACAACTTGTCTACAGCTGATTTTTACTGTACCTGTTCTCTCCAAGTATCCTAAGCAATGGCATGCTTGTTAGAATTGGTGGAATTTCCAACAAAAATGCTTTCATTACAAAAACAGAAGCTGACTTAGACTGATCTGACTTTTCTGTAAGCAAAAACATCACACGTTCTGAACTTAATCCACTGATTTCAATTTAGATACTTCAAGACATTATTTGGTTAGAAAAGTGATGACTCAGTACAACCATAAGGCCAAGACATTTTGGAAAAATGACAGTTTTCTCACAATCAAAGTAAGGAACTCTGGTGAACATGAAGTTTCATCTTCAGAATCTTTTAGGACATTCTTTTATCGTCCCTTTAAAAGTCATCACAATTAGTTAATTTTATGTGACATGAAACTTACAAGTGCTCATTCTTTTTTTTCTTCTGTGCTGAACATAAGCATGCATTTATTGACAAACTAGCTTCTCCCAACAGATCATATTACTACAGATCCATGCAATCCTACTGCCCAAATAATCAAAATACTGACCAATAAGAAGGCTCTTCAGTCTTTTGTATTCTTCATTCACATCGAACATGTCACCAGCAAATATCAACATAGGTTTTGTCCCTTCAGGACACTTACTGTTCTGCGGAATAAGAATTTTAAAACAACAAAAATTCAGACAGTTAGGCAACATATAATTGATTTAATAGGTGGCCAGCCATTCAACACTTAAAGAAAAACTGCTGTGACCTGTGATCAGTAGGGACAGAACAGACCAACCAGATTAAATTAAAAAGCGGAGCATGAAATTAACATTCTGGAGTACACAAATCACCCATCCTCATATACTTCATGAAACCCTTTTCTAAAATAACTTAATTCGTTTTAGGGCACAGAAAAAATTGCAACAAAAAAAGTCCACCAGTAGGTGTCGCTGAAATACAGAATTAGCAATTCCTTACCTTGATATCTTTTAGGGAGACAAACTTCTCAACGCCCAGCTCAATCATGTCTAGCACGTGGTAGTCAAACATGCGACCTGTGAGAGTAAAAAAGAAAATCCAGCTAATTAAATATTCACTGAAAACTGCATCTATCATCCCAATAAAAACCCAAGTGAGACTCATTACCTATTATCAGGTTGTTAGGTCGCTTCTTGTTATGAGAGCCAAACAGAAACAGAGAACAATCTGATTTCTTGGAAAAAAACTCCTGCAATTGAAGAAAAGAATCAAACTTTTGAGTTGCAGTTCACAGGGTTTAAAATACTCTGCATAGGCATTTGGCACAAACATGAGTTTAAGAGCAGCTCAATGAGCCGAGCAACTGCATTAGAATAGTTTCGAGCTTGTCATGAGTGGTTTTCAGCACTTATGCTAAAACTGACAGCTGGATTCAACATTCAAATAATTTCTTTTTTTTTTTACCATTGCATCTTAAAATACAAGTCAGGCAATTTTTTTCTTGCCATTTTAATACCCTTTCTTGTAATTCCTGATTACTTGGTTTCACACAAGATACTTCCAACCACTTCTCCTTGCCTGACGAGTAAGTACTGGCAAGCTGGCTGCTGTTGTAATGTCTCATTGTAGTTTCCCAACTAAGCTTTATGCAGCACATTGGCTTTGCCTGACAGCTTCTGAACAACCTTTCAACAGCAAGTCTAACAACATCTGCACTTGGCACAAGAGTCCTACTCACAGAGCAACCTCATGCCAATTTATTACTCAAGACTAAGATGCTACCTAAAACCAAGCCAGTGGTGACTACCACAGAGATATTTTCTGCAGGAGGAATAGATTAGAGAACCTATTATGGTACAATGTCCAGAGCCAACACTACAGCAGTTCTTTCTAAAGATGTCCAGCTCCAAAGTCATTTTATGCACTTCTCCTTCCCAAGGCAGTATCAACGTGGCTCTATGATGTACACACACACAATTTATCCAGTGCTTCCCACAAGTATATACCTGCACTTGGCAGCTGTGAAGCACAGGATACTTCATCTCCCACCCCTGCAACAGCAGCAGCTAAGAGAGGACATTGCACCTCTGCCCCTCTGGGAGGTCAGAGAGATACCTGGAGAGGCTGGATTAATTGCATGTACAAATCACAGAGCTCAGCATCGAGTTCTGCCACCAGAGAAATTTCTCCCTGAGAAATGCTGACTCTAGACAGGCCAAGAACAGACAAGAGGGGACTCCCCTTGAAACACATGCTCATACAGCTCTGTTAATCACTGTGTGTTGATATCTATACTCTCTAATAGCTGTGTATTTTATTAAAAAGATGTAAAAACTCAAATGTTTCAAATGTGCCCTGCATATATTGCAACAACACATACATTGCAAAACTGCCCTTTTAAAAAAATGCTTCTAGCCAGTCAGCCAGGACGGCTGCTAAATGACGGAAAGGGGCTTGGTGAGCTTTTCCACCAGCTCCCTAAGCACCTTAATGGATCCCATGGAGCCCCACAGACATGTGTGTCGAAGTGGTGTAGCAGGTCACCAACCATTTCCTCCTGCACTATGGAGGCTTCATTCTGCTCCCTGTCTCCCAGCTCAGGGTACCCAGAGAGCAACTGGTGCTGCTATTATAGACTGGGGCAAAGAAGGCATTAAGTACCTCTGCACCTCATCCTTTGCCCCTGTGTTTCCCTCTGCATCCACTAAAGGATGGAGATTCTCTTTAGCCCTCATTTTGTTGGTGATGCAATTGCAAAAACATTTTTTATTGTCTTTTATGGCAGTAACCAGATTAAGTTCTAGTTGGGCTTGAGCCCTTCTAATTTTCTCCCTGCACACCCTCACAACATCTTTGCAGTCCTCCTGAGTGGCCTGGTTCTTCCAAAAGCAATATTCTCTCTTTTACCCCTTAGTTCCAGCCAAAGCTCTATTCAGACAGGCTATTCTTCTTTCCTGATGGTTCATCTTTTGGCAGACAAGGATAGCCTGCTCAAAATTGTAAGAGCAAACACTGTTTATACTTACCAATGATGTCTGGTCCTCAAAAGGCCTGGTAATATTTTTCCTGAGAAGAGGAGAAAAAAACAAGTTAAAAGAAAAACAACAACAACAACACAAAAACAAACAAACAAAAAAGGAACAGGCCCAGATTGCCACTTCTTATTAATTCTCTGATAATAAAAAGTTTTGCATTCTACCAGGAATTCCAGCAGTAAAGGCTCAGTTTGAGTTCAAATCACAAGTCACATTACTACTGCCAGGAATGCCTTAGTACCATCATTACCATTCTCCACATTTCCTGTCTCCTGGGGCCTAACCTGCAGAACACTACCACCAGCGACACTATGAATAACTCCCCTTGCCTGTTCATTCATTAAATTTAGCTATCACAGTTGTTTCTGCACTACATTCATACAGACACTGGGTTCCCATTTCAAACAAGACTTTGAGCTGAATCCTGCTCTGTACCACCTGCCACAGAGCAGGGTTCAGCACCAGCGCTGATCACACGTAGCTTGTTTCCAGTGTATTGAAAATCATCATCAGTCACCTTCTGCACCCCGGTCATTGTTCAAGCCTCCATGCAAGTCTGCATCTTTATTCACGCCCTGAAACTACCAAAAGCTGTCTGTCTGTCAGAAGACTCAAAGGTGTCAAAGTGAGATCACTTCACAGCAGTTCTTTACCTTTTATACAGTACAGCAAAAGGCTTCTTCACAGCATACTGCAAAATACAAAGTTTAACACGTCACTTCTAAAACATGCACAGCACTGTTGTTTTTACAAGCAAACAGTTTACAGGATCATGTGAGACAGTAACGATGCAGAGCAGGCTAGAAGAAGGTACCTCAAAAGTCCTGCCCACAGTAATACCCATGAGCTGGTGACAATCTTGTTCCCAAATTAATTGCACAAGAAATTATTTGTAGAAGCTAAGAAATAAAAAATTAACTGAGAAACAGCTGAAATCAAAGCCATGTAATGCAATCCCTCTGCTTCTAAGGGGCATAAGGAAAAATAGGGAGAGAACAACTTAATTAAAGAAGCATAAATGAATAGGAAAACAACAAAGCAAAGAGAAAAACAAGTGTAGGAACAGCTATAATATTTTGAGCCATGGAGTTAGGAGACAAGATTGGTAACTTAGTTTTAGGAGAGGCTGAAAGCTCCCCATGAATACAGTCAGCTTACAGGATTCTGAGATATGACTTAGCTGTGTGATACACTCCCAGCCCTGTACTCAATCCTCTTAATCCTCGTTTTCAAACAGACTTGGCAACACTTCACCTTATATACTAGACATTTGTGAAAAAAATAAGAGAGCAAGCTCAAAACTTCTGGCAAAGAAGAAGCTGGAAGAAACAATCTCCATTAAGAAGCAGGTAATGACACCATTGGAGTACTGGTCATTCTAAGATTTGGGGTACAAGGAGAGTATGAAAATGGTGATAGTGCAGCAGAGACAGCAAATTGTAAGAGAGAAGAAGGTTGCATGCTATGTCCAATAACTTACAATGTCTTTAAGCACTTCGCTCACTGTTAAATTTGCATTTCCTCCTTTAATGAGCATAGCATTTTTTGTATTTTCCTTTAGCTTGGGTTCTCTCTTCTCAAGAAATCTTTTGGCTCTCTTAGTTTTAGGCTTTCTGTAACAATAAATTAAAAGTTAAAAGTTTAATATATGTAACTAGACTTGACGCTACAGAAAACAGTGAAGCCAAACAAGAATTGGAACAAACTGTGTTCAAGTAACTTGTTTCAATGACTCAAACTAATCCCAACCTTCAGAATTACAATCAATGCCAAAAGCCCTGTCTCCGGTGAATGTGTTTTTACTGCCACTCCTCTTCCCCTCTCTCCCTCCAAATTAGCAAAGGTGATTTTACAGTCTTGTGCTCTTCAGTTTCTGCTAATTTAGAGATCAAGCTATACTAGAATTCCCAGCCTACTGCCAAGCTGAAGGATTCCCCTCACACCAAGCTCCCTCAACAAGCCAGAAACTTGCTTATGAGAAGAAAACAAAGTTCCTCAAAGACCACCAACGGCCCCCCAAAATAAAAGCACAGGTACAGCACATCTATCTACTGTCAGGAACCAGTGAGCAGTGCTGGGCACCATCCAGGTGAAATACCCCAGCCACTGTAGGGGCACAGACCTTATACACGTGGCTACATGGCTTAAGAATTACAGTTCTCCACTAGATTATCTTCTCAGTAAAGCATTGATTTTATTTTCTTCTTTAAAGCAAACAATATCCCTCCACACACAGAGGTATCGCAGCATCGTCAAAGGTGGAACGGAGCTCTGGAGATCATTGAGTCCAACCCCTCTCCCAAGGCAGGGTCACCTGGAGCAGGTGACACAGGAATGTGTCCAGGTGGGTTTGGACTGCCTCCAGAGAGGGGCACTCCAGGATCTCCCTGGCCAGCCTGTTCCAGTGCCCTGTCACAATTCACGTAAAGACGTTCCTCCTCATGTTGAGGTGGGACTTGCTGTGTTTTAATTTATGGCAATTGCTCCCCATGGGGGAGCTGGGCACCACTGAAACTTCAGAAATGAAAAGGATTCTCACAGGTGTACGGAAACACACAAATTCAACACCAGCTTCTCACCGCGGTTATTTTAAGCTACCAACTGAGTAAGTGCTGTTTGGCCACTACTAAAAAGACGGCAGCGCCCGCTTTCCTCTTTTCCGCACGTTTTCCATCAGGCTTTTCTCTCTGCTGGCTCCCCCACTGCAACCCGCCCCAGGCCGCCTCCCGCTGACGTTTCCCAGAGCAGGGTCCCCCCGGCACACTCACACGACCCGGTCCAGCGCATCCATCGCTGCCCTCACGTGCAGGAGGATGTGAGGGAGCCGCCGTCGCGTCACATCCGCCGGGAGAGCGGAGCGGGGTACGGCGCATGCGCGGGCAGCGGCCGCGGGGCCCGGGCGATCCCGTGACTGCGCTCGATCGTCCCGCGTGGCGAAGGATCGGGAGGGGAATCCGTACCGGGAGCGGCTGAGGGCACCTGGGCTGTTCAGCCTGGAGCAGAGGAGACTGAGGGAGGAACCTCACTGCAGTCTGCGACTTCCTCATGAGGGAAGAGGAGGGGCAGGCACTGATCTCTTTGGTGACCAGTGCCAGGACCTGAGGGAATGGCCTGAAGTTGGGTCAGGAGAGGGCTAGGTTGGATATCAGGAAAAGGTTCTTCCCCAAGACGTTGTACGGTTAATAATAATAGAAACAAAAGCTCGACCATTAGAAAAAACATTTTAAATATTTTAAAAACTCCACCATTATTACGAATATACTCATCGTGTATGATATACAAAAAATGTTTTCAAAAAATAATACTGATTACCAGATGAACTAGAACAGAGAAACAGCTTCAGTGTAGCACTGAAAGAAAAGGCTGAGAAGGCCAGAAACCAATGATGCTGGAATACTCCTTGTACATTGGATAAAACCTCACATACATAGTGCCGGACTAAGTAACCACTTAACAAAACATGAGAGAGTTGCTGTGTTTGCATTCTGTCAGAGAACAAACTTTTGAAGCACCTCTCTGTTCTCAGTGGCTGAGTAGCCACAGCAAGAGCCCTCTCTGCAGGAGGCTCAGCTGCTACCAAGTGCACTGCAAACCTTTCCTCCAGCACTCATCAGCCTGTGTATTCCCAGGATTGTTATTCCAGTTATAATTGTCCTCCATCTATCAGCACTACACAAATCAAGTGTGAATGATATTTTTAAACTTCTATGGTTGCACTTAAATCCAGAGGGATGGCTGTGCGGTGTCCCTGAAACCTCAAATGCAACACTACCATGTGAAAGGTCCACACCCAGGCTGGAGGCACAGAGAACAGGTTCCCTTTTCTTCCTCTCCTTGCCTCCCTTTCCCCTAGGATTCAAGTTGGTTCTACACAGAAGACAAAAAAAAAAAAA